>JAPQRQ010000015.1:4962227-4985701 GCA_037367365.1 Apogon talboti | reverse complement strand
TATGTTTAACCTTTTAAATATTTTAGCATTGGGGTGTGCATACACCCCACGTGACCATTCATGTTTGAATAGGCCACCTGACCAACCAAGGGTTAAGAATCAGGCTTCAAGGAATTCATGTCATGTCCTATCCTTGTAGACATAGGCAGCTTTCAGGTGTCTGTTCAGAAATGTTATTTTCTCATGCCGTTAGGGCACCGGGCCCCTAAAAATGAACATATCATCTAACAGGCAATCATACACTTTTAAAGATTTCTTTCATATTAAACTCAACCCATTTTTTCTTTCAGGAAACCAGTTTATGTTCATCAGATCTCTGGGCGTTTTGATGTTGGAAACTTGCCTTCATACACTGAATGTGACCTTTACTTCAGAGAAAAACTACAAGATGTTGAGTCCTACATGGTGTAAAGAAAACATTTTGTTATGTAGAATTTAAGACAAATTATCTGAATTTTTACATCTTTGACAACGATCTGTAACAGTAAATCAAAAACTCAAAATATATGTATTTATATGCATTCATTGACTGTAATTTTATACTGACTTTTTTTTTTTATTAAAGTGATTCAACATCATGTTTATTACAATAATAGTAGGTTCTATGCAGTGAGCAGTCTTGTACATTTGTCCGAGGCCTTTTCGCGACTGTCTTCCATCTTTGCGATGCGGGAGCCAAACTGCATGGCTCTCTTGGGCAGGACAGCTGATTGGCCGAGCCCCAACTGTCGGGCGCTCAGTCTGAGGAGGAGTTTCTCCCCAACGCCTCGAGGAAGCGATAGATCTGCCTTCACCCACACAGGCAGAGTGTTCAAGTAGCTGACCACGTCCTCGTCCAAGTAGGGAAATCTGAAGAATAACAAGAGTAATACGTGTCACATACTGGGCCAGGGCCTAAAGGAGCTGGCATTAGACAGTTTCGTAATGGACTGAAGTTGGTTCTTTTTCTAATCATGGCTCCAGTTCTGGGGAGACCAACGTAGGGAATGTCTTTTGTAGCTATCCACTAATTACAAATACTGTTCATGCATAAGAACATAACGTGGTTTATCAGATGTTTGTTGAGGTCAGTGGAAGGCAGATCTACCTTTGACCTAAAAATGAGGCAAAACCGTGTTGCTCAAGTAATAGGTGTTTGTAGTTCAACGCCAAATATATCATCCATTAAAGCCATGTTGTTGGATGCTCTTCAAACTGAATGTTGTAAAACACCTACCTGGCTTCTTTTCCGTGATCGCCGATCACTCGGTCATCTCTGCCCAAATTCCTGGAGGAGATCCTGCCCAGCTCCATGGCCAGTTCCTGAACCAGACCCTCATGTCCAGACATCTTGAATCTGACCCTGTGTCTGGAGTAACCTGCCAGCTGCTCGTCTGCCCCGATACCAGTTAAAATAATCTGCAGTCATCAAGCAGCAGGACAGAAGACATGAGTTAATGTGTTTGACAAGAGAAGACTTTTCCAGTTTGTGCATCTAACACTGCAGCATTTCAACCAAAAGTAAGAGTTTGGAACCCAGAGAGTTGGTGAAGTAAAAATTTTAGGGTTACCACCTGTGAACTATTGAGAGCATGTCACTCTCCACAGATCAGATAGAGATTGGAGAAGCATGAAAACTCCAGGAAATTGAGTGAGCAATGGCCTGCCACCACAACATCTGCTGGGTGGAAATTTGGTCATCGCAGATTTAGTTTTAGGCAAGACTACCACAAATAAGAGTAAGCTGTATGGTGGCGTGGAGTTAGCTATGGCTGGTTTCACTTGAAAGCAAGAAATAGTAAAATGCTTTAACATTCCCCGGGGGTCATCTTTAAAGGATCATTCTATTTTAACAGAACAACAGGAAGTGTTGTATCAGTAACGGAATGAAAGCCAGTGATAGGGATTTTTATCTCTTTGTAAACATTTGGATGTCCAGGAGCTTTTGGTTTGTAGAGTAATGCTATCAGCACTCTTGCAAAACAAACTGGTAAAATGCCAATGGACTGTTTTGAATCTTCTTATTACAACTCCCATTTTGCTCTAAAGGACAAAAAAATTAAACTAAATCTGGCTGGCAGATGCTATCATATGTTCTGTTGCCTCCACTGATCCAGATATTTGATTAGAATGGTTCTACTAACATATGGCAGAATTACAGGTTGCTTGACTAGATGACATCCAAGTTCCAAGACCTTGGATGGAACCAGTTCAAGAACCAAAGCTAATCTGATGTCTAACAGTTTCAGTGACATCCCAGACATGTTCTTCAAGCCCATACTTTGAAGCTCACTGTTGCGAGTCTGCTTGATGTAGCTCACCTTTGCTGTTGACGTGAACGGTCTCTTTTGATCGTCCTCGCTGATGACTCCCGTGCCTCTCGCAGCAAACCACACGGCACAACCGATGCTGTCATCTAGAACCGTGTCCAGCGGGTACACCAGATGACAGATGCGTTCCCTGCGCATTTTCTGCAGCTCCTCCTGTGTTACATTGATTTCAACAAAATTCCATCTTCTGTCGGGATTCAGGGCTTGTAATTCCTCGAGTCCTGCTTTTCCAGTGATCCGGTCTGGAACATCAAAGGGGCTGGATGTTTGGGGAGCAGTTCTGGTGATTTTATTTTTGTGCTTTTTGGGGTTTTTCACAAAGTCCTTCTCCGTCTTAGGCTCCTGCAGTTTGAATGCTACATTAAGAAGATCTATAGGTTGTTGGGGAGGTATGTGACGGTCAGCCAAGGCAGCCAGAACCATTGAATCAATGCCTCCTGAGAAAAGTATGGCAACAGTAGCCTGGTCTGTGTCAAGAGAATCGTCTTCTACTTTAAAAGGCAGAGACTGAACACGTCGCCTTACGGCCTCACTAAGAACATCAACTAGACCGTTCACCTCGCTGATTTTCTCTCTGCTGGCTAGGAGCTGCTCCAAGTCTTTGATAGATGGATGGAGATTTGGCTGAATTTCAGTCTCATTTATTGAGTCTGGGGTAGATGTATTCAGAGTTGATACAGGTGAGGGGAGTAAAATGCCAGACTGGTTTAAAACAGCTGAGCAGCCATTGGGGACCTGGGTAGTGTCACTGCAGGTGGAGGTGAGATCACAACCTTCTTGAGCCCAAGGATACAACTCAAATGTAACCACTTCTGTGACTGCCTTCAGGTCAATTCTGTATAGACCAACTGCTGGAACTTCTTTCCAAGCAAACTGATCAGGTCCAGAGGTATGGGCAGCTACAGAAGACAGGGTCAAGGTGGTGAATTCTATATCAAACTTCCACAGCAAACTTCGCCTTCCAAAAAAGTCTCTACCAAACCAGAGGTAGTCTCCATCCCTCTGGTAGTAAACAAACGCCCATGGTCCCTGTATGGACGACAGGAATGACAGGATCTCTGAAGGACTGCTGCAGGATGTCAGCCGCTGGGAAATAACTGCAGTGTCATTTTCCTCTGGTGTAACAGTCACACCTCCAAAAACCTCCCCATTCCACAGCAGGATGTTTCCAGCCCCGTCCTCGATCGGCTGTGGAGTCAACACACCTCTCATGTGGAGAACATGAGCAGAGAATAAACACTGGCAGCAGAGATCTGAGGGCCCAACACGGAGATCATGGCTCCAGTTTGGCCCTCTTCTTTTCAGATGTTCAGACACGGTTTTGTTCCACTCAAACCGAGCGGGTGAGGCAGTCAACAGACAAAAGATTCCACACATGGTTCTTGGATTATACGGTTGGCCTTACAAATCTTGCATCTCCTTCTTCATGTTGTCGAGTTCTTCTGCACACAAAGAGTTTCATAAGATAAGAGTTTAGACTTTATTTATAGCACTGTGGAGAAATTTCAGTTAGCAGCAGCAAGTACAGAGACAAAGACAAGTAGAAAAACTAAAAACGAGTGAAAAAATTAATATAAAGAGAAAAATAAGAAATTTGGTATTTATATAAATATAGAATTAAAATTAAATATCATTTACATTGTGTACATTCATGTAAATATATCTGTTGCATAGGTATAGATGGCATAATTTTTGGTTCATCTTAAAGGTTCAGTGTGTGACATTTACTGACATCTATTGGTGCCGATTACAATCAACTGAATACTCAAACTGCAGAAGACCCTCATTAGAACCAGTGTTTTGTCTGCTATGGGCTTTTTAGCAAAGGGGATATTAAATATTAAATCTGGTACACATTCAAACATAGTAGGGGGACCTTGATGCATCTTGACACTCATTATCACCTAAGGTTTGGCTCTAAGGTAATGAAAACATGATTTTTTTATTATTCAAATTTTATTGAATATACACTAACAAAAATTATACCGTAAGTAGATTCCCCTAACTCTTACACACTGGACCTTTAACACAGGCATAGTTTTGCTACCTACATTCTTCACTCAAGGTTACAATGTGTGGCTTACTTTTGCATGAACTCAGCGTTTGACTTCTGTCTGCCAAGAAGAAGATGTTACTTTTGCGTTGCTGGATGTAGACTTTCTGAAAAAGACAAATGTGTGCAAACCATTGATATTACAATAACTTTTTGACATACAGTATATTATTAAATATTGAAATATTTTAAAATAGGAGATGATTAATGAAGTAGAAGGCAATGAGAAATCACACATTTCCAATCCGAACTTGATGAACAAATACATTATTCTGGTTTAATGTAAGTGCAGTAATTAAGTACAAACTTGATGCACAGTTGTTTTCTGCTATGTTATACTTTTATTCCACTACATCTTATAATAAATATTAAACTTCATTCAACTGACAACATCAGGGGCGGGCCAAGCGGTAACGGACGGACAGCCTTACTACATTTTTATTTGCCCTTTCACAACTATTTATGGTAGAAAGATGAATAATACCTAATTTTACTTGGAATAATGAGCACTTTTAGATGTGTGATTGAAAAAAATGTTTTGACCTAATTTTCTGCCTTAAAAATAGTAAAAACCCCTCGGAAATAGATGGATAGATTAACACCTGTTTTTGACCACTTTATTAAACCTGCCTTAAACTGCGGTTCCAATTTTCCAAAAACTGTAATATCTATTGGGCCTCCAGGGTGTCTATTCTGTAAAACAGTTTGCATTTTTTCAATATATAAGGGCATAAAATAGCAAGAGTTTAGTAAAGGATGGACACAGTTATTATGGTACTGGATGGACAAGGGAGAATAATTATCAGTTTTAATTGTTTATTCAGCATATTTATTAGTATATACATTGCATATATAATATCTACAAAGTCGAATACCTTAATTAACTAATTTAACATATATTTACCTCAGTTTGTTATATATTTTAACCACTGTAAAAAAAGTATCAAAAGGTTTTTAAATTGACCGTCCAACATCATAAATGAGATAGGTCCAATGATAATGATAATAGGTCCAATAGAAGAGGATCAAAGTTATGCTTTGAATTGCGCTGACGGACAAGGAATGTAAACATACATTTATGCTGAATATAATGCAATGCAAGTATTTTTAAAACATTTTTCTAAAAAATAAAACTTGTGCTGGACACTAGAAGTAATGTACTTTCATAATATAAAAGTCTTCAAAAGGTGATTTTAAATTTATTTTTTGATTGAGATGTTAACCTTCCCTTGGCCACGACCATTTGTTTCTTTTTCCGATTACAGTTTTCACCCCTTTCCTGTCCTGTGACAACCACAATTTTTTTTTTGTTTTTTTTTTAACTAAAGTCAAGGATGACTTCTTTCCTTTACAGATTGATTTTCAAATTCCGCTCCTCCTTAGGCTCAGTTAACTCAAAAAAAAAACTCTCTTGGATTCACTGGAAAATGCATGGTCACAAATTGGAGAACAGGTTTGTATTTGTGAGTTTGCGAGAAGTCGATGTTTTAGAAGTAGGTGACTCAAAGACAGCAGCACCACAAACACATAATCTTACACAATATTATAAAATTCTGCACATTAAACCACGGCGACTTAATAAAGTACTTCAAATGTGCTCAACAAGAAACATGCACTGTGATAAAACATAATATACACTTAAATCCAGCCGTTTGCATCAAAAACATCACACATAATACTACCACACTGACAGAAAACATTTTCCAGCACAATGATAGCAGTACAACCATAATCCAAGTATGTTTGACAAACATTTAATACAGATATTTAAATGAGGCTTTGACTGCAGAACCTTAACTTGTAGTGGATTTTACTATAAAGTGTAATATTAATAATTGAAGGTATCTGAATTCTTCTTCCACCACTTGCATTCATAATCATCGGTTCTGCACACTCACCCTGTTTTTCTTCAGGTTGGACAGCTCGTCGACAACAACCTTCTGCTCCTTAATCTGAAAGTTAACAACACAAGTCACTTCCCTGACCTCAAAAAAAAAATCTATTAAGAAAATAATAGAACTTCCTTAAAAGGTCTAGTTAAAAAGCAAGCTCTGAGTTAGCGCACAAAGAGACCTTGTAAAAGACACAGATTTAATCCATGTGTAGTAGTTAGCTAATAATTGTGGCTCGTCCATTAGCATCCACCACCATGTTCTGTTATCTCTACCTTTTTATTCAGCTCCTCCTTCAACGCACACTGCCCTTCGAAGTTATCGTCACCGTCACGGATTTTCGAAGACATTTTGCTGGAAAGAAATGTAAAGAAAGTACTTCAAACTTGGCTTTAATGTCGTTGTTGCGGCTAATCTACGGTAAAATCATGCTCGCAAATGGAATTGGAAGCGTTTCCGGGGTCGAAGGTTGTCTTGTAGTTTGTTTTTTTTTTTCACCTTACTGCCCCCTGGAGGTGCGGATGACTTTTTTTTTTTACACTTAGTTTGCTTTTATCGAGGAAAAAATGAACTAAATATGAGTACATGAACAACTGAATGACCGAAGACCTGCTGGGATAAACAGGTATTTTTAGTTTATACCAGAGCATAAAGGTTTAAAACAAAAAAATAGAAAAATTGCATTAGAATAAGTTTGTATTGCTTTTCTCTCTGAATTTTGGGAAATGGTGAAGTTTATTTTTTGAAAAAAACAGTAAATAATGCCATTGTTTGTGTAAAATTATGAATATAAAATGTAGCCACAAAGATCAAGGTTTATTAAACTAAATGTGACATCCTTACTACACTGTTGCACATTATGTTGGGATAATTTTGTTTTCAGACACATTCCTATTTTCTTCCTATTAATAATGATATTTAAAAGGATAGGAGGATATATATTTTATTCCTATTTATAATTTATAATAAATCTCTTAGTTTGTTTAGTGCAACAGATGAATATATGTAAAGCATGCAAAATATTCAGATAAATTATATGTAATTATTCCAGTTATAAAGTGGTCCTCAAACTTTGTCAGCTTGAGTTCCAAAAGAGAAATTATAAATAAAATCACAGATTAAATAGAAATTATATCTCACTGGAACAGAGGACAAATAATTCTCATTGACAGATTTTACCTACTCAGCAGGTTAGGGTCATTAAGGGTAGAGATGGAAATGTGTTGACAGATTCCAGAAGTGTGATGGGAAGATAGAAAGAATACTTTGAAGAGCTAATGAATGAAGAAAATGAAAGAGAAGAAAGAGTGGAAGAGGGGTCGGTTGTGGGCCAGGAAGTAGCAAAGATTAGTAAGGCTGAAGTGAGGAGGGCATTGAAGAGGATGAAGAGTGGAAAGTTCTAATAATGACTAGATTTATGGGTGTAATGAAAGAGGACATGAAGGTAGCTGGGGTGAGAGAAGAGGATGCAGAGGATAGGGTTAAATGGAGGAAGGTGATTCGCTGTGGCGACCCCTGAAGGGAACAGTCAAAAGGAAAAGAAGAAAACAGATTTTACCTACTGGATTGTTGTCTGTGTCGAACTGTTGAGTGCCATCCAAAACACAGAATTATTTTTAAAAGACAGACACATTTGAGTAGAAACAGTGTCAGAATCAACAGCAAAAATTTAAAGTGAAACTCATCATATCAGTCTCATCATAACACATCATATCTTCTTTTATAGCAGTTGACATCCAGCTGTGTAAAAGACAAAACTGATCTGAATGACAAAGACTAGTGGACCAATCAGACTCCCTTGAGGTGTTCCATCACCAACTACGAAAAGATAAGTCTGACCCAATCCACATATGAATTTGCCCGCCAAAAAGAAAAGTTGTGGTAACCATTAGCTCAAAAATGTATCTCATACTATTACCCACTTCTCATATCTGAGTTTTCCAGGAACATTATGACATGATTCAAGTCGCAGTCTCACAATGTAGCATTCCACTCTGTTTACTGAAAGCCATTTATGATCTCTTTAAGCAATAAAGTGATGAAATTATATGAGTTTAAGCTTTGATTATATAAGTAGAACATTCAGTGACAGGGGAAGCTCATAGTATTTTACATGAACATTATGTTAATGTTTTTGGACATATTTGGACAGTAATCATAGTAATAACCATTCTCAACACAGACAAAAGATTGTAATGAGACTATTTTTGATAATAATATGAAATTAAGTGCACTTCTCTTATGAGAGAATTTCTCTGCAGCCAAATCTAATGGCATCTCATAAAACTTTATTTAATCTCTGTTTTTTAGGTTATAAAATAATGCCAAGGTCTTGCAGTTTGGCTCCACTTGAAAGTCTAATCATTTTAGAATATGTATTAGGTAGAGTGAATCAACAGCAATTGTTTGTTCAGTCAGATGCACCTGCTATGTTGGCATCATTCATTCATGCAGTTATCTCAAGGAACCTGCAAGAAATGACGAATCAAGGAACCTATCCATTCAGCCACAGCACCATGGAGGTTACAGAGACTTACATATACATAAACATCTTATAAAGTTCTTTGTAATGGAAAAAATTTAAAAATTTTCTTGTATAAAATGATATTATTGAGCAGAGATGATTTCTAAGAAATGGAGTGAGAAATCTAAGGGCCCACCTGACATAATGACAATCAAACAAAGTAATAAAATAATAAACGTCATCACTTGTAGACCGTTTACTCAGGGGAGCATCGTGTTGAACAATGGACAAGAAAAGGGTTTTATACAACATTATGTCACAGTGAAGTTGACCTTTTGAATGTAAAATATAACCCCGAATAAAATCATATAATCATAAACTTGTGAAGTCACAAAAAGCTTGATCACTGGCCAACAAAGGTTAAGTTTTCCTTGGAAAAAAAAACAAACATTTTGATCAAATTTGAAGACATTCAATAGCATTATTTTTATGAGTTATTTATTTATCCATTTATTTATTTATTTGCATTCTGGCTTAATATATTCTGATTAATTGTTTTGGGAGTAAAAAGATTCAGACTGGACACAGACTCAACACAAAAAAGAAAGCCTAGCTAGTATTTAGCATTAGCTCACTCATCACCCCTTAGGCTCCCTCAACTCCACCCTTATTTCCAAATATGGTCACCTCTAATTTCAAAACACAATGGTGGCAATGGTCAAAATGTAAACACCTGGCTTCATAACAGCACTCCAAAAATTAATATGAGACATCACAATGATTCTGTCTGCTTCTTATACACAAACCAAATAAACCAGATAAACTCAAGTGAGATTATGGAGATATTTTTAAGAAGTGGGTTCAGTGAACTGACAGTGTCAACAACTGGTAAGAAAAAAAATTACCCTGAATTACACAAATGTTGACCTAGCCCTGGCAGTAGTCGGTTATGTTCCCTTCAAACATGCAGACAAACACACCTGTCTGAGGTTTCACGTTGGTCTACTGCCCACTGAGCTGTGATGTTGTATTGATCTGAAACAGCTGTGCGATGTTTACCATTTCATTCCCTGGAAACAAGGCCTGTCATTTTGGGAAAGGTGGCCAAGTCATCACAACCAAACAGTGACCTTTGATGTTTATCATTCTCTGTTGACAGAGGAGCAGTCAGGAACAAATCAAAGTCGTAGGACATGGACATGTTTCCACAGAAACAATCAGACCACAAAACTATTGTGCTCCAAAAAACTGGTAAAAGGGCAGTACTGTTAATCACTGTTTCTGGTGTTCTTCAGTTGCCCAGAGAATATGCCTGTGTGTAGTGTCATGACATTTTGGGAAACCTCAGGAGCCCGGGCTTCAGTCATCTAGGTTGTCACAGAAATGCTTTAACCCGTATTTGTTTTTAGAAATAGGGACTGAGAGCTCAGTACAAAAAAAGAACAGAAGGACTAGCATGAAAAAAAGATGAATAATGTGATCCAGGTCTCACATACTCTGTCTTAAGCAGAGATTTCACATCCTCACTCAGCCTCTATCCCTTCTTTAGCTGTGGCTTGTGAGTGTCAGACAACTGAGGGCTGCAGGAGGTAAGTCATTGTCATATTTTTGTCCTGGAAGTACAAATTTAGCAGGTGTAAACATACCTTGTTGTTCATACAAGACAGACTGAAAAGCTATCCCGTCAGGAGCAGACATACCTGCAGGTCACCTGGCCGCAAAATGACATAGCAGCCGTTGGACCGCTGATGACGGGTACCTGAACCTGGCTGACACACCAACCCACTAATAGTGCGGCTGGTAATCTGTTTGTACCAGCTCAATGTGTGCAGACTTTCAAATGGCTGAGAGCTCTCTGTGATCCTTGAATAGATCACAAAGGGCTTGTAGAGCCTTTTGTCATCACTGGGCTCAAAATATGTACTTACTGTATGTGTCTTGTCAGATGCAGTTTTGCTCCCTCATGAAATGAGATGGCATGGAGAGGCCTTAGTGGTGGGGAATGAAATGTTAATTTAAGAAACATTTATCAGTAAATAAAGTTTATTTGATATGGCACAAGTATTCCACTAGAATAAAATGATCCACTGGTAACTACAAAAGATCTTTAACCCATAAAGACCCAAACATCCACCATCTAACAAAATTGTCTACCAATCTAAAATGTTTAATACTTGTTGATCCACTATTCCTATCAGTACATGTAAATAATTAGTGTAATATGCAATTTGTCATCTTTTAATGGTCATCAGATATGATCTTCATACTGTAAAATAACAGAGATTACCAAACAGTACACATGTTCTCTAAACTGCTTCACAAGAATAAAGTGGTGATATTCAAAAAAAGAGCAATATTGGAAAAATGTGCAATAATTTATGTACTACCAGTACATGTACTGTTGAGGGTACAACCCTCAACAGAGTACCCTGGCAATAGCAATACATTAAAGGTCCCATATTTAAGAGTTGCCAATGCTTGTAGTTTTATGCGGTACTTTTTCAAAGTCTGTCTTGTTTTGTGATGTTGGTTAACTCTGTTTCTAAGCTATCAGTAGGTAGTGTGGCACATGTAGAGGCAAAGCATTGAAGGATGTGTGAATATTACTGTACATATTGAACCTTTAAGAATAATGATATACTATACTGTATATACAATTTAAGGTTCAATATGTACAGTAAGATTCCTGTGTGCTCATGTGCACAAGTGACTTTCTGTTCCGTGTTGACCGTTAACTTCAGCTAACTCAGCTTCAGCTGGCTCAGTTGGTAGAACGGGTCGTCCAATGACCGAAGGGTCAGTGGTTTGAATTCTGGCTCTGACTGTCCACATGTCAAAGTGTCCTTGGGCAAGACACGCTTTGCATGGCAGCAGCCACCCACTGGTGAATGGGTGAATGCCAGGCTTTGTAAAGTGGCTTTGGGCACCTTGAAGGTGTGTAAAACTGCTTTACAAGTGCAGTCCATAACTCTATTTCTATGCTAATGACTTGTCTCCCTACATTAATGATAAAACAAGTGTGCAAAAGTAGGTACTGTTAGGTTATAAATATTAGCTAATATGGATTACAGTAGGTATCATTAACAAATGGTTGACTTCCAGCACAACCAAGACTCCCAATGCAAAGTTCACATAAAATTATATTGAGACTATTTTGACATTGGTGAGTTTTGTGCACAGTGCCATCATTTTTCAGAGCATCAATGTTTATTTTTCCACACAAATTTAATACTACTTAAAGACGGGCAAAGTAATCTATACTGTTACAATATGCGTTCTGATGTTTTGTCATTTTTGACAGTATTAATCCATTTAAAGTTTAGTGTTTAGTAATTAGAAATCATCAACAATCTGAAAACACACTATCTGATCCACATTCTCTACAAAGTACTAGCTGGCTCTTTGTGGCACAATTGCAGCTTTAATCACACAGGATTGAAGGTGAAATCATGTTTTACAGTAACAGGAGTAGATATAATGACTGTTTATTGGATCAACATGACTGCACCAAAAAAGGAGGATCAGCTTTGTGTACATCATTCTGGTACATTCAGCAAAAGTTTTGGGGTGTTTTTTCTTTAGTGTACTTGTGCTTGTGTTTGAGGAGGATTAAGTAACATATTTGTGAGCAGCAAATTGAAGATGACAGTAATTTTATAGCACTGAAACTTGAGCATTGTTGATGACTGGATCTTACTGAATCCTTGTCCAGGTTCCAGATCATATGGTAGATCTTTAACACAAAAACATAGAATGAGATGCCACAGTGTGTAGCACTCTGAAATTCCTGCATTACATGTGCTGGCATTATTCATCACATAGTCAGTCCAACGAAAAGCCATCTGCATCACTTGACAATAACATGAGGTTTCAGTGGGGGTCCCATTCAGCTCTTTATAATCTACTGTGCATTCCGGTACAATCAAAAGACACACATTAGCCATGTGCTGAGCCATTGTTTATTACTTTTTATGGATGTGGCTGAAGGAGATCTCATCCATGCAGGCCCTGTAATTATAGCTGTGGTTCTACTCTGTTGACATAGGTGGACAAATGCAAAGTCATCCCAATGTGTGTTCTGAACACATGTGGATGACACTTTTTTTTCTTTTTTCACTGCAAAGCTCAGTAGCAAGCTGTCTCTTCCTAGTAAACAGCTTCTCCAGGTCAAGGCACATTCAAGTTTAATTTGCATTGTGTGGCATCACATGCACAGGAAAGTCATGTTTAACTTTTGCAATCTTCCTTGTTTGGATTTGGCCACTTCAGAATTTCTATGATTATGTTTATTGAGCTGGATAAAGTAATATGTCAACATGTTAAGGGAAATGTAATCAAAAATATTTTGGAATTTGACATAGATAATACTATATAAATGTAATAATACTTCTGTAATTGAGGTGAAACTGTTTTACTGCATTACACTTAATAGATTTGCTTTTCAGACCTTTGACCTTTTCAGACCTTTGACCTTTGACTAAATATAATAATAAGTGGCAGTGGTATGGTAAATGTGTGTGTATATATATATATATATATATATATATATATATATAGATGCACTGATGATTTGAAGCTAACTGTTGTTCCTGTTAACACAAACACACACGCATACAGCGCGTGAGCGCTGGCTGGTAAACAGGTAAAGGTAAAATAGTCCAAACAAAAGCTCACCGTTCCCAGCACAGCAAAAGTTTAAGGGATTACTCATGACATCGCTAACAATTGCTCTCTTTCCCCTGAGGTGTGGTCCACGCTGTCTTTGTTTCTTTTTGGATTTTAGAGCGGTAGAAGAACCATGCTTGTTTTTGACACAATATAAATAATGGCGTCACATAGTCACGTGACAGCGTGAGTATATTCGAGGGGGGACGTCAACACAGCAGTAGTCAGTGCAGTTGGAAGCGTCAGCTGGATGCTCGCTGAATTCAGCTCCTGCCTTTGTGATTTTGAGACGAAATAGCCTTTTAGGCTATACAATCATTTCTTTCCAACTTCAGCTACAGTGCTAGCTAAGTTTGGAAAGGAGAAAAGGGGAGAAACGCCGTGCTCTGTTTTGCTTTTTGTGTCCTGGTCGACGGTTTGATGCTGCGTTAGCCCCGGTCGACCTCCCGTACATTACAAAAGAGCGGACAACGTAAAAAAACAAAAACAAAACAACAGCATTGACCTGGTTATTTTTGCTTTTCGGAGAACTAAAAAATGGATAACTCTGGACCCAAGAAGAGATGCTGTGGTAGGCTTTTTTTCCTTCAATGCTTAATGTTTTCCTAGTGAACCTTCCGTAGTAAGGGTTAGGGGCTAACATTATATATTAAGTTATTCTGATAATGTGTGTATGTTTTACAGAATCTATCCGAGACTTCTTCACTTCAGCTAAATTTCTTATTTACATGGGCCATGCGCTGTCAACGTGGGTAAGTGAATTATTCAACTATTGTAATAACGACCGATATTCTATTAAACACGTTTAAATAATATACTTTTGTTGTTTTGACGGGCTCCTTATGTGGTTTTTTAGAGCAAAACGAAATGTGAAATAACATAAGCGTGTTATTGTTACATTATATGTCATTATTACTGTCATTATAAGTCAGATGACATGTTTTCGCCGTGTAGTAGTTTACAGTTCCTTACAAATAGCTCCTATGCCAGTGACTAAAATGATGTAAATAGAGGGCCTTTAGCTTTAGCTTTGTTAAGACTTTTATTCATGTAGTTTGCTGGACTTCAGAAAAAGATACAATAGCTAAAGGTCGGAGTTAAACAGTTGTTGAATTGTGTAATTGCACAATATTAAAAACAGGTTTAAAATAAATACATTTGCCCATAATTTCTCCAAAGACTCCTGTTGTCTGTTACCACCAACTTACATAGGTAACTTGTTGCATTTGTGTTTTTGCAAAATTGTGGGTAATTAATTGTTGTGTTATACAGTAACAGTTCTAAGGAGAGTTTCCCCTCTCTATCCATGTTGCACAGCAATTTGCAGAACTTCTAGTGGTGAACAATATTATATAATTATTTGCTTATTGTTTCAGTTCAGCTATAGTACAGGTGTGTATGAAAAATTCATACAGTTTGGGAAATTATTACCATTATACAGCCTCATCTGCCCAGCACTAATGTTAGGTTTTCACACCTTGAAAGCAGAGAATGTTGTTATTTACACTGCAGTCAAACTACATATACTATGTACCCAACCTGGACGTGTTAAATCAAGTCTAATTTCAGATCGCAAGTAAGGAAAAACATTTTTTCCAGGGTGACCGAATGTGGAACTTTGCTGTAGCCGTCTTTCTGGTGGAGCTGTATGGGAACAGCCTGCTGCTCACAGCAGTGTATGGTCTGGTGGTGGCCGGCTCCGTGCTGCTGCTGGGGGCCATCATCGGGGACTGGGTGGACAGAAATCCCAGACTTAAAGGTAAAAAATATATATAATATATAAAAATTGTTTTGAGTCTTTGACATAAGACAAGTTGTTTGTAAGAAAAATGTACAAAGGTCCAGGGGGAAAAAAAAGGTCTTGGAAATAGATGTGGATCCTTTTAAAGGTGAATTGTATTACCGTGCCATGAATGATATTTACTCATTTGTTTTTTATTTCCCCCTGCACTTTCATACTTAGATAAACCTCTTGTGGCATGTTTATCCATAAGAATTTTGCAAAGATATTTTAAGGTCAGCTCAGGTTGCAGGACATATGAAACTATCTTGGAGAAGTGCTCTAATTGAATAATTGATCAGACAGAAGTCTGTTGTTTTTGGTCAGACTGGTGTCATTAATGCTCTTCATGGTGTTTCTACAGTGGCCCAGACTTCGCTGCTTGTCCAGAACAGTTGTGTCATAGTGTGTGGGATCCTCCTGATGGTTGTTTTCCAGTTCAAAGAACAGCTTGTGGAGCTTTACAATGGCTGGATTCTGGTAAGATCGGCCTTCTGCTGTCTCTGAACAGGGTTGCAGTTTGAACGTGATCTGATGATAGTTTTCACAGAAACGTTTTACACCTTTTCCTTGAGCACAATGTACTGACCCCAGGACTGAAACTGATTACGTAGTGATATGGACTTCCATGTCAGTACGATTTATGACCACTGAAACAGCTTTTATATATGAGAGCGAGGAGCACACAGAGGACCTTTGACTGTTCCACTAACTTTAAGCTGTAACACATAACAGTTCTTTATTAATGTGTATGAAGTCATTAGGCTCACATACAACACATTGTGTACTTTAGTCCTCTCAATGACAGCACATATTCTCTTTACTAATGTTAACATTTAGTGTTACTTGCTTACATTTCATTAGAATTAAATAAATTGTAAATAAAATGTATGAATAAAATTTGAATTAAAGTTTAACACATCAGGTCGATTTTCATCAGCAATAGTGGTGAAAGCGATGTATTGAGCCCATGCAACTTCACAATCTGCTACTTCTTCTGGTATTGATTCGATTTTGACACATCCCACACAGTTCATTTGAATTGGTTATGGTTAATTTTGACCTTGAATTTATTATATGACTTTGTTGAAATCGAATTAATCAAATTATTCTTATATAATTTATTTTTTCATATTAGTGATTTATGTAGTAAATAGCTGCGTTAAAAGGAGGATTTTGTCTCGTTTCGCAACAAAAGCTTTTTCTCTGAATGCCAAAGTTGCTTTCTTGTCAAGACAACTTTTTTTTTTATCATAGCACATGATGATGTTGCAGTTGTATAAGTGGGAATTTGTTATTTATAATAATATTTTGTAGTCACTGAAAAACATACAGCCGCATACAACCACGTAATTTTTTCATCAGGTGGGTGCACAATTAATTGAATAGTTGGCAACTACCAAACCCCCACAGTAATTTTGATGATCAATGGATCATTTGAGTAATTGTCTGAAGGGAAAAAACTGTCAATAGTTTTTGATTCCAGCATCTTAAATGTGAATATTTCCGGTTTCTCTCCTCTTCAGTGAGGCTCAACTGAATATCTGTGGGTTGTGAAGAAAACAAGACACTTGAAAATGTTGTTTTGAGCTTTGTGAAAGCACTTTCTCATCATTTTCTGACATTTTATAGACAAAACAATGAAGCCAAAAATCTAGAAACCTATTAGGACAATTAATAGACAGTGGACTTATCATTAGTTGCAGGCAGTACAGTCTTCTTTAGGTGGTAAACCTGGTGTCTGTGTTTTGCAAGGGGCTTGTTTACACTTGTTGAGCTATATGGTTTCGTCACAAACATTCAGACCATGTTCTGCAGCTGCCTGACCAAGACCTAAGGTTGCATACTGGGCAAATTTCTGTCCAGTATGCAAGTCTAGTTAGCATGGTGGTCGAAATACAAAAGCCTTTCTGTCGGGGGAATGTCTCCTGCATATGTGGGCCGCCATCTCATTTCCAGTGAAAGAAGGGGGTTGGGGGTGGGGGGTCAGGGAGGTCTGCCATGTGAGAGAGTTTAGAGGGAAGTCCATGTCAGAGCGTAAGTGGAGGTGGAGAGATTTGAAACAGGAGATCGAGTGTCTTGTTAAAGGCTGTGTAGTCAGCAGGTTCTTCAAGGCCAGTCACATGACACAGACAAGTGGTCTGGCCTGTTTTAAGGCATTAGAAGCATTTTGCTGTATTGCAAGAGGATGCCTTTAATTAAAAACAAAACAAAAAAAAACAACACTTTTTTAATTCACATGACAATCACATTGCAATAGTAGCAACCAGGCTCATAGTTATAACTTCTTAATATCTACCGTTTTGATGGAACCTTGACCCTAAGTGAAAGTTAGGGTTAGACTTAAAACAGAAGTATATGGCAAAAAATGTTTGTATTAGATTTGATTTGAAGGGAGCGACCTCTAGTTTCTTGTTTAACCTATGGCTGAAACTCAACCTAAATTACATCAGTTTAAACATGGCTCAAATCTTACCCTAATGTCAGTAATCACTTCCAACACTAAGAAGTGTTATCTCATACAACACACAAAACCAAGTCAAAACCTAACCTAAACACCTAAAGTGAAACATAAACCTAATCCTTAATAAAATTGGTTGCTCGTGTTGTATTCTCAGTCTCAGCTCCAGTTCATAGCGTAGGAGAAATTGCTCAATTACAAAGCAAAGGAAATCAATGGAATAACCAGAACTGGAGAAACTTTCACCATATGCTGATGTAAAATTTCTCAAAGACTACATACAAAACTACCAATCTGCTTCTTAATACTTTCCAGTTTCTCTGTATGACTTAATTTCCCTCATTCTGTTTTTCAGACAACCTGCTACATTCTGGTGATCACCATTGCCAACATTGCAAACCTGGCCAGCACGGCCACGTCCATCACCATCCAGAGGGACTGGGTGGTGGTTGTGGCAGGTCAGGATAGCAGCAAGTTGGCAGGTCAGTGTTTTTTTGCAGCTGCAGTTTTATCGTGAAATGTAGGCTGCACGTGACCCTGTTATCAGATCCGTTCACTGGGGCAGACTTTGAACTCCGGATGCTGACTCACTCTCATTTTTTACATTTTATGTTCCAGCAATTTTGCCCCTGATTGTTATAAGCTATTTAAAAGATTTCCTCACATATTGCTAAGTGAACTTGTTGAACTTTTCCAGTCAGATGTGTTATGTATGTTCTAAAGTCTCCTGTCACATGAATCTGAAACCAACCAAAGTACGACTGGAAGGGGTCTGTCTTTGGTTCAGAGTATAGAAGTTGAAACAGCTGAAATTAACAGCATTCTCATTTTTGATCCAACAGACATGAATGCCACAGTGCGGATTATTGACCAGCTCACCAACATCCTGGCTCCCATGCTGGTGGGTCAGATCATGGCTTTTGGCTCCCATTTCATTGGCTGTGGCTTCATCTCTGGCTGGAACCTGTGCTCCATGTGTCTGGAGTATGCGCTGCTGTGGAAGGTCTACCAGAAAACTCCAGCCCTGGCTGTAAAAGCTGGCCAGAAAGACCAGCAGCAAGAACTGAAAGATCTCAGCCCTGTGAGAGGTACTGTGTGTTTTATATCCCTTTAAAGTTCATATTGAATAAATATCCTGGTAGTGTGGCTGGCCCCTTCTGAAGAGTGAACCAAATGTTAGTCCATCAGGTTTTGATCCGTTGGTTGCAATCAAATAAATCTACCAGACTCCAAAGGAAGTGTTGTCATTCAGTCATCCAGTCAGTCTCAGGCAGACATACACATCTGACCAGTCAAATGTAGCACACTCATGTTTACGATAAAAACAAAATCCTAAACATGCAACTAGTCAGCTAAATACTGGAAGTTTCAGTTACCATTCAACTAGGGAGATCTGTAGTTTGGTGCAACCCTCCCTGGTAGAAGGTTTTAGTGGTACCGTAGTTTTATTGTTAAGCAGTTCACTCATTCATCTTTCTGTTCTTTTCAGATATGGAGAATGGTCAGAGTCCTGAGGAGTCATCTCAGCCACTGATGAATGACACTAGAGTGGTGGCGACGCCTGATGATCCCAAGCGTCATGGCTGTTGCCATCAGGTTTCTGAACCACTGCGCACCTTCAAGGCTGGATGGGTGGCGTACTACAACCAAAACATCTTCTTTGCCGGCATGTCCCTGGCGTTCCTCTACATGACAGTGCTGGGTTTCGACTGCATCACCACCGGCTATGCCTACACACAGGGCCTGAACGGCTCCGTGCTCAGCCTGCTGATGGGGGCCTCGGCTGTCTCGGGCATCTGCGGCACCGTTGCCTTCACCTGGGTTCGCAAGAAGTGCGGCCTGATCCGCACAGGCTTCATCTCAGGCGTGGCCCAGCTGTCCTGCCTCATGCTCTGCGTGGTGTCCGTCTTCGCTCCCGGGAGTCCCTTCGACCTCAGCGTGTCGCCATTCCAGGATATTTACACTCACCTGATTGGAGAGAAGGTGCTGCCTGAGGCGGACAACAGCCTGACTGGCGTTCTCTCCAGTGGAAACACTACGACTCCTGCACCAGCTGAAGAACTGCCTCCTCTCCAGTCCTACATGTCTGTCAGTCTGCTGTTCGCTGGAGTCATTGCTGCTAGAGTTGGTGAGTAACATTTGGAGACACAAGACTTCAGAAAAGTAAGATGTTATGTTAATTCTATGATGTTGCCTGGATTGCAGAGACATACAATGTTAGACAGCAGAAAAAGATGATAGTAATTAAGTTTAAAGTCCACAAGTAGGAAATGTTCAGAGTATCATGTGTATAAATCAAGTTGAGGCTGGCCTGCTTTATTTGTCGAGGTTGGAGCTATTAAGTGTTCATACTGTTGGCATGTTATCACTTCCTTTTATACAATTACACAAATTTGTTTATGAAGTTATGACTTCCTGAGGACGATTGTAGGAGACTGCAAAGCATAGTGAAGCCCATAGGTTTTTCAAGAGTTAGCAGAATTTTCTACCGGATCTCCAGAGATGTCAGAATAACATCTGTGACCTTTGATACCAATAACAGTGCCTGATAATTGCAACTTTGCTACTGTTTACTGTTTAAATGAGGCTGTAAAAATAGCATCACAGCTGACTGTTGATCTCTCTTCTCCCTGCAGGTCTGTGGTCTTTTGACTTGACTGTGACCCAGCTCATCCAGGAGAATGTGATTGAGTCGGAGCGAGGTGTGATCAATGGTGTCCAGAACTCCATGAATTACCTCTTAGACCTGCTGCACTTCATCATGGTGATTCTGGCTCCAAACCCAGAGGCCTTTGGTCTTCTGGTCATCATCTCTGTCTCCTTCGTGGCTATGGGTCACATCATGTATTTTCGATTTGCCTTCAAGAGCCTGGGCAGCCGCCTCTTCCTGTGTTGTTCGCCAGAGCAGAAGGTGGAGACGGTGGACAGCCCCTCACTTCCTACCACTGTCTAAGACTGTTAAAGAGACTCAGTTCTGGGTACATATCTGTCAGGTCTTTCCCTAAACCCAGCTCCTATATAGCAAACTAACATCCTTTCTTGTAGCGGAAAGCTAATGCTAACATTAAAGGTACAGTAACATAACATGCTATGCTCAGCCATTAATAAAGCATTAATCATCAGCACAGGTAGGTGAGCAGTAAGGTTGTAGTCAGATAAAACTAACACTGTTCAGTTTAAGGCAGGGTTTATCTCATGTTTTGTCTGTTTGGGAGTCAGATGAGATCAGTCTCTTGCCTGCAAGTCTGGTGCTTTCACATACATATGTACTATGATCCATCACTTCGAGGCTTGCGACCCTCTTTTGGGTCTAGTTAAAGATGTTGAGGGAGATTCTCCTCGTAAAACCCTGGATCTAGCTGAGAAAAAACAACAACGTAGAGGTGCTTCAGCTGACCAGAGGGCAAAATGGAGGAGGAATGTAGGAGGGAACCCTGTCAGCTTTTCTCAAACAGGCTCAAAGCAGAGCGCTCCATTTGCCGGTGCTTCTCACTGACCTCACTAATGCTGTAGCTGCTTTTTCTAAGAACCTAGAGTTTCTGTTTGTACAAAGAGCAGGTTGTGGATATTGTTCTCCTACAGTGGAACAAAGGTTCTACTTAACACATACTGGGATCTAGTCTCTTTAATATGTGCTTATAAGGGTGGTTATGCAATTGTATTTATTCAAGCAACGTAGGCAGTGATTTTTAAAAACATTTTTTATAACTGTATCATCAGTATTGCGCTGCACACTCGCAGTTGGAGCCATACAATGTAAATGTAATGGTATGTACCCTTGTCAACATCTCCCTCAGTTACCAAAGTCAAAGTCCACATGTGGCATAAAAGGAAGTGAGGGAAACCAGTTATCTATCCGAAGCATTCCAAATATCTATTTTTACATCAGGTGGCAGTAGTTATGTAGGTTCACGCTCATATACCATTACCTGAGAATATTTCTAACACACTTAAGTGAGGCTTCAGTTTAGCTTTACATATAGTCAACTTTTTATTAGTGTCATTGTGTCACCTTTTCATTTTTTGTGTTTTGAGTTGTCTGGAGTGATTTTTTTTTTCTTTTCCCAAACGTGATTGTTGTTACACAGGCACTTTAAGTGATTGATGTCAGTCATTATTGTGTGATCAGGCATTTGATCAATATTTTTGCACAAGGCTCAAGTCCTGACTCCCTCTGCCCCTAATGCACAATCTTATATCAATCAGTTTACTAGTTTCTCTGTTAGTGTGTTGAGGTGCTGGGAAGTTGGAGGGGGTGGATTGTGGGTAAAACAGGCACATATTGTAACACTCAGCACCACATGTTTAAACAGAGTAACTGAACCAGCTCTGAACAAGTCTAAATACACCCCAAGTTTACCTCAGATGTTTCCTCAAAATGTCAGCCAGGGAGCTTAGTCAGCAACCCCTTATCTCATCACTGCTTCAGACTGCCAAGAGGACCTGGACCTGGACCTGGACCATGTCATGGGTTTTGTTTTTAATGCCATTAGTTCCAGCAGAGGTGAAAACATTTGTCTTGGTTCTACATTTTGTCATCTGTGTTCGATTCAACTTGGTTTTACAAAGTGTGCAAAGAATGTTTGCACACGATACCTGTGAACATATTTGGTAGGTTAAAGGTCCAGTGTGTAAAATTTAGGGGGATTTAGGGGGGCTCTCAACGCACAAATATATAATTAATCTAATGTCTAATATCTAAAAGTTAGCTGACATTAGTCAATGGGCTAACCTAACTTACAAATTTGTTCAACTGAGGGGAAATTACACCTAAGGTTTTGTTTGGAGCCCTAGTTTATCTAATTTTCTGCCACCATCCTGTATAAGACAGACTTTTTTTTACAAAACAGAGACATGTTTTTACTTAATAAGAATTAATTTGAATCTTCCATTTCATTACTAGTAAAAACCAAAAATAACATTAAATTAATTGCAGAACTCTTATTTCAAATACTGCTGACAGAAGTTGTATTTTCACAAATACACAGAATCAAACATGTTTCTGGTATGGATCAGAAAGTGGAAAAGTGGAGGCATTTAGTGTTTGCCACCACCACGGGATGGTGAAGAGGATATTTGGTTGGTTTCAAACCGCAACTTCACTGCTATATTTCACTAAATATTGCACACTGAACCTTTGTATAATGTTGTTTTTGACTTTGCCAGTGAGAAGTCTGAATGAATGTCTACATAAAGAAAAAATATTTCCCTACACAAATGAATCAACTGTAATTATATCCCTTCTACATCTGACTTTTCAGTCACTTCTTAAGCCTTATTCCAAACTAGTCTTGACAGCTGTGGAACGCACACAGGTGGCTACAGCCGGCCTAGCCAGGTTTTTGGTGAAGCGGGGTAGATTTTGCTTTGGATGGAAAGGTAGACGCAGCAGGTGTAGGAGAACAGTATGGGTACTGTTGAGCTGTGTGTGTTCTTATGAGACCTTGCAGAGCTGGTGACTCACCGGTAACAGAGCTCATTTTTCACAGTCTGCCTTGGTTTGACTTGACCTCAGACTTACTCTGGACACGGGACTAAAACCGGTTTTCTACTGGTTGGTCTGCTCATTCAGGAATATTACACATGGCAATAAATTTCTTTTACATTCTATGTTTGTAATGTAAATAACATTAGCTATCAGTCAATCTGAACAATAGGAAAATGTTATTAAAAAAAATAACGTATACTGTTATCGTGTACTTTTTTTTTTTTTTTTTACGTTTTTATATACATAGTGTTAACATTGCCAAATTGAGGTTTCTTTAAGATTTTCAAAATTTGTGTATGAAGTAATTACTGTGTTTTATTTGAATACATCTGTATCACTGCTTTAATCTGACAATATACATA
>JAPQRQ010000015.1:4934090-4945576 GCA_037367365.1 Apogon talboti | reverse complement strand
GGTCTAATGTTCTAAAAGTGATGTTCTAATGTTCTAAAATACATGTTCCTTTTACCTTACATGTGTTTTTCTTGTATCTTTTTATATTTACTTCTTGGATTATTTATTTATTTTGTCACTTATGGGTAAGGAACCAAATACGGTAACTTCATTGACCTTGATTTTCCACACAACAATAAAAATTTTAGAAAAATTTCACAAAAATAATAGTCATGTCATCTAATTGCGCACTAAGGTTGAAATGTTGAATTTCACTGTATTTCCATGAGTGCCCTATAAAGGGTTAAAATGAATGGAGACTTTATAAAAGAGTTCCAGAATGTGTCATGATGATGACTTACAGTCAGTGCATCCAGCCTGACAGCAGAAGGCAGCCATGTTTTCAGAGAACGGGTCAGAAAGCAGCAGGCTGACATCCATAGAGGTGCTCCACTCCACTGCCAAAACAAAACCAGTTATTATTACTTCTTATGGTTGAGGCACAAATCATATATTAAACTGAATGGGTGACCATAGGCTGCTGTCCTTACAAGAGCAAGTGAGCAGGTTCCAGCAGCAGAGCAGGTTCTTGTCTGTGGTTCCCAGGAGATACTTAGAACAGCTAAGTTGCCCAAAACAAAGATTCCTGGTGGAGGAAAAAAAAAAGTTATTAATTTCCCTGTGACTGTAAAGAATCTCAAGTGACTACAATCATGCAGTTTAACCAATCAGCCCCTCACACTACACATATTTCACCGGATTAGCTTTGGAGGAGTTTGCAGCTTTGGGGGCTTCAAATGGTAACATACACACAGAGACTGAACACCCACATCTCTTTCAGATTTCCCAAGCTACATCCAGACTGCTCTCTCAATGAAAGTCCATTTGTCGAGTTTGTTTTATCATGTCTATCAGCAGACGAGCCGGTGAAGCTCAACTGGTGAAGCTGTTCCGAGTGATGTCAGCACTTGACCCGGCTCTACATATCCATAGGTGGTAGTTGCATAAGGGGAAGTGGGCAGCTGTCACAACAGTTTTTCTTCTTTCATCTTTAAAGGCGACCAAATTCCCTGTCAGCTCCCAAATTCCATGTATCTGCTCATTCATTACTAAGTGACCCTTCGCCAAGTTCCTCCCTAGAACGGCTGCTGTCCAGTCCTATATGAGCAACTGCAGGCTCTACTGTTATTCTGGATGTCTAAGAATTTCAGACAGGATAACATAATACCTATAATCAATCAGATAAAGTATGACACCCAAGAGAAATAATGACACCTCTGAAATATGAGAGAGAAGCACAGAGAAAAGACTAAATTATGCATTTCAGTGAAACACAAAATTCAGATAAAAACATTGTTGTTTGCTTCAAGGTAACTAATGTTGGCTAGCTTAACAAACAGTTGTTACCAAACAAGAAAATATGTCTCTGCTTTGCAACAATTGCCATTTCTTTTATGCGAGATAAAGGATTTATTGAGCCTCAGATGCTGCACAATCACCCAACTTAAAAATATGAATATTTTACAGTCTGCAATTGTGACTACCTGCTTGCCGAGTTAGCTAATAGTAGTTGTTGGTGTCTCACCATGGAGCACACAGATTAGTTTTTAATTGATAAATGTAACATTGTATTGTGACTATAGATCTGGAATACATGTTGTAGTCTTTTAATCTACTTCTTCCTGGTGTTTCAGAGGTTTTATTGCACACATTTGATAATAATCTGTCAAATCAGCTCTGAGATGTATTTGACAAGGTCTAAAATTAACTTCTACTTCAGCTTTATTAGGAATCGAATAAATGAAAGAATCTGAATCACTGAACATCAGTCTCAAAGTAACTAATCAATAAATCTGACTTGTAAGTGATTCTAGGTGCACTATTCATCCTTTGAGCTGTCATTTATTTAAGCAGACACCTGATATTTGTTATCAGCCACTATCTCATCCCACTTCTGCCAAACGTCCCTTCTCTACTATCTCTATTTGCCAAAATATCCTTTAGACTAATGGTCACTAGATGCATTTCCATCCAGCATATGAAGGACCTGAGGGGAAACTTGGGAGAGGCAGAAAGTCTACAGATAAAAGGTGAATTTGATTATTGGTGTTTGTTGGTTGACTTACTAGTTGCAAACACTTGACCCGTCAAGTGTCACTGACCAGTGGGGGTGGGACATTGCAAAGGATAATTCTAGTTTATGCTGATGTTTACTGTTGATGTTCAGAGAAATACCAGCCCATCCTTCTTAATAATTTTTGTTACCGTTTTTCCACTGTAAAAGCTAAAAGTTTTCAGAGGAACTCTGAAGTTTCGAGTTCCTTTTAAAAAATGTGGTACAGAAACTAGCAACAGTAGTTTGGTGTACTGAATGACCCCTTCGACAGAGCTGAGAACATCTGCCAACATTCCTGAGACATGATCAGTGTTGCGAAACAACAGCCTGTCCCCGTGTTCAGTTGGTGGACACCAGCACCAAAAAAACCCACTGGTGTTAGCATGGTGAAATGACATGTTCAAAGGAGCCAGGAAACTATTGCCTAAAACAGCTGGCTGCAATCCCTGGATGCATGTGTATGTATTTTTCCTTTGGCTTTGTGTTTCTGAATTGAGGGTACAGTGGCTTTGCTGCTGATGTCACAGACTCTTACTTGAAACCCAAGATAAACTTATCATATACAACTTTAAAGGTGCAAAGACAAACAGTAATGTAACCCTGTGGAGTATTCTTGAAAACACACAAAGGTTATGTTTATACACATCAAAACACACCTTGTTCACTGTTGAGGTCTAATCATGGAGAAACAACTATAACCTTAGAATGAAGTCAGTTCTGACAAAGTGATACAACATCTCTGTTAATAAGATTTTAGGGCTTTGAGCTCTACTGCCGGGCTTTTGATTGGCGGTTATCTTCAGGAGCTTCTGTCATTTTTTTCCCACCAGATAGCTCTACTGCAGTTGTAGTAAGATGTTATAATACCATGACAGTCAAAGCATTTTCTCACACTAATGTTCCATGAAGTTTAGCATTCCTTAATTACAGTCTGGCCTGTAGGGATAACCCAGACACATTAGCCGATGTTGGCAAAAATTCACTAATCAAGAATCAAGAATATTTAATGGATTAGTTGGTCTGTCTGAGTTCATGTATTATGCGAAGTTACATTACTGTTATCATATAGCATTGGACACACTGAAATTTAGCAAGTGACTGAAATGACTTAAAGCAGGGGTCCTCAACTAGTGGACTCTGGTCCAAATCAGGACTGTGAGAGGCTTTTCTCTGGCCCGCAAAGAATTTTGAAAAAAAAAATAAAAAAGCAAATCAAAAAACAAGACAGTGTTTGTCTATTTTCTTATTGTTTTGTTGTTTTATTCTTTTACTTATTTGAACAGACAGTGTGAGACCGACTGTAATCCTATTTGGGTCTTAAACTATGCGGAGGATGGTAACCTGTCTGGATAATTAACTATTAACTTAAATCCATCTACTCTCCAGTAACATTTTGTGTTCCACTGGACAGTTCGTTTCTGGTCCTCGTGCACTTACCTCAGGACGACTGTTTGGGTTTGACATTCTCAATACTTTAACCTTTTTTGCCAGATTAAATTAAAAGACAAAGATTAAACTTGCATTTGTGCTTGTTTGGACCTCAGTTAGGGAGGCGGGCTAACTTAGAGGGCCTCTTGCTATTTTAGCACGAGGCTGAAGACCCCTGATGTAAAGCGTTAATTAACATAAAATTTCCTAGTTAGCATTCAGGTTGATGATTTCATTGAGTCTGAGTTAACGTTAACTAGACAAGTTTCACACATGCTCTTCCCCAACTCCACCCTCTTGTCCAAATATAGTAAAGATGTTGAAATTATGTACAGATACATTTGTTTAAAATGACAATTTGGACGTTAACTGATGTTCAGGCAACACACTTTAATAACTACAGGGTAGCAGATTAAAGTGAAACAGAACTCACTGCGTTACAGCTGTAGTCAAAGGATTAGGGAATGGCAAATATATCAATTTATACCAAAACAGCAAATATATGCGGTATGGCTGATGCACTGTCGCATTTCTAAATGCCAAAGGTGAAAATGCCAGACTTCAGGCTTCAGAACAGTAGTCCATAATCACAGTGGCCTCATTCATTTCTTTTGTACAATATATGGGTCTAACATGCAAAGTAGGACAATTCGTAAAACACCATTACAACAACCTCATACATAAGAATGTGGGCTCAAACACTGAGCTTAAATGTAACACTGATTACATTTAAAATGAGACCTCTTCCTGGTCTGTACTTTAGTTATGCTGTTTGTTAACCGTTCACTGAATTCTTTGACACTTCACAATCAGTGCAAGTTTTCATGCACATGTTCAGTTCTGACCTGATGGCTCCTGGCGGTTGGGACAGAGTTGTCAGGAGTTCCCAAGAGGCCGGGCTCCACACAGTCACCACCTCCTGAAAGCTGACGGCCAGCAGAGAGCCATCAGCTGAGAAACAGCAGCATTCTGGTACCAGGCTGTGATAGGCTCCGACGAAATCACACGACCAGGACGGACCTTCATCTGAGTGCCCGATGAAGAGGAAGGAATGAGAGGGACAGACACAAAGAGCATGGGATAACTACAGTGTAAATTATGCCTTCACTTAGCTCAGACTCCATGGAAACACCTTACATTCAAACTAATATGCAGGGATGCTAGTGATTCCTCAGATGTGAGCAGATTACAAATGTGCAAAATCACAGTCAAACAAAGAACTTTGGATTAAACAACCCATGTTCACATACAGACTTCAAATGTTATATGAAGCATTTTACTTTGTAGCATTTTAAAATCACATTAATCCGAGAATGTGTGGTGTTTTTTTCTTCCCAAGTTAGTAAATAATGTATTTATTTTTACGGGTGAAGCAACCTCATTGGAATCCCATTGTTTCGGTCTTGATTTTGAGAATTCATTACCATAAAATTGGCCATTGCACTAAATGAGTTTACTTGGACAGAAGATGTCATTGCAAGCAATTACAGCAATAATAATAATAATAATGGATTGTATTAATATGGCATTTTTCTAGGCACATTACATTGAATGCATTATTCATTCACTCTCACATTCACACACTGGTGGTGGTAAACTACATTTGTAGCTACCCTGGGGCGGCCAATCTGTGCCAACGGCCCCTCCGACCACCACCAAACATTCATTCACATTCATATACCAGTGAGAGAAAACTGGAGGCAAGGCAAAGTGGGTGAAGTGTCCTGCCCAAGGACACAACAGCACATGACTGTGACAGAGCAGGATTCAAACAGCTGCCCTACAAATACTGATATTTTGAAGAAAAAAAACAAACAAGTAATGCTCATTTTAAGACTCATATACTCACTACATTGCTTCCTGTGTTCAGCTTCTCAAATGTAAGGATTTGAGTTGTTCAATTTCTCACTACAAAAAGATATTTAGACAAACAATGTGCATGCAATGTCTACTTTCATTTTATGCACTAAATGTTTTATGAAGCAAACAATGAGCAAATTAATCAGTAATAAAATAATCAGCAGTAAAAATAATCACCATTTACAGCTAATAAAGAGGTCACCTAGGCAGAGTCAGTCCCAGGACATGTGCTCTTCTTCTCTTGTGAGTGATACAGAACTGTTCACAGTCTAAAACTGAGAAACAAGTTGTTCTTCCTAAAGATCAAAGTGGACTTTTACCATGGTCAGAAAAGTCAAAGTGTGCAACAGTGCAGATACAAAGCACTTCAGACCACTGGTACTGCTCAGCCAAACTTTGTGAAACCCCAGCATAATGTGAGCTTACCCTCTGTGTGGGCGGCTGGAGCCAGCTGCCAGGCTTTGAAGTGCCCGTCCTTGCTGACGGAGACCAGCACGGTGGTCTGGCTGTCGGTACTGTGGCAGAAGCACATGGCTGTAATCCGGGCCTCGTGGGGGGCTGAGATGGTTGTGTTCAGCATAAAACTGCAGGTGATGCCGTATCCATTCCAGGGCAGAGCAGAAAGAAAAACACACTATTATTACACTTTTCCTACATTACTGCACTTTTGGGGCCAATTACAAAAAAGTCCAGGACACTTATAAGACAGAGTAGCCAGTTCACCTCTGTGTCTGCTCATCAAATGCCCAAAGTTTTAAATTCAGCTCCAGTTCAGCAGCCTTCTGTTTCCTTTCTTCCACTGTTGCCAGCCAGTTTCCACCAGCATCGAAGGCCGCTTTGACCACCTCAAACTGCTCCAGGCCCGACTGATGAATGTACTCCTGCTGTACTATGTCCAACTATTACAAAGAGATAACAACAACTGTGGATTACACTTTAATGTACAGTCAGATCAGTCACATCTCCAAAAACCTGTTGGTAATTCAATTAACTCCTGTAGAATATGAATATAAGAGAGGCGTGTGCTTACGTTGTACAGGAGTTTGTCTCTTTGGAGTGAGTAAAACTGCAGGTGCCCTGGTTTCCCGTTCAGCACCAGGGCTTTGCTACGTGGATCCACCAACAAGTCTGTCCTCACACTGTCTCCTGCAGGAGGACAGAAGAAAAAATGATGGAAAATCTGTTCATTCATGGGCAAGGAGGAATCTGACAAAAGCCCTTACAGCAACGTCATGATTTATTTTGGCCTTTTTTAAAGGCTTCATCTAATTAAACATTCGGTGCAATATTCTAGGTACGCCCCCACAAGTTTCACTACTTATCTCAAAAGACAAAGAAACCTGAGATATATTAGAGACTACTTCAAACTAACGCAGCAGCACTAAAAACTGTACCCCTCATACAATGATGAATAATTTAACACAGACAGCGTATGAGATGTTATCTGTTTATCTGTAGATATTCAGGTAAATGTCCCAATCCGTTCAACTTCACAAAACTGATTCACCTTTTTTACAATGTGTCATTCCTTTCAAAATCCAAACTTTACACTTTGGTGTATACCACAAGAATGGGGGAAGAAAGACAAATATCTAACAATGTGTTGTTGATTACCAGTAAAAAAAAAAGCAGTGGGTAGGAAATGGTTGATTCAAGAAACGCCATCCCTGTCAGCATCTACAAAATCTTAATTATCTAATCTACATCTACAAAATGGAGAAAATAACTGGTACAAGATGTACACGTCAGTGAAAAATCATTAAAAGCAATAAATAAATAAATAGAAAAAAAATTATTCACTGTCACAGTAAAGAAAAATTTGCCAATTTTAACAAAAAATAACTGAAGAAAAGAGAATGTAAATTAGTACTTGAAAATGTACATACATGCTTCACATTTATACATGTCTTTGTAACATGTTTATGCATGTCTATAATGCACCGTCTACACGCTGCTGCCACCTTCTGTCTGTACTCACCTTTGACCAGGCCCTGAATGACAGCGGACACTTGAACAGAACTCTGGATGATTGTGATTTCTACAAGGAGGAGAAGACACAGAGATATTTAGGCTAAAACCACTGTTGAGTCTTTAACATAATGCAGCATCTTCTATGTAGTAAATGACTATCGCAAACATCGAGTGCCTCATTCTTTTGGAGGATAAAGCTTGTGTATCACTTGTCTCACACCCACCCTCTGACAAAGACATTCATTCATTTTACAAAGGCCTAAATATCAAAGACTCTTGAGTTACAGTGATCCACAATCATTCAGATTATGATAATATCATGAAAGCAGGTGGCCTGTAAAGTACATTCCTTTTGAATATTCTTAATATTCTGAAGTCTTGACCTGAATGGAGAATTTTGCATTTGAGATGTGGGATATGCCAATATGATTCTGGTTTTATGCACATTCTTTGGACATGTATACAGTGCATTTGGAAAAAATATATGACTGCAGGTGTGACACATGACCCCTGTAGTAAAGGCAAAGATCCCCTCTGGTACAGATGGACGACTCCAAAGAAAAGTCCACAATTCTGGTTGGAAGGAGGAACTTCCAAAAACTATTAAACATTATGATAGAAGAGATCAATGGACTTACAGATATGAGAAAATATTAAAACTTTTCTAGACAGTGGTTGATGGAACAAAAGAGGGACACTGAAAACACAGTGTGGAAGGTTTGCCACCAGTGGGAAAACTCTGAAAACTTTTTTTAATCAGGGTATGCACAGCTGCACATCTACAGGAATATTAGCAGAATAATCATTTTTATTAGTTGTTTTGGTAACCACGTAAAGAACTTGTAAAGAGTTTTGTCTTTTTCAGAATTCAGGCAAAAACCACCATATTATGTGCATGTAAACATGTTCACTGTTCAGTTAGACTGCTTTGACCTGCAATACTTGGTGTAACAGGTTGAGCCAAAATCCAATTAATTGAGTTTTTCCTTCTTGAAAATTGTGAAAAATCCCCAAATCGCAAAATCAAGATGTCATTTCTTACTAAACTAATAATAATAAAAAAAAACCTGTTTGTCCTACTATGTTTCTCCTGTCATTTCCTACCAGTGGTGCTTTATTTATTTAAAATTATTTATTTATTTTTGGAAATGGACATTGACAGTCCATTAAGCGCTGCATTTATTGTAAATTAATATGTATTGTCCATAACACAGATTTTTTTTGGCTATATAATCCATCATAACCTCTATTTTAATGAACTGCATTAATGCCGTTTATAGTTATATTCTATGTTTATAGCTGTATTATATTTTTTTGTACTATGTTCCTTGTAGCACTGTAGGTCTTAGATATTTGTAATTTCAGTCTTCAATATTTGCTGTACATATGGCAAAGCTGACAATAAAGCTGACTTTGACTGAATATACTTTTGGGACATCATCTTGGCTTTGGGTAAGAGCTGAACTCTTTACCCAACTGAGAAAGAAAAATATCCAGATTCAGGCAAAACATGTTGAGAGATGATTTTTTTTTTCCCCATTTGCCTAGCCCGGGATTAAATATATGAATATGGCAGACACACCTTTAGCATCACCACAATTAATAAATACTACATATGTGGCTCCGAATAACTGTATAGATTAAGTATGAGGCTACATCAGACTGGGTATTACAGGGTGTAGCTCCTTACTGTTGTCAGAGTGGGATGTACAGAACAGAGCTCCATCAGGTGAGACAACAATGTGTGTGATGGCGGCTCCCAGGCGAGGCAGGAAGTCTCGCTGGGTCTCCTGATTGTATCGCCACTGGACGAGCACCGACTCTATGCCTCCGCTCAGCAGGTTGGTGCCTGGGAAAACAAAGTGTCAGCTCAGGTAGGATGTGGGTCTTTGTTTACCATAACCTACTAAATCTGATGTGACTGTAATGCATCTCTTTTGAAACAGGCAGCAGTGTTGCGTGTACCTTCTGGGGTGAAGCACAGTGAACTGACAGCGTTGTGGTGCCAGTGAAGGGTGGTGTACGTGTACTCCTTCTTGTGATTGAAGTTTCTCCTTGATGGGAAAGGATATATTAAAATTTTGCTTCTTTCTGAGCCCTAAACAGCTAAAATCTTCCCTTTTATATGTATGAACATGCACATGAATGCCCCTTCATATTTTCTACTGGAGAACTGGGAAAGCATTTTGATCTACGAGCTGCCAAGATGAAAATAACCTTTGACCTGTTCAACATGGTGGACATCAACGAGGGATTCATCATAAATGACAGACAATGCTTTTATTAAAGTCCTGCTGCTGTAAGCTGATGATTTCCCACATTTATAGTATGCACAATAATTTACCAAAAAATGCTGTAGTGGATGAATTAACACGTCCAAAGCTGGTCACAATAAATTGTGTCAGGCAGCCATTTTTCATTTCACTATGACAGCAAAAGCATTTGAACACAACGTACTCAGAATTTCAAACTCACAACTGGAAAGGGTCATCTTCCCGATAGCATGTGAAGGCAGCATAAACTGCAATGAATCATTCCCACACTGCATGAGCGTCCATGGTTCAAAGCCATGTTACACTTACCACAAGCGAATCTTGCCATCTTCGTGTCCAGTGGCGATGCAGTCATCTTTTGGATGACAGGCTAAGCATGTGAATGTGTTCTTGCCTCCCTTCTTGTTGTCTTCTTTGAGGAAAAACCTTTTTACAAGCCACAGAGAGGACACAGGTTGTTTAGTGAGTGCAGAGAAGACAGCAGCTGAATAAATGTTTTTATGTATACATTTATTTTCCATCTTCAGGAAACATCATCTTATACCAGAAACTGCCAGGGCTCACCTGTATGACTTTTGCTTTTTGAAGAAATAGACCTCCAACTGCAAACATTTGGCTGAAGCAATGTACTCCCCCTGTGAGAATGACATCAAGGATACATCTGAGGATTATTTTGTTCATTTTTTTTTTCAAACAATTAACTGATTAGCTGTTCTCCAAGGTGCTGCAACCCAAAGTCAAAACACTGAGCCTTATTCACAAACCATGCATTAGCATAACATAAAGGTTTTGTGCCACATCCAAGATCCATTATTATCTTGAACTGAAAGTGCTTCTACTGACAAATGATGAAGACTTGATGAAGGTTGAATTTTAACCAAATGCAGCATATTAAAACCACGTTCTTTAAGTAAAAACTTTAACAATATTTCAGACCACTTGTTTGCTAATGAATTGTTCACTCAGCTTTGAGAATAGTTCAGACAAAATATTCAGAACAATGAGACATAACTTTCAGCCATTTGAAAACCCTGTATCTGTAATATTCTACAACCCAGACAGTTCACACAAACACAATGTGACGAGACTGTATATAATTTCCGTAGTAATGACTCTCTGCACTTTGAATATAATTACATACTTTACAGTCTTAAATTATAATCAGAATAGAGAGTTACACAGTACAGATGTATTTCTAGTATTTATTGAAATAGTGGAGTTATAAACAAGAGGCTTAAAAATTTTTTTATCTCGTTTTTTCTGTTGTTTAGAGGAATTGGTGTCACTTAAGGAGAGAAAAGACAGACCATCAATACAGGGATTGGTATGAAACAGCTGATGTCTACTACAAACCTACACTTTGCTTTAACAGGTGAACTACAGCTACTAAATACAATGAAAGACTAACTCTGCATGGCATTACATTCTTGATCAAACTGAGATGCATCACATCACACTGCTGAAAGCTTTACTTGTGAAGTTCTAAAATAGTTTTGTTTCATCGCAAATGTTTGCTCTTAACCTGGATTTAGAGATGAGTGTGCGTGTAGCCTCTGCACGTATTGATTTCCAGGATATTAATTTTTCTTTCAACTGAAAAATGAAGACATGGCAGATTGATTCCAAATATCAAGCACAAACGTAAAAGGGACTTCAATTTTGAATATCCAGTTATATCAACTAGTTGTTGCCACTGTGATCCAATTTTTACCTCCGCCAAAGAGGTTATGTATTCACCAGGGTTTGTCTGTCTGTTAGCAACATAAATCAAAAAGCTATGGTCGGATTTTAACGAAATTTTCAGGAAATGTCTGAAATGGGACAAGGAACAGGTGAGTTGATTTTGGGGGTGATCCGGT
>JAPQRQ010000015.1:4911185-4924442 GCA_037367365.1 Apogon talboti | reverse complement strand
ATGTAAAGTGTCATGAGATAACTTCTGTTATGATTTGGTGCTATATAAATAAAATTTGATTTGATTTGATTTAATTTATGTTGGAGTTCTCACAAGTTAATATCTATCAAATATATCTATCACCATTGCTATCATGAGTGGAGGGTCCTGGGATTGTTTTCACATGGCCAAAATTTTCAAATATATATTTATTTAAATGATGTGCCACTCATTTGCCAGAACAGTTACTCTCTTCAGAAACTAAATTACAGAGTCAATGTCTCATAAACAATTGCAGTATGGAATCAGTATGATTTGAACCAAAGATAAAGATCCTCCTGTGCAAAGTTTCATTCAGGTTACATGGATTCAATTCAACAACAGGTTTAATGACACTCCAGGTGAGACCTTGTGGTGAGACTGAACATGACATTTAGCTTTTTTTCCTGTCCTGTCCACCAGGACATACTGTAAGGGATATAGCCATTGATATGGGCAGGCAAGAATGAAAAACTAAATTATCAAATTCAATTCAAAATAATCAGAAAAAAATTATAAAAAAGGAGATCAGATAAACACAAGTCTTAAGATAATCTGTTTCATTTTGTTTCATTTAATTTCATTTCATGCATGTACAAAAAATATACATTCTGTGACTAGTTAACAGGCTCCTGTTCTACTGTATATGTTCTGTAAAATCAAATGTAAATTAACTATTGACTGTATTTTAAGATTTTACACATATAACACAATACTACAATCAAACTTTAGCTTAGAAAGAAAGAAAGAAAGAAAGAAAGAAAGAAAGAAAGAAAGAAAGAAAGAAAGAAAGAAAGAAAGAAAGAAAGAAATTTTATGTTATATATCCCCATGGAGTTAGAAAGAGAGGTGTTTTATTTTATTTCATTCAGATTTCTTTTTAAAATTTTCCTTTCTTTTGTTTTCTTTTATTTTCTTGAGCTAATGGATGACAATAAATTCTCCCAGGGCATGACTAAAGTATCTGTATTTCTGTGTAACTGTTTTATTTGTGTTTTTTCTTATATTATTATTATTATTATTATTATTATTATTATGGGAGAAGCCTCTGCATTTTTTAGAAACAAAGAAGAAAATGAAACTTCTTGCTATTTACTCCTGCTCCTTTTCCTGTGACGTATTTTCTTCCAGGGCTATTACCGGTAAAAGGTGTGTTTGCGCGCGCCTGTACGTGCATGCGCGTGTGTAACATGTTCTGATGTTGTTTTATCTTATGGGGACGTGTATGTAATACACCACTATTGTGAGGACATGAACTGGTTCCTTCAACGCAGTTCATTCAGTTTGAGGGGAAAGGGTTGTTTGGTTTTATATTTAGGCTAAGATTAGGGTAAGCGCTAGTTTCAGGTATGTTGTGGTTAAGAGTAAAGTTCGGTTAAATCTCCACGAAATTAGTCTTCATTCAAAGGAAATTCCCTCCAAAGTATTAAAACCAGAATTTATGTGTGTGTGTGTGTGTGTGTGTGTGTGTGTGTGTGTGCGTTGAGTGGAGGGGCGGAGTGTTCGAGGAGCTCACGGTAAATAGGCCCGTTTCCGGAACTGACAGGCGGTCACACTAAAAAACGAAAGTCAAAGAGGGAAACAAGTACACATGGTGTTCCAGACAGACGGTGGACAGCGCAGCAACACGGCAGGTAGGAGTCAGCGCTGATCCAATACTCAAACCATTTCAACACATAATAAATGAACAACGGTTTATTTATTCACATGAGGCTTGTTTACCCGCAGCATGAGCCAGTGGAAGCAGATTCAGCATCTGGAGATCAGACTCCTGGAGCATGTGGACTACCTGTATGATGATAACTTTCCCATGGACGTCCGTCAGGCTCTGGCCAGTTGGCTGGAGGCTCAGGACTGGTGAGTCCCACTGTGTGGTAGGAGGATGAAAACGCCACTTGAACATCTTTTATATTGTTTCTTTTTTTTTTTTAAATAATAAAAAGTACTTAAAAAATTGTAAAAACTCTGTTTGAAAAGCCATGTTCTTTTTTCATTTTGGCTGATTTGAAGTTGCCATGTGGGGCAGGTGTACTGAACTATGTCTCATGTGCAAATGAAGGTGTTGGCGTTTCTGGGTACACCAAAAAAAGCCACCTACAGCTTTGCCATAAATGTGAACCCACGTGTCTTTGTAACAATAAGATTATAAGAGAGGATTACTTAGTGGTTCATCTTTTTTGCGGGTCGTTGGTGAGCTGGGTCCCTGCAGATTTACATTTTGTACATTATGCCATAACATGAATCTCGTTACAACAATAAGCTGTCACACTTAGGATATTTCTATACCAGGAACAATTTCTTGTTGATGAGTATCTCATTATAACATGAAAAATATTTCTCTATAGCATCGAAAATACCTCATTACAAAATGGAAAATAATGTCTTGTTGCAACATGAAAAATGTATCATAAAAACATTTGTTGTAACATGAAAATATCTTGTTAGATCATAAAAAGATCTTGTTATAACATGAAAAATAGTGGTATAACATAATATATCTTGCCATAACAATAAAAATGTTGTTATAGCCTAAAAACATTATATTATGACATAAAAATATCTTGTTACATGGCTATCATTATTACACAAACTTCCAGCCATTGTACATTTCCATATGAAAAATTACTTAAAGTAGTCACTGATTATCAAAGACGTTGCACTGAGAAATGACTTAGTGGCTGCTTTTCTACTTGGATCATTTCGTCTCTGTTTTCAGGGAAACAGCAGCGAATGACGAGTCGATGGCGACTGTGATGTTCAGTAACTTACTGTCAGAGCTGGAGAGGGTGCGCTTACAGGAGCAGAACTTCCTCCAGAGACACAACATGAAAATAATCCAGCAGCAGCTACAGGTAACTGAACCTTAAACCAGATTTCATACTTTAGTTGCTAATTACTATGTCTTAAATATAATTATTTTCTTGCAAAAATGTAAGAAATATATTTTACATATGACCAAAATGTAATTGGTTAAGATCATTTGAGTCTCATAATATATCAAAATGAACTTAATAGAGGTGCATTATTGGTGAGAGATGATTTTGGAATGTGAATAATACCAGCATGTTTAACACTGACCCATAACGTCACCTGAGTTAGTTAAGGTAGGACATTTGCAAGAAAGTCATCAACACAAAGTGGAAAAATTGTGCTAAAAATCAAATTATACTTCAAATAAAATGGTGGTGAACTGAATTATAACAATTTTTCCCATAGTTTTGTTGTTATCTGACTTATCCAAAACTCCTTTCTGCATTAACGACACAAATCATCCTACTGATGAAGGAACATTCATCCTCATTTTCTTAACTGTGTGCCATACATCTGTAACAGTTGCAGTGTTTTCCATTCATTTACCCAGATTGTGATAACATAATTTGTCTAACCTCAGTTTAATAAACCGAAATTTGTTCTACACTCTAAAGCTGTGTTTTGTGCTGTTGCTTTGGTAAAGCATCTGTGTAAAACAGTCTTACTAGACATTGTTTCATCTGGCATAAACATCATACAAACTCTACTGGTTAAAGTGGACTAAAACAAACACTTTAGATCTGTCAGATATGAGTGCATCACTGTAAACTGACTTCAATCTACTTGTTAACCTACAAACATTAATGCTACAAACAAACCACAATGCAATACATTCTGTAAAACATCATAATAACTCTGGTACTCAGAACATTTAAAATGAATATTCACAGGGCAGAATTTATTTATTTATTTCAAATCAAATCAAATCAAATTGTTTTTATATAGCGCCAAATCATAACAGAAGTTATCTTGTGACACTTTACATATAGAGCTGGTCTAAACCAGACTCTCATTTAGTCACATAATCTGTACAATTGGTGGCACAGTGGTGCAGTGGTTAGCACTGTGACCTCATGACCTTGAATTCTCTGCAGGCACTCCGGCCTCCTCCCATAATCCAAAAACATGCACCGTAATAGTTTAATTGGTCAATCTAAATTCATATACACACACACATGCACACACAGTCATACATACATACATAAATATGATGAAAGCCTGGAATGCATGCAGTCCTATAGGCTCATCATATAGATGTTAAAGATTAAGAGATCATAAAGATTAAAGATAAATAAAAAAAATAATAAATAAAAATCACAATAGCACCTGATATGAACTAAAATGAACAAAATGATTGTTTTGTAAGAAAAGTGACAGGAGTTGTTGCTGTTGGCTCTACATTCTGTCATGTAGCTGAACCACTGAACATATATAAACTTTTCTGTGTCTTTTTTTACTTGAACCAAAGTTAATAATAACCAAACTCATTAACGTCTACAATCACAGCCAGGAAATCCTCTCTACCGAACAACCAGACTAACTATCCCAAACATTTGGAGAATGTTTGGTGACATCAGAGACCAGATACAATCAGCTCTCATTGATACTGATACAAACGGGTTAACCATTGTGTTTTCAGTGGTTAAACAGCTAAAATTGTAATCTTTCACCTTTAGTCAGAAAATTCTTAGAAATGTGTTGTGTATTTTTTTAATAGGTATATTCTGAATTTGCACAACAAAATGCTTTGGTTTATTTGCCAGTGAATAACAGGGTATTAGAATATGTTTGTTTGGTAGGAAATTAGCTTCAAAAGTTCCAGCACTGAATGCATCTGCTCTTAGTAAAAATGACATTTTAGTTGTATTTAAATCATCCACAATAGGGAGAAGTTCTAGTGTTATCTGTGGCGCATGTGTACCGGAGGTGAGAGGAAACTAAATTGTTACATGGCCACAGTTTCAATTTGGGGTATGACTCAAACATGCAACTGTTTTTTATTTTCATATTGCTGTTGCTATATTTTATGAATATGTGTAAATGGATCCAAAACATTCGCCTTATTACAATATGCTACGGTCTGGAGGTGATAATGAGTTTGATATAAAGTTTGCTACAGGATGTTTGGTTGACATCAGGATGTGTCGGCTCTGGAAAAGACTAAACGTTTTGCAGAACCGAACTGTGAGGCTCACACCGCTGTTTCCTGTGTATCTGTATGTGTCAAAATCAACAGCTCAAAGGGGAAGTAGTGACTCCAGTGTGGTAGTTACAGGTGTTTGTGGCTTGTTGTTGTTATGTACATTTGAGTGAAATTTTTATCATTGATGTGTGGAGCAGAAGGGAGAGGACATAAATAAAACCTGTTGTCTGGGAAACCTCAAAAGCATAAAAAAAGTTTTACATTTGATCATTGTCAATGATAGTTAAGTGTTCATGTCTAAACATCAACACTGAAGAGAATTCCATTAGATGTCTTTGATTTGAGAGATGAGAGTCAGACGTAAAACACTGAATATTCATATTATTTCGTAACATCGGATTTACAGGAAGTTGTGATTAAATGAAGCAGCTGATACCAGAGCTAAAGACCATGATTTTCCACAAAGGGCAGGGTGTAGGTGTGTTGCATCCTCAGTCATCATTTTAGCGACACCGCTGAAACATCTTAGTCACAACTGGAGGCGAAACAAAATTTCCTCTACCCACAGAAGAATTTTTATGACTTTTCTTCATTGCTTTTGAATAGGTTGTTTGTGTATGCTGCAGGTTTTTAAAGCTCATGTAGAGGCAGGAGTGCAGTTAAGGGAAAGTTTGTGGCTGCCCCATATTCGCTACAAAAGTCACAGTTTAGAATGGATTTAACTGAACCAATTAAAACAGGAAATTAGTCATAGAAACTGAAAACCAAATATACATCAAACAAGCTATGTTGACAAGCTGATAAACACAGCCTTTGCAGTACACACCAGGGTTATTATAATGGAAGGTTCAATGTGTAATATTTGTTTAAGTGGCATGAAGCTGTTTTGGTCTGGGAGCTGTTTTTTCCTGACATTAGTTAACTCCATTTCTGATCTAATGACTCCATGATATCCATGATAACAGACTGTGCAATGATTTCTGTCTAGACCACTCTGGTTTGCTTTTGCGCAAAAAATATTTTGCCCCTCCCAAGGTCTTCTTTCATCCAGATGACTAAAACTAAAACTGCCATAAAGATTCAATTTTAATAGTAAAATTGTTACCTCAAAATCCAAATTTAAACGAGGCTTATGATGTTGGGAGCCGACAGTAAGGGTATATCCCAGAAATCCCCCCAATCCTCTGCTATATATAAATTTATCCACGATAATTGTTAGACTCATATAAACTCAATTTGAGGTACATCAACGTGATACTGGCAGAATAATGGTCAGAGAAATAATTCCCCACAAAACTCCACCTTGTGAGTTAAAATGACACCATCATATGAACTCTAGATTAGGGATGGGACTTGAGAACCGGTTCTCAAAAAGAACCAGTTCCTGGAAGCTTGATTCCTTGGAATTGTTTGCCTGCCTGCTTCACAATTTTGCCTATTGGTTCTGCCTTCGTTGCATGTGTGTGATGATGTCACACGCACACTGCATTGCTTTGGTTTAGAACGTAGCCAACATGGCGTTGCGGCAGAAACACTCCAAAGTCTGTGTATATTTCACGGGTAAAGATGATATCAGGGACACTTGGAACACTTACAAAGCTTCCATTTCTTCAAATAGGGGAAATACCTCCAACATGATAAAACATTTGTCCACAGTATGCAATTCATTTGCAGGTTTCTCATGTGTTTGATACGCTACTTAGCGACACTTGTGAATCTAGCGGCAGAGCAAACACCTGGGCATCATCTGTGCCCGGTTCTGGGGGGGGACAAACGTCCTGCCCTGTCAAATAAAAATTTCTGAAGGTAGGGAAAAGGAAAATGAGGTGCACAACAGCAGGAGACATCAAGGAATTAGTAAAGCGTCTTAAGTTTCACCTTCACTTTGTACGGTCGTATGGTGCCCCCATGGTTGACTCTCACAACAGCAAAACAACATCTTCGTAGCTAACCTCTCCAGAGTCGGCCGTCTTTCACCATTCCACAAATGTTAGCATGGATAGAGTCCTCCGCCCAAAGTGACAACAGCTCGTTGATCTCATTGTCTCCCCAGTTGGCATCTTTCTGTCCACATTGATATGTTTGTTTACTGTACACGGCCTGCGCTCATTTTTAAATCCCCCGGTCCTGGGGTCACATGCACAATACGTCTTCAAACTGTCACACCTTTATGTCACACCTTGGTTGTGGAACGAGAGGTGTTCCTTTTACATAGCGTTCCAGAATCATGAACCACCTTTATCAAGGCTCTGTTACTACCTCCAGAGGCATTACAGAGGTGGGACCAAATGATCCCACCATTTCATTTACACAGACATCGCTCTGGAATAAAGGTGAAATATTCCTGGAATAGAAGTGCTGTGTAAAAGGGGCTATTGAGAACGTGAAATTGATAGCGTTCTTCCACTAGGGGTCTCCTCTGTTGGTTTTCAAGGGATAAGAAATCCAACCAAATCTGTCCTAGTTAGTATGTTCACACGAAGGACATCCGGTGGTGACAGATCTGGTGGCGGCACTGTTCGGGGTAAAACCAATCGAAACCTGATTTCGGGGATATAATAATCACAAAAAGTAATTATTAAAAAAACAAACAAATAATGCATCACTGACTGAAATTAATTGAAAACAGGAAAGTAGCATAGTCTGAACACTATTGTAAGGACTAGTGAAATACACGAAGCTTACTAAACAAAGGAAATTAGTCTACTATATTGACAGGCTCAATATTAAATTAAGAGAAATTTAACTCTATTGTGTGAAAACTGACTGATTATCTCTCGATGTCATACATTCAGAGTAAGAGAAGGGTTTATGTTAATGATGTGTTATATTGTACAGTGTTTTTTGTTAGATTCCCCAGGATGGGAACACCACATGAGGAAGGAAATGTATGTTATGCTTTATTTATGGCTGTATAAATACTAAACCTAGCTAATGTCACCAGTGTCTTAACAAGCTACTACCGTCAGCAAATGTAACATGACTGTATAGTTTTAGTTACATCATCCATCCATTGCCAAAATTCTGAAGCTTGTCTGACAGAAACAGACTAAAAGTGAAAGTTGGATACTTGACAGCAGTGATAAATGTTTTGCTGTGCATATTGGCAAACTGAGTGTCAGGATCTCACATAGTTTTCTTTCTCCTGATGTTTCATGTGTCATTGAATTTGTCCTCTTTTGTTTAAAATCTTTTATTAGCTGTTACCTGATGAAAACTTCACTGTGTGCTTTCCTCTGTGGGTAATGCATCCTAACATACAATTTTTTTCCCAAGCAGAAGGAATTAATGATGCATAATGTGAGACCTTTAAAAAGCAAAGAATTTAGAAACTTGCTTCAAAATCCCTGAAAAGCACAAACTGACACTAGACCGAAATGAAAATTAAACTAAAACTGGTCATTTCTACATAATAAGAACATGTACTTGTAAGTAAATTAACTTCATTTACTTACAAGTACATGTAGAAAAACTACATAAAAAAGGAGGAAGTACATGGTAAAAAAACTAATTTCAAGAAAAAAACAAAAACAAAAGAAGAAATAAACCTTTCTTCTGGGAACTTCATCTATGTTTTTTTTAACAATAATAAAAAATAATCATCAAACATGTTTTTCATTGGAAAAATAAGTTATTGGTACTCCAGCTAATATTGAGCTCGATATTACCAGTAAAATGTTAGACGGCGGTTTGCATAATCTCCCAACAGAAGAACAAGATATTAAATAACAGTGTTTTAGAAAGTCATACGCTGCTTTAATTTAGTGTAAATAGTTATTTGTGACATGCTCAATTACTATTATTATTATTATTATATGTAACCTGTTGCATTTATTAATGATTAACTGTTAGGAAAGTTCTGAGTGATGAGGCAGAGTCATTGGATTGTGGAACCAATAGGCTTTTACTTGCAGCAGGGAGTCAAGTACATACAGCAAGATGCCACAGCAGTTGACTGTCAGCCATTCGAGAGCTCAGATTCTTATAGGTTACACAATCAGTTTTGCGTCTCACAACAATATGATGTACGTCAGAGTTCATGCCCCTCCTTTACTGTCATGGGGGGCGAGCACCCTCCATACGGCAGAAGGGTGATGTTTAGGCTCCTTCCAGGGACACAGTCAACGTAGGCGCCTTCCAGGCCGGAGAAACCATAGATAACTCAGAGACAAGATGGCACCATGGTTGTTAGGGTGTCGTCCTGACCTGATCGGTGCATGCGGCTTTGCCGAACAGCTTGCAGTCCAACGGGTAGCCTTAAACAGAGATGGTCCTAACATACAGTTTATATGAGACACACAGCCTTAGGATGAGAATAGTCTAACATTATATTTTTCCAACATTAACACACCCTTAAAAATATGGTTAAAGGTTATAGTGTCTTTGGAAAGCTGTCAGGGATCTGAGCACACCTATAATTAAACATGATTTGTTTATACTTTTACTATAAAGTCGTCTTTTCACCAGAGTCAAGCTAAACCTCATTCCTTTGTTGTAATCCTTCAAGCACTTCCAGTAAAGACTGGTCAGAAGCATTTCTCGTTATTCAGCTTTAGTTTTACATGACTGAAAAGATAAAGGGCATTATGAAAATGAAGTCAAAACATAAAATGCAACCATTTTTCTAATTGTACAGAGATTTTTAATCATAACATCAATAAGTCTAAATGTTGTCTTTGTATTTAATACTTTTTATAACTTGTAATGTTTGTGATGTTTTTGTGCATGTACATGTGACCCCACAGGTGAAATACACAAGTAACCCTGCCCTCATGGCCAGAGTGATCTCCACCTGTCTCAGGGAAGAGCGCCGTATCCTCTCCAGCGCCTGCACACAGGAACAGGTTTGTCACATGGGCACCCCCAGCTGGAAAGTCCCTGTGCCTCTTTATTACAACACTTATTACTGGGAAATCAGAGCTGCTACCAGGAACAATTTATTGTACTGTCTATTGTACACTCCCACATTCCCACAACCCCATTCACCTCCCAGGAAACACTGTGTCCTGCTGTGTTCCGGTGCTTTATTAACAGCACACAAGGTAAAATACGGTTTGTGTTTGTTGCACTGATGCCAAGAAGCAGCTGCCAAATGAGAAAGTAATACTCATACTGGACTCTTAGTAACTTAAGGTTCAATATTTAAGAATTTTGCTTGCTTGTGCACTTCTGTGAAAACTACCTTCACTGTCGAGTTCTTCAGTACATCTCATCTGTTCCTCTACAGTGAATACAATGTACAACACTAACTAGTTAGCTTAGAAATGGACTCCAATCAAATAAGAACACATTGCAGTTTACTTAACATGCTGTGGTGAGAATGTCTGTACAAAGATAAGACTTTATTGATCCCACATTTAAAAAAGCTGCTGTCAGAAGTGGGATTCAAACCCACACCTCCATTCAGAGCCCAAGAAACCCCATTCACAGGAAGGTACTACTTTGAGTCTGGTATCGTAGCCCACTCTGCCATCCTTTGCCAATGATATGAAACAGTTCACTTTCTGACTCAAGGAGTCATGGTCGGAATGGTTGAGAATGTCATTTGGAGAGATGAAGGTAGATTAATAAGGTCTAAATATTGTTAAAAATATTACTATTACAGTTGGATTTGACTGCTAAGTAATATTTTAACAAAATTATCATTTTGCTTTATTTTCACTCATATGCATCCTTCAGATAAGATTTCATCTTGCAAGAATTTGATACTGACACAGCAAAAGTGTGAAAGATGTCATTTTAATAACACAATGCAGTACTACATCGTTCACGTTTTCCGCAAATATTCCCTTGTGTGTATGTTTGTTCAGACAAATCTCTGACATTACTTTGCACTTTAAACCGACACTTCACTACTGAGATAAGGGCCTGATGCCTGCATGTGTCTGTTTAGTGAAGTTTGTGTTGGAGTTGGTGTTGCATTTGCTGATAAATCCTTTTCCAAGATGAATAGTGTTCTACACTGTTGTTGAGGAGCAGCGTAGAGAGGCACTGAGGTACTCTGGTGAGACTGTTAAGATTTTAATGGAAAAATCAACCTGAGTCCTCTACGTGGGAATCAGTACACAAGTCTGTTAATGTTGGTGTAGAAATGGTTAGTTTACGTCCCAGCACAAAGCAGACTTCAACAAAGACCATAATATTCACCTCAACATCTCTCCAATGTGACTGTGTTGCATTAGAACAGGGGTGTCAAACTCATTTTAGTTCAGGAGCCATTTACAGCCCAACATGATCTGAAGTGGGTCAGACCAGTAAAATAATAATAAGATAATATATGAATAACATCAAATCCAAATTTTCTGATGTTTTAGTGTAAAAAAAAGTACAATTACACAGTGGAAATGTTTACATCTATGAATTTTTCTTTAAAAATGGTGAATAACATGAACTATGAGCAAACTGAAATTTATTAAGAAAAATAAGTGCAACATTAACACTTTTATGCCTCAGTTTGTCATATACACATGTGCATTACAATTACAGATCACAATGGATCTACAAACACACAAAACATTTAGTAGCAAGTATAATATTGTTAAAATTGCACTTACTTCTCTTAGGACATTTCAGGTTGTTCATATTTGTTCATGTTATTCACATTTTTTTGTGAAAAGATAGTTTGTAAATGTAATGTTACATTTTCAACACTAAAACAAACAGAGAAATTTGGAGTTGTCAGTATTTATTGGTTCTGATAGTGTTTTGTAAGTCACTTTGGATAAAAAGCGTCTGCTAAATGCAATGTAATGTAATGTAATGTAATGTTTTACTGGTCCAACCCACTTAAGATTGAAGTGGGCTGAACCTGAACTAAAATGACTGTCAATATCTTCAGTATTATTTTTGTTATTTACAAATTTATCCCAGGGACCAGATTGGACCATTTGGCTGGCTGGTTTTGGCAGACTGGTTGTATGTTTGACACCCATGCATTAGAAGAACTGTCAAAACTGTGATTTTGACCTGAACCAAAGGTGACTATAAAAAACCTTTCCCAACAGGGTCCACTGGAGAAGTCGCTGCAGAACTCTGTGGCCTTTGAGAGACAGAAGAACATGGACAACAGAGTTGGGATCATCAGGGGGAGTGTGCAGGTAAAGTGTGCCATTTAAAACAATAAAACACGTACATCATCCTGTATATACAAAGAAATAAAACCACCTGTCTGGATGTAGTTGATGGACCAAGCGGTGAAATACATCGAGGACATGCAAGATGACTTTGATTTTCGCTACAAGACCCTACAGTCTCGAGGTATGCCTGATGACAGGACAGCAGAAAGACAGATTCGCTTACAGTGGAACCTGGCAGTACGAATTTCGTTTGTTCCATGACCGTGCTCGTTTTGTGATTTAGTCATTTTAGGAATTAATTTTCTCCAGTGAAATGAATTGAAATATAATTAATCCGTTTCAGCCCCAAAAACCACCCAGAAATCTCTTTTTAAATTTTTTTATAAGCAGAAAAAATGCAGGTATAAAGAAAATGACAATTATAAAAACAAATAAACAGGATTTATGAACTTATTTACCTTAAAGATGAGATGATCTGTGAAGGAAGGAGGAAGAGGAGGAGGAGGAGGAGGAGGAGGCGGAGGGTTATTCTCTGAAAGGAGAATGTTCTTCCACTAACGCAGTGGTTCCCAAAGTGTGGGGCACAGTGCCATTGCAGGGGTTGCACGGTATGGATGAATGAAAAAAAAAAATCAATGCTTGACTGCTAGCATAATGGACAGGTTTGTGACGGGGCTCCAACCTAAATGTAAAGCAGAAGACAAAGCATCACCAAATGTGCTTCCAAACCAGCTTTCTTTAAAACCAAAGTGTAGAAAATATGATGAAGCATATCTTGCCTTTGGCTTCACCTGTACAACGGTGGGTAATGAGGAGAGACCACAGTGTGCTGTCTGTCTTAAATTGCTAGCTTCTGACAGTTTGAAGCCAAGACGGCACTTAAAGACAATACATCCAGAGCACAATGACAAGTCAGTTGACTTTTTCAGACAAAAACTCACAAACTGCCAGATCAACAGTGTCTCTTTACTAAAACCGGCAAATGCTCAACTCACTTCATATAAAGTTGCCTATTGAGTGGCACAGTGTAAAAAGCCACACACGATTGCGGAGGAACTAACCCTTCCATGTGCTATGGACATGGTTTCAACTATGATTGATGACTCAGCAGCCAGCAAACTACGGGCTGTTCCTCTGCAATGGAGTTTGAAAACAAAATATGTGTATGTCTGATTGAACAATAACAATGTGTGTGCCGGATGTTTGTTT
>JAPQRQ010000015.1:4802537-4846294 GCA_037367365.1 Apogon talboti | reverse complement strand
GAAAAGGTGACGATCAGGTGAGGGTGGGGGTGTGTGGGGGGGCAGGCTGATCTCCTTGGTTTGTTTTTTTAGTTGCACTCGCCGACCTTGTCCATCCTATAGACTACAGTGGTGGAGCTGTCCTGGTGCGACTCAGTAGGAGACACCTTTTTCCAAAGAGGAGCTTTCAGAGCTAGCTCTTGTTGGAGACTCTCGTAATCCATGGGTCCGAAGGAGTGTTGCTGTTTCAATCGAACACGAATAGGACATTAGTCTCCTTCTGTGTGTGTGTATATGTGATGTGTTCTAATATGTTTGGAAAAAACACAGCCAAAGTCTGTTCACTATAGTAATAATAGATTGAACTCAGTCATTTTTAAACACCTTTCACATATTCAATAGAAATTTGGGCCCTTGTACCTTTGCACATGTTGCAACAGGCTGTGGTTGAGGAGTGCTGTTGTGAGTACCCACATGTTCTCAGGCCTGGACTCTTACTGAGTGTTCAGTGTGACTGACAAAGTCGTACTGAATGTGTTAAATGTTTTGCTATTAGACACCACGTGACAACAGTACACTATCTGAATGTGATCTGAACCCAAGTGAGCTTATCAGCAAAGTCCCAGTTTCTGTTTTATGTTTTTACAGACAAGAAAATTAGGCTTATTTCAACTTATTTTACCTTATTTTAAGTGTTGTGTACCTATATGTTGGGTTAGTGATCCTGTGACAAATTGCAGCCTGAAGGACAGGACTAAAGATGAGCCCTTTGTGTGAAGGATGATATGATCTGGTTTATTATGTTGAAAAATAAGGCTCTGAGTGACAGAAGTACAAGTTGTCACATTGTTAAGGGACTACCAAAGTATTTACCATCTGGATCAGGTGGACCTGAGTGTCTATGGTGAACCTCATGTGGTGACATAACTTTTTATGTTTTGGGGGTGGCCAAGAAAATTCCCAAGGAAAAAAAAAAAAAAGAATATAACATAAAAAGAATCCTTATAGATACAAGGAGGCCTTTGGACTAGTCCATACTAAAAATAAACTGACTTTGGCTTTGTTTTTCTTAAACAAACGGCTCGTATTTACAGAGTAGCCAACATACAAAACAAGTTTAACAAAGCATGATCTGAGACATTACAAATACCTGGAAACATCAACCCCAACCTCTAACAATTTAAACAAATCAATTCTTAGAAAGTAAAAAGAAAGTGAGATACAACAAAGGATTGTCTTGAAAAGCACACTGAGGTGTTTAAGTCTAAGTTAAGGTTTTGGTTTTTTATACATTGTTGCGATGCATATACAAGCATAGAACTCAGCATGTCATTGGCAAACAGAAAATACAACATTACATCTGAAATAGGGATTGAATAGCATGTAACAGCAATTCTTGGAAAAGAAAATGTCTTGTTTGTGGTGTTTTTCCCTCAAGACAAACTGTTGCATGGTCTTACCCGCTGGTCTCCTCCTTCTCTGCGAGGGTCATGCTTCTTAGCAAAGTGCCTCAGGTTGTCATAGTTGTGGAAGTTAAAAAGCTCAACAAGGTCCTGTAATGGAAACAGAAGGTTGAATAAATGAATAAAATTAATAAATAAATAAAGAAATGAATAAACACACAAGTCTATATATGTGATTTCACTGCTTTCTGTATTTATTTAGTGTACTCTGTTACTACTGTGACGACTTACACCTCAGTGGGATGAGCAATAATGAAAAAATACAGCAATATCTATTAAAAGACAAAAGGAAAAAAATGCAAGCAGACCAGCAGCAGAGGTGGACTATTGCACCCTGTCCAGCAGTGTTTAAAGAGATCTATATCTTGGTAATCATTCATCAAGTATCAAGTTGAGTCACTCTGACAATATGTCATCCATGTTGACTTAGTACCTCAAGGACAATGTTGCACAATCTACAATAATTTATAACCACAAATTCATGAGTCATTATTCTTGTATGCATAAACAAGAGAAAAGAAAACAGCTAATCATAATATCTAATGATATTATTATTCTAAACTTATCAATTAATCTTTCTGAAATGATCAAAAATGGTTCAAAACGGAAAATTCGTGCTACATTTTAGGCTAGACTGGGGAAATTCCATCTGATCATGAGTTATCACTAAGGGCACAAGCTTTAATGTATAGAATGGTGTAGTTAACCATGTTATAGTGACTTCTTGCAGTGAAGCTGCACCTATCTGAATCCCCCACTCACCCTCCTCTATGGTAGCCACAAAAGAATGGAAAAAGTCCATCGTTAGAGCCTGTCTTTGTTTTGTCCATTGCCGCACTATTAACTCTGGTCCACACTCAAACAAAGTAGTTAATGGCCATGCATCTTAACATTGTGATAAAAAAAAGAACAGGAAGTCCGCTCTGAGTTATTCTAGAAATGAGATTCACCTAAATATTAACATTTGGACATTTAAGGCTGTCCACTTGTGATCAGATCATGAAGTGTATATTTTAAAACCAGGTCTGAATAGGGCCATTACACTCCCCCCACCCCCCCCCACCTCTTTCCTGTTAATTCTTTGCATGTACAGGCTGCAGTCACTCATCTGATCAGATGTTAGAACTCATATGTACCGTGCAGAACTGTATTCCTCTGACTGAGTTGCCCATTTTGTCCAATGGAGGCGACCAGCACATGATACCCATCACGTTGGGTACAACCAGCAGGATACCGCCTGATACTCCAGACTTGGCTGGCAAACCAACCTGCAACAGAGAAAACAGACTCGTTACATAATCCAGTATCAGCTGTGTGTATCTGCAGGACTCCGATGAAAAGGAAAACCAAAGCAAAAAGCAATTCGACACAATTTTCAGTAATAAAATGGTATTGAAGTAGTGTACAATCTTCTTCCATACATTATTATTGTCTTCATTGTTTTGGCTGCAGGTTATTCAGTAAAAACAACAAGCAACTGAAGTGTGAGCTGATCATTTTAGCAGACTTTACTTTCTGTTAAGTGCATACCACAAAGATATTACTAGTAGCAACACCTGTTCTCTCAAACAACAAAATTAACAAAAACTACATTCTCACTTTAACGTTTTGACAAAATACAAGTGTGGTTCATTGCAAGATGTTTAGATGTTTGAGCTATGGACAACATTCACACTTCATCTGTCTACATTCATCTTCCACCAGGAAGTGTCTTGTTATAATGTGTCATGTAACACACTTTACACCTCAGCTCAGACAGACAATAGATGTCAGCTGTCACACACACACTGGAGGTGTTTTGACTCATGTTAATACTGTAGAAACATACAGTATAAGTTTTTTATTGTAATTGGAACATGGGCTGGATATCAGCACCAACACCTTGGCTTTGATACAGGTTCCTGGTAAATACTTTTTCAATATAAATTTTGTAAAATCCATTTTAGCAAAAAGAAAACTACATTAGACATTATGGTATAAAAATTTATTTTTCAGCTCCTTAGCATTTATGCGCACTAAGAAGTTTACAACATAAAAATGATATACTTATTCTCTCCATCTTTCAGCTCTTTAGCTTTATGTTTCAGCACTGGGCATTCTTCCAGTCTTTACAGTTTACGACATAAAAATAAATGTGTTTACCACAACTTGATATCCGTTGAGACTGTACTATCATTAATGAAAATGAATGATGACCATGTGTGACAGTATGCATACATACTGACTGAACAATACAGTGCATCATTTCTTTATGTTGTTAGCAGAACTGTCTTGGTCTGGGAGATACAGCCAATAATACTGGGCATCGCCAAAAATGTCCAATACATGTTGTGATGTTAATGCCTTGGCTTCAGTATTGGTTCTAGGACACTCCTTTTTACAAAGCCAATTTTACATTAAAAAAAAATATACATTGCAGTAAATATTTAGTTTAATTTTTTCCATCACAAAAAAAAGTACCCATTATGACGACTACTTTTATAGTTGAAGTTAAATCACAATGTAGTATCTGTGCCATTTATGTTTCTTGAACTTTCCACTCAAAGTAGTTTTACAACAGAAAAGAACATATTTACAACAACTTGAAATTATCTGTTAACATAATATCTTTCTCAAAAATATAGGCAATGAAATTTGGTATCAAAGAACAAGAAATTTTTCAATCCATGATGGCATCTTAACAATGTAGTCAGTGTCATGATTATGTGAACCCAAGTTAGTCGGTAACAATTATTAGCGCAAAACAAAGCACTGAAATTTTTGCTTTAGCTGACAGTTAAAATACAATAAATCCTAAAGGCCAAGAACTTATGAAGTGAATATAATATAATTGTTGTTTAATTATCTACCCCTGGTGGTAGGTGTGGTAATGCAGCTTAAATGCTAAATGCAAGGACAAGAACTGCATTGTGCGATGTAGCATGTCATGCAGATGGTTCACGACAGTTGAGCTTATTATTATTTCATCGCCCAGTCCAAGCACCATCAAAACTTTGCTACTCTGCCAAGAGGGCATTGCATCATGGGTTATTTTTAGCATTAATGTTGCTTGGCTACTGAGTGGTCTTTAGTGCATTTATAATGGCTTTTTAGAGTCTGACAGCACTAAAAGTGTTAATTCAGTTAATGAAAATGAAAAGGCTGCTCGGTAATCCTGACTTTAACTGAAGCAATGATACAAAACCCAAAAATTAGAGATCTTTTATATGATTTTGAGGAGTTTGAAAGCATTTTCAGCTCATCATTTAACTTAACTTTTAGAGGAAGGAAAACTATGCGTTCATGCAACATTACATCAATTAATAATAATCATCACTAGCATAATGACACTTTGGTATGTGTCAGCCTGTTCTATGACTACTGGCTCACATTAGGTTGTGAAATTCAGTCCCAAATATTTTTTTTTTTGTCATTTATAGTAACTAAGTATAGACGATTGATATCTAACCCTACACTTGCACACAACTGCTGCACTGAATCATAAGGTCCTGTATATTATTAGTGAGAGCTGTTACAGCTTGAGCTAAGGTTACTGCATAGTCCACAAATATAAAGTGCACAGACGTGCCCCAGTGGAAGCTCTAGTTTGACTTCTTTGCATATCTGTTTAGACTTGAAGTTGCACCAGCTGCATGTAACCGCAAAAGGTGCCCAACCAGAATGCAGAGAGACCAGGGTCAAATGTACTCACGTGGAAGGCGAACTGTCCTGAAAAGTCGTACATGCCGCAGGAGTGCATGAGACTCAGGGTGTTCCTCACTGCCTCGGGGCTCAACACACGCTCGCCCGTGATTGGGCAGATACCGCCATTAGCCAAGGTTGCTGCCATGACACTAGCGCTCTCACAGGTCACTTCAATGGAGCATAACTGCATATTTACACACATACACACACACACAACATCGATCATTTCAAAGTGATACAGTTAAAAAAACCAAGACACATTTCACAGCTTGTGGGCAACATAGAGGTCAGGAAAAGGAAAGCATGAATACAGTATCAACCTGATAGAAGCCTTTTTGCCGTTTTAGGTGTCCTATCAGCAGATTTAAACTTGTTGGCTTTTACAGCCTTGTTTTTCATTCTGCTCGAAGGGAAAATTGATTTCAGTTTAAGGTGTTTTTTTTCCATTGCAGTACTGGAAGTAGTCACTGAGAGGTTGAACTGTTTCCAGTTCTATTAACAGTCATTAGATGATGATGCAGCCACTATCATGAGTCTGGCCAATCACTGAAGTCCGGAAAGATGGTCCGGAAAGATTTGTGGCAACAAAATCCCCTAACCTGATTTAGTCTCCATCTTCTCAGACAAAAATATTGTGCATTATGTCTAATCCTGGAATTAATCAGCACTCTGCATAAAATATGAGATTAATGAATTTATTTGGAAGGATGCAGGCCATCCCTCATGCAGAGAAATGAACAGCATTTTTCATACCTATGAAGGCATGGAAGCTTTTAGTAAAAAAAACAAAACAAAAAACACCAAATCCTTTACATTATGATAAAGAAGGTATTTATAATCTGAGGGAAAATAAGCTGGAGTGTGGCAGAATAAGGGAATAGGCAGAAAGCAAACTTTTCGGGAACTCTGACCTGTAGGATTAAATCACATGCAGATCAGCAACAAAACCAAAAAAATGACAGAAAAGCATTTAAAATGAATGAAAACAGAAATCTGACACAGGAAAAGAAACCAACTGAATCTCTGCTGAACTCACTTGAAAGTAGAAGTCGAGTACAGATGTCATGTCGGTGCCTTCAGGGAAACACTACAGAGGGACACATACAGCAGATCCAAATGTAATCGTTCATAAGGTACATTTCCAGACAGATATGATAGTATTATGACTGAACCAAGGTCAAACCTTTTTTTCTTTCAGGTAGTAACCGATGGCAAAGTTCCTGTCACCTGATTCACGCTCTGATTGGAATCTGTCAACATGGAGAAAACAAACCTGTTACACAGAGGAGGGAAAACACTGTGTTGGAATTCCATTGCCCTGCCCTGCTTGCGTGCAGTACAACCACAGCTCTCATGCCATCATGTGACGATGGTGCAATATGAGCCCCAGTATTTATTTATTTATTTTTCTGGAAATGGGTGACCTCACCAGAAATCATGTAAATGTAAGTGACCTTTAAAATATGAATACCATGGTTGTTCTTTCTACTTGCACTCTTTTTCACAGTTTCTAATTAGACTGTTCCTGAGGACATTCTTGAGATCTTTAACATACCGCTTCTCTTCTCTCCACTGTAAGAACTCTAATAGAAACACTACCTATTGTGCTAAGAAAAAAATTCTATTTAGCAGCAGTTAGACACAGCAATAACAGAAATGGCATTAGAAAACTAATCTCACGTGTGATGTTCAGTCCTGTACACTATGGGCACATCAGAGTTATGTTTGTACACAGTGTTTCTATTGGTAAGGTTTTACCGTGGTGCTGCACCACAGCAAAATCCTTGCCACCACTAAATAAATAAATAAATCAATCAATCAATCAATAATAGGCCTACACATTAGGCTATGCATATTAAAGTCTTGAATTTAAAATTTTAAGGTCTTACAAAAAACAACAAGGGCCTGTGTCACAGAGCATGGCTAAGCAGGACTTTTCAAGGTTGTAAGAATCAGTCAAAAGGCATATTATCTCAATAAAATAAACAATTGTTCTGATCTACTCATGCATATTGATGTTGACAATAATCATTTCTTGTGAGAAACATGCAGCTCATCTCAACATGCCCATATTTGTGATGTGTCACTTGATGTTAACGCCATCAACATGCTCAAAACCAGAGACCCTGGATTGACATAAGCCACTTTTACACAGAGATCCCATCCACCATTGACCAATTTCCACAGCCAAGTCAAAGGAGTAACAGAGGTGAGACAGGCTGAACTTTTACACAGCGGACCTGAGTTCCTGAATCAAAGGGGCGGTGACGCAGTGCAGCATATAGTGGGACGTATAACTTACGCGTGGGAAATACCGGCATAGCGGTGTTGGCTCTCAAAACAACAACTCCACAGTCAACCTGTCTTTCACCATTCCACAAATGTTAGCATGGATAGAGTCCTCCGCCCGAAGTGACAACAGCTCGCAGATATCAGTGTATCCCCAGTTCAACATCTTTCTGGTCATGTTGATATGTTTGTTTCCTGTACACGGCTTGCACTCATTTTTAAATACCCCTGGTGCACGGGTCCCACACACAATACGTGATCCAAATGTCACTCCTTGGTTGCAGAATGAGAGGTGTTCCTTTTACACAGCGTTCCGGAATCATAATTCCACCTTTATCACGGCTCTGTTACTACCTTCAGAGGTGATACAGAGCCGTGACAGAGGTGGAAACAAATGATTCCACCATTTCATTTACAAAGACGTCGTTACGGACTAAAAGGTGAAATGTCCCTGGAACAGAAGTGCTGTGTAAAAGGGGCTACAGTGAGTTGATGACAACCTTCATGATACTATTTAGCATGACTGTCCATTACTCAACTTGACCAAACCAAACATTCACAGAGATCCTGTGTCTTTTGGTCTTGCTTCCTGATACAGGCTTGAGAGTCCATGTAATTTGTGCTGTGCAGTGTCAGGAAAACAGCTCTCAGATTCCTGAGTCCTATCTGACATGACAGTGGCTAAAATGTCAGTTTTTTGGAAACATGTACGTGCGTCAGCCTTACATCTAGACAACTCACAGTGGAAATACCTTAACACAAATTTGCATTAGAACAAAAAATATCTTACAAGATATCTTAACTGTCTCTGAAATCTGCCCATGGGAAAAAACCAACAGTGTGGGGATTCGTTAAGACCTAATTAAAAGCACCAGCTATCAGGAGTAGGATCCCTTAAAATTCCAACTAAAAGAAAGCAATCAAGTAGAGTTCAAGCTGAAGTTGTCTTGTGATTAGCTGAACCAATATAAAACAGTCGGTTGAGAATGACTTACGTGGCGTTGCTGAATCCCACATATTCATTTCCCGCCATCATTTTCAGAAAGTTCATGACCTGAGGGAAAAGCAGTAGGAGTGTTTAGAGCAACAAAATAAGAAAACAAGATCAAAACACACACATACTACACACAAATTGACATTAGCTGTATCTCACATCCATACTAACCACTGTACTACAGACAACTCATACCCGTTTCCACCAACAGGAAACTGGTGGCAGTTGTAGGCTGCTGTTAGTCTGACTTTGGAGTCGGTTCAACTTGAAGATGTTCTAACAACCCGTTTGTTATTGTACTTGCTAAAAAGGAAATTTTCAGTAATGTGCAATCATACCAGTTGCTAGTTATCTGCTAATAAAAAAAAGTAGATAGCTAGCTAGTTTCTGAAAAAGCTGGACAGGCACATACCAAGAACATCACCTGTGGCCAGCATTCAGGACACTGTGCCAAGAACCACTTTATCTCTTTTTTATCTATTTCTTTAAATTAGCGTTATGTTATAGCCTTTCACAAACCCCTGCTGCTTTGACTTCACCTGCAAATTGAAGCTCTGTTGTTGTTTGTTTTTGTAATGGTCCTTGGAAAATATTGGTTGATCTTGGTAGTGACCTATAACCCCATGATATTAAGTGGTTCTTGGTTGTTAGTGTGGGTCTGGAACTAATTCTCTCCTGATGGCCAGTTCTTTGTCTCTGGCTGCAGAGAAGAGAACAGTTTTGACCTAGGATCTGGAACTGCCAGGATCTGGGAGAGGGCATTGCTCTTAGCAGTTACAAGACTTGAATTAATGCTTTCCATTTGGGGCTACCTCTTTGTTATGCAATGCTTTGTGCCTAACAGTCTAACTTCATTTTCTAGTTTGCAGACTGACATGTAAAATAATGTGCCACTTCCATCCTGAACACACACTGAAAGCTGGTACATAGTAACTGAAGTCACTAAACGACCTGTTAACCTCCACAAGTTAATAATTACTAATATAGTTTATGTTGTGTTTTAGCTTCATGTTAAACAGAGAAACTTGAAGATCCAATTTAAAATAAGTGTAATACATGCATTTTGGCCTCACACTGCAACAGTCACTATAGGCCTAACTATGGAAAGCAAGGATGTGAAAAGTTTTGTAGTAGAACATATTGTCCTCGTGCAAATTTCCACATTAAAACACTAAAGAGTTCATTAATAAATAAACTCTAATGATTATTACTTACGTAGTCAAACTTTTCTGCATTTCCTTCACCTTGCTGAGGAGGAAAGAAAAAGCAGTTAGTACAGTTTTTTCTACAAAGGGCTTTTGCAGAGGTCAAGAACATGATAACACAAATGATAATGCTACTGCTGAAAAAATTACAACTACAGAAATAGAAGATGTGAATAGATTTTGTCATCATGGACAAATAACTACTGAGGATTATATAAGTAGATAAAAAGTAATAATTGGCTTGTAAACATAGGTTTCAAAGAGGAAAGTATTTTGGAGTTAAGGGAGATTTAGTAGACATGTGCATTGCCAGAGCTTAGACAGTTATAGAAAACATGTCTCACCGTGACATTTAGGATCTGCTTTGCAAAAAAGTGCAAAAAGTTAAATGTGTGCATGTTTCTAAATAAAGTATGACTGCACAGACATGTGGGTGTATGCAGGGGAGTTTGTATTATGGGCTACCATAATGCAGGTGTGTACGTTTGTGTGTGTATGCTTCTATTGTAGATCAACATGTATCATCTGTGCAGACAGCCAAAACAGAGGGGACGGTGGGAAAAGGAGAAAGGAATAGACTTCCTTACAATCAAATTCACAGCTTGTAGCTCAGTGTTTTTAATCAAATCATCAGCTCATTGATGCTGCTTATTCCCCCAATAGAAACAAAACAAAGGACACGCATGCACATTTACAGTTTCCAAATTAATCAACTCAAATACTGATGTGTTTTTATGCCAAGGAAGGATTTTCAGAAGTATTTTATGTGACAGTATATTACAAATTATACACTTAATCTGTGCAGAAAGAAAAAACAAATGATGGAGGTGTTAAAGTGTCACTAAAATTGGGTTTCTACTGAGCTGACTGGAGGAGAGAGAGAGAGAGAAGACGGGGGATTCAGGGGAGGCTGGGAGAGTGCGAGGAGATAGATATGGAAAAGGAAGAAAAAATTACCAACGTCATTTGACCTGCAGCAGCAGTCATTATTTCCCACAGTTCCTAAGTCTGGAAAATATGCAACAACATACAAAAACAGCAACAACATGTAGCCTTCAAGCACCATGTAACAACAGTTTGGGGCATAGTCCTGTGACAACCATCCCATAATTTTCCCCCTGCGGAGGTTAAAGCTCACTCGGACAACTTTGACCAACGGCTTAACATTCGAATAAGAAAAACAAAAACAACACAGAGACAGTGGTGATAATGATGAGTGGATGTGCACACAGACACACAGTATTGTGCTGAGAAATGTGAGGTGAAGTCTTTGAATTTTTTTTTCCTGAGGCTGAAGACTGATGAATTATCTTGCAAAAATCTGTACCAAAAACCAATCAGAAACTATGGCAGGCACAGGACACTTAGGTCTGCTATAGCTACAGTCAAGTTAGATTTAAGACTTTTACAGCCTTTGTTTTAAAACCTCTCAGATTGGAACTTAAACTGAATGAACCATAACCAGCTGTGAGGGGAAAAACATCAGCTGCTTAGGGTTTAGGACAATTTTACTGCAAAATCAATAAATAAATAAATAAAGCATTTTGTTTTTCCACAGGGCTTAGAGCCACCGTAGAGCTATGTCACAGTATCATAAAGAGAAAGTATAGATCTGTATACTGTGGAAGGTGAGTCAATTGTAATGTCAGACAGAAGTATGGCAACAACTGCTATTAGTACCATGTTGGACAGTAGTAAATTATTATTGTTATTATTATTATTATTATTATTATTATTATCATTATCTCAAAATGCTATTGCAATAGGGCCAAAGAATACAGTTGTAAGCTTTTTTTTTTCTAAGGTCAGAAGGTTAGTGTTTAACCTCATGACTGCCTATAGGGCTGCATAAATCCAATGACTATCAGTTTATCTGTTCTTGTACAAATTCTATGTGCGATTAGTCACAGCAGCTGTACTCCCAAATGATCCTGTAAGTGTCTTGTTTGCATCTCCAGTCGTCCATGTTGTGTGTTGTACGGTGTGCATGTCTAAGTGTTTACACTAAACAGTTGTTAATTTATGACACAGATGTCATTGAGTTTAACCTGATAACAGTTAGCAATAAAATAATATGCAAACAATTAAAAAAACAGCTAAAACAAATAAATTGACTGAGGACTTCAGTATTAGTGCAGTCCTATTTAGCACATTGTTGTGTCACATGACAGTGACACTAGGTTGTGGTAATACCTCTCTAAGCTGCAGGAGAGGACAATAACAAAAAAAAAAAAAAGAAAAAGAAAATATGGAGTAAATTATAACTACACAGCAGGAGGGATCCCATTAACCGAGGTCAGGCTGGTATGTCTTTTATCATTAAAATATGTAACAGATTCTTGATGAATTGTTACATTACAGAACCCTGAACTTTCCATGGTAAAAGGAAGGTTTTACTGTGTTCGTGTAAGTGTTGTTCATTGTGAAGCAGTCCTTGTTTGGACGTTGAAAACAGAAGAACAAAATAATGATGTGCCAAAGCATGGTAATTACACCATTTCTCCATCAAATTTACAGAACAATTAATCTATTCTATTAATGTGACTATTAAACATACTGTCATAGAAAATTAAAACTACATGTCCATTACAGAAAATATTAAAGAAATAAAAACATGTTTATGGGCAGTCCCAAATCATGATGTAGAACCTGGGACTTTTCCATTATAACATACTTAATGAATAACAGGAAAATGAAGAGTCTAAACACTTTTGATGGCCCTTAAATGGATTAATCATCAATCTCTTGCCACACAAGCATAAATAAACTACAGCAAAGTTGGTTCTCAGTAGTTAAAAATTTACTTTTATGGAGCCAACATCCAAAACACACTGTTGTAAAGTATCTCAACAATGTTGATATTTACGTTTTGAATGCTTCTAAAAGGCAGCGGCTCTAAAATGAAAGTATAGCAGTATAATTTAAAGTGTGTACTCCCACAATGAAAGATAAACAGTAATGAAGGGATTATTCTTTAACTACAGGAAAGCTTGTTCATATTAAATTAGGTTGTACTGTGTGATGATAATGTAGTACAAGTTTACACAAAAGGAATGGGATTCTGACAACATGTGGACACTGCACACATGCAGCTCACAGACCCTCAGACTGTATCAGGAAATGTTTCCAAGCACTTTTGAGTACAAGACATTCAAAATCAAAAACAGCAGCAAACTACCTCCCTCTTCATAATGTGTTTGGCACCATCCGCAGTTCTATTCCTGTGTAATAGGATTATTATCTCCCCTCTCAATTCAAAGACAAATGAACTAATAATGACACATCCGAGCATTGGTACAACAACATCAATGAGAATGTAACAATGGTGAAGCGATTCAGTTCAGTGACACAATTCTGTTCAGTGTCTAAGTGGTTGGGACAAAAGCTGAGTATATGTTAAAAAAACAAAAACAAAAACAAATGCAGTAAATACCAGGGCTTGAAGTTGACATTTTTGTTGCAATAAATGTAGAAATAGAATTCAGTATAGTAAGAGGATGCAGGAATAAATACACAAAAATGTGCAGAAATGCAACACACAGTAAATGTGTTTACAGGCAGCTTGTGGAAGTGCTGCTTTCATTTAACATGTACCAGAAAAAATAATTATATGAAAAATGATTTTAACCTTTTCACATCCACCAGTGTCCATGTAAGTAGATATGGGTGGGCAGTCCAGGCCAAGTATGTTTAGTGAGTAATTTTAACATGTTTAGCCTCTACCAATAGTGCAGGACCCATAGTTGAAGTGGATTCACCAAAGTCTAACCATGAACCACCAAAAACATCTGGGTGAGCACTGACTCTCTTAATTTCCATTCCTCTGAACAGAGCTTCAAGTTTAAATACTGAGCAAAGCCTCACTTCATCTTCAGTCATGTTGTTAATTCTGCATAAATGTAAATACAACATTACATGACAAACTGAACAGTAAATAATGCTTTGCATGTTATTTGGCCAGTGTCCACTACTTGCTTATACAGAAACAGGGACTGTCACATCCACTCAGGAACCAGGCCTACTGCATGGACAAATGTCTGCACCAGCAACATGAACATGACCTAAATTGTTTGAACTCTGCTGTCATGTCATAACTTATAACAGCAGCAAAAGCTCCACATAACCTACTGCTAAAGTGGACAAACTGAACATTTTTAGTCCTAATAGACTCTCAAGAATCACTACAAAAACACTTTCCATTTAACAGCCCTGCAAAAGTGGCGCTAACAAAGACCTGTGATGCTATGCTCTCTGTACAATGCAATAATTTCAATAAACTTTCAAGTGTAGGGCTCGGATTTTGCCTTAGGCTTATAACATTAGGAAATGTAAGTCCAAAATACATGTATTCTAATTCATTTAAAAGAGAACATTGCTAAGTTTGAGGACTGGCATGTGGCTAAAACATAACCTAAACTACATACTTGCATCAACTTTGATTGTTCAAAAGGTTTCAATACCAGAGCTGACGTCATGACTTCAGTACTGAATATTGCAACACACATTTTAATATTAATCTTTAGTTGCATTTTTCTACACCAAAGCAGTTTTATACAAATATATTTACCACAACTTCAAACTGTCTGTTACCATATCAATATCATTAATAAAAGCCTAAAAAGCTGTAGGTGTGTGCTATATGCATAGATACATTCAATCCTTAGGTAGTGAAATTTAGTTTCAAACATTACTAAACAATACCAGGAATTTTAATACATGCTCAATAGTATCTAATCAATTCTTTCAGTGCCATAAGCACTGAAGTTCAGTACCAGCACTAGTTCCACTCTGGATCAAACTTTAACCCTTATATGTATCACTGGTGACCTGGTGGATGTTAAAAGGCTTAAACAGATGGAACTTCGACAGCCTATGGCAGAGGTATAAACAACCACAGTATAATCTTCCTACTGCCAAAGCTGGCTCATTCTTTCTTTTGTTAGTCAAACCCCTGATCAGCAGCTAATCGACTCACTTTCAATCTGCTTTTACACCTGAGATGAACTCAGCAGGGAGGCACAAAAACTCTGAAGGCCAAGTCACTTTATTGATCTCCCTGTCTGTGTCTGTGAACAGGCTTTGGCTGCTCTGCGTGCACCTGCATTTGACTTGCTATCGGTGCAGGTTATTTTCAGCCAAGACAATAACAGAGTGTGTGTGTTGAGGCTGCTAAGTACCCTTCAGGAAGGATTAACACAAGTCTAAATCACCACAAGAAGACACATGGCAGTGGTGCAGAGGTAATGACCTAAATATTCTTTAGGCAGATTCAAAAGTCAGAAATATCTCCGCACACTGCTGAAAAATGACAAAAACTGCCTAGCTCCGAAAGGCGTGGATAGAGTGTTGATCACCAAAACACTGCACTCACGTGAGCCTTGTTTGGTTTTGTTGTGTTCTCACATAAGTAGGTTAATTACAGTAAGGGATGTTAAACAGTTTTATCTGCTGCCAATATTTATGTTTGCCCCCGTGCACTTGATAATGCTATTCAACCATACAGTTCAAGGAATTTCCTATCTAACGATTCAAAGGAAATGACACTTAGACTGAAAACAGGATGGAAAAAAACTAAAAGGGATACTGCTCTTACCTTTATCAGTGAAGTACAAACAATAGCGCCAGCATTCACCATGGGGTTGTGGGGCTTATCTGCAAAACAACAAGAGTTTATACTGTATGGGATCAAAGTGTAAATGTTGAAGTATAAGTAGACCAAACACTGAGAATTTAGAGCAAACATGATAAGATAAAATATAATCACCAATACAGTCTTAAAGAGTAGGTTGAAAATGGGTAGTTGAACTCCTGAAACTGATAATCAACTGTACATGAACGTAAAATAAACATAAGTATTGTTGATTTGGCAAGTACATAAGTTGGCAAACTGACAAAGTCCGTGTGGAAACTTGTTGCAGCTCTGCTATGATGTATGCTCATACCTGAGCTTAGCCACCCCACGCAAAATAATCTCTGACAAGAGTGTATATAATGTAAGTGCTGAATCATATGCATCATATTGCAATTATTACGACAGATACAGCAATTACAATACGGGTCAAGGTGATCATTTTTTGCATTTAATTTTCTCCCCCTAGAACTGCCACCCTACACTTACTGTATGTGCCTCCACTAACCAGTTACATGTCATTTTAAATCCATATCTGTCTATAGTCATATAATCTCTGTAATAAAAAAGACTTATCAAATGTATTTTATGGGGAAATAGAAGTTTACATACGACTGGTGTTTCCACTATTGCTAGATAAAAATAATATACAAAGGAGCATGGTGTTGTCCAGAACATCTAGAACATTATTATGTCTCAGTAAATGTTGACCCTTGACATTTTAGATGTAAAATGTCATCACTTCATTGTTTATTTCATTTGTGTGACATTTAGACATAATTAATGTATAAATTGCTGTTATGGCCAAAAAGTGGTTTTGACCACTGGACACTGAAATCTAATCCTTGAGTTCATGTGAACATTTAAATGTGAACATTTTGGCCACATTTGAAGAAACTCCATTAATCTGTTCCATGAGATATCATGATCACAAGAGTTGGACAGCCAACTGAACAACTTGAAAACATAATGCCTCTGGCCATAGACTGTATATAAAGATGTGTAAAAATGTAGCCAAAATCCAGCACTTACAGGAGATGTTTGACAGATTATGGACATTGACTGGTCATTACAGCTGCCAATCATCAGTCTGTATAACTTAACTAACCTATTACAAACAAACTGAGCTATAAAATCAGAAATCTGCATCAAGAGTATGTTATTAGATGTGTACATTGACTTTTTCGTTTGTCTGATAGTCATGGAGGGAGTGGGATTCATGACCTATATCCTACAGCCAGCCATCAGGAGGACATCAAGATGTTCTCCCACAGTGTCTAGTCTCGGCCATTATCATGCAGACATCAAAATTGTTACTGTAATGTGATCTTGTTTTTAAAATGGATCCTTAGAATGGAACTGAATGGATATTGAAAGAAATATTGGTCAGGAAGCAGTATTGAAACTGTACCAGTACTGGTACCACCCTCGTTGTGGTATTGGCCCTAGATGTGACATATTTTAGCTCAATCAAAAAATTGCAGCTCCTATGATCTAGATATTGTACTTGCCTGTATTGTGATTTCAACACTGTTTTCTCAGTCTTTTGTAAATGCAGAACAAACAATTATTGGAGTTTTTACAGCTTTTCGGTACCTTCCAATTGTGTGTGGGTGGATGTCGGTGCTCACCAAGCAGACTCATAACTATTCAACTGTCACAAAATCAAAGATTACTTTAATGTGAATTAAAATAAAGTCAGTTGCTGTCATGTGACTTTGGTCATAAATGAGACTGTAGTTCCCTTTTCTTTCCGTACACTGCTCCTTTATTCTCTTCCCTTTCTGTAGCGTGAGTAATACCAGGGAAATACTGAATCATGAGTGAACAGAAGCCTTCCTTCCTCCCACATATTTCTAAAGGAGTTCCAGTGCAGTGCTTACATCACCTCTAACACACAGAGTCCTCATTGGTGTGTGATCCCTTTACACAACAGGACAGTCATGGGGACATCCTGGCACAGGGTGGGGGTGTGTGCCTGAGGATGGTGGCGTTTCCTTTGACAAAATAAGACCTACTTTGTTCCAACTTTTGGTCTTGAGCTTATATCGATATGTCCCCTGAATAAATAGACTGAGAACAGTAGGATAACTATGATATTAAAACACCATGCATTCTTAATATAAACGATTTACACAATACCATTAACATCCTGTGACGCACTCAGCACAGGTTCATTAGTAACAGTGACAATGCGATACTGTTAATGAGTGTAAAGACAGATAATGAAAGTCACTGTCATTCCCACCTTGTTATAGAAAGTGGGTTTAATGTTTTCCCTGTAATGAAAAGCAAGGTCAACTCTCTTATTTTTTGTCTCATTCATATTGACATGATGGTGTACATCCATTATCCACACACATTCATTAGAGTTTTAGGGAGATCGAATTCGATAATAGCCTGTTATTTTACCAGCTTGACTGTTATCTTTTTTATATTAACTTAGCGACAGCTTTACCAGTCTGACGAGATTCCTTTGAACTGTATTCTCTGTCCTCAAACTCACATTACTCATCATAGGTTTACTCTGAACTCAGAATAAAGCACATTTTCAAGGTGAATGTGTTTTAGATGTGCCCACTGAGGTAGCTTTATGAGAAGGCTTGTCAGTCCATCAGTTGATCCCCATTATATTTAAAACACCATATCTCATTTTGACAGTGTCTTGAAATTTGACACAACCTTTCATTTAGACTTGAGAATGATTATAGTACATTTTGGTGGACCAAGATCAAATAAGGTTTTTGTGGCTGAAACCCAAAGGAGTATAAAATCAGACGGCTGAAATTTTGAAAAAATTGCAATAAAAACAAATGAAATATCCATTTATCTCATATCAATCAAAATATAATTTAGTAGCATATTGTTGAGCCCTAATTCTTAGTATAATCTTATCATATATATTTGAACACTACTCTTAAAATCAGCACATACAGTAAATACAGCCGGTCTCCATCCCTTCTGCCCCTGTTTACCATTTAGGCCACTTCCTTTTAAATCGGCTGAAGACATTACAGTGTGTCCCTTAAAAATATTATGTTTAATAGTTTAATGCCCTATAATTTCTGCTCAGTAATAAAATATCAGAGGCTTTCTACAAAAACAGGAAACCTCCTGAGCACAGCCCCGTTCCTCTGGTGAAGGCACCCTGAATATGATCCATTAAACCCTCTGGAGAGGGACTCCAACAGTCCCACGGGGGAAATCTAGGGGTAAAAGGCTGATAAGCTCTAGTGGGGGAGGAAAAAAAAACAAAAAACTTTAAAGGCTCACCATCTTCATTAAGAAAGAGCTTATTAAAGCGCAGGCCACTGGGTTCCTTTCCGATGAAACTGTGCACATACTCCGTGCTATGGTCATGAACAGCAACAGCGTACTTCAGAGGCTTCACACAGGACTGGAGACAGAAGGGGACCTTGGTGTCTCCTACTGTATGCCTGTAATCAGGAGACAAGAGATAACAGTTATCTGAGCAGCTTCCTTGTGTCAGTTATTACAACAACACATAGGAGGGCACCAATGATCTAGACAAGACTACAACAAACAGATAATACTGAGTCAAGACTATTGGGTCATTCCAATCCAGCAGTTTTTTTTGTCTTTCTTACATTTTCAATTTGAATAATTTGAATAAACTGCATGAAAAATGAAATATTACAAAAATACTTGGACAGAAAATGATGCAAGATTGAGAAAAACAGAAGTAGTAAATAAATTATGTGTATCAGCTCCAATGACTAAAGCACAATGCTCATTGAATTTATAAAAAAACAAATGTGAGTCTTTGACAATCTGTGGCAAATTCTGAATCAATTTTCTAAAACGCTATTAAAATGTGTGATCAATTTGGACTGAAACCTGACTAGTGGAGCTGAATGTTGCTAACTGATGGATCCATGTCAGAATCAACAACAAATCATAGACCATCACAATAACACAACCATATAACTCTTCTGTATTAGCTTTATCTTTATCTTTATGACTTCATGCTGCTTAAACAAACACACTTGTGGAATTTCACAAGTGTGTATCAAAGAACAGACTGTGCTGTGTTCCTGCTCTTAACCTGGGATCATCTCCTCTAAACTAGTTTAGGCTTTCCTAGGAAACACGTGGTGTTTACATTTCTCTGCAGCTTCACAAAATGTTTAGAACATAAACTGTTCTTCATTTTTCAAGTAACATTTCTTTGATTATGTCCACACCTGGACTTCAGAAGAATGAAGCACAACACCCTCATAATAAAATTAATATCAGAAATAAAATTCCACTAGATTAGCCATGCTTTATGAACACAGGGTTCAGTTCAACTTTGACACTAAATTTAAATCCAGATGAATTAAGAGCCAGATGCCTAAAGTCGTGATAGTTTTTGAGGATTTCATTCATTTCTATTCAGTCTCAATTTGTTAATTAGTTTTTTTTTGTTTTTAGATAGTTTTACAAGTACATGGGTGAGTTATTCTGAAATTTTGTGAAAAATTGTGATTTATAGTTGATGAAAGATACTATAAAATCAAATATGATTTATGAAACCATTGTTTATTAAAGATCCAATGACATGACATGATAAGACATGTTCTCATTGTTCACCATAAACCATTAATGTTGGAGGAAAAAAAATTTTTAGCTGTCATTCTATTTCACTTAATTTCCTGTTTCATTGTACACTGGTGGTGTTTATTTAGAATGGGTTTTATTTTTATTTCATTTAGAAAAATTATAGCTCAGATATCAGTACTGCCTTCTATATGTTTATCTATGTTTCTGATGTCTGAATGTCACTTTGGTTTGTCTTTAAATTCAAATCTTTTTTGTTATAGCCGAAAAATAAATAAATGACGAATTATTGACTAAGTAAATGAAAAAGTAAGCAGAGCTTACTAATACCCCCACCCTGGCGCACAACACTTTGCCCCTTCTGATACCCTGCCTACCCAGGGATTAATTTTAAGTCTTAACATTCAATCTTTTCAAACATTTTACCAAAAAATACAAAATGAAAAAATTAGGAGAAAGGCAATTGTAAAGACCATGTGAGTGAAATTTGAATAGAATCGGGTGAATAGTGTCCAAGAAATCAGTTGGACAAATTTCCTAAGTTGAAATTTTTTAAAATTTCTAAGAAATAAATATATATAAAAAAATTCTAAATCAGCCATCAAACTGTGCGCTGCACCTCTCCTAGTGGTAAAGAACATGTGTGAAATTTGAAAATAATTGGGTGAACGGTTTTCCAGACATAGGTTAGACAAAAATCTCAGCTGAAAGAACAGACAGACTTCTCATTATATCTACAGTATATACCAAGAATTCGCCCTCTGGGGCGGGCGGGGGTATAATAAAACCATGCTTGGCTTTCTCCAGTGAAGCCACTGGATGCCATAAGATAACCACTGAACCCACAGGACGTGGTTTTAGACAGGAATGCACACAGCACTGAGCTGTTAGTCTAATACTGACTGAGAAATATCAAACATTGACATTGACGTCACGGTAACCCTTTGATGCATGTCCCTGCCCCTGACACTGTCTCACCTCTGTCCATCGACTGTGCACAGAGAGACAGCCCACAGGTCTGGGCTGAACTTGGCGAGCTGAGGAATGTAGTCTGCGACCTGAAAGAGAGGGAAGGCATGTGAGAAAGAGCAAATGTTGCAGTGGGTGCTCAGGTTACACCGCTGACGTCTACCAAAGGTCAGGTTTCAATGCAAAGCTAAAAACCACTGTCAAACACAATGACACCACTAGCAGAGCCCCAGACCAATCGGATCAGACTGGAAAAATCCACCCTCAGGTCAGTTAACAAAGCCATTTGTATATTTCTGTATATTTAATAAGCTTCCTCTACTACTGTTCCACCCAATTATCTCTCATATACTCCAGGATACTGTTTGACATTTGAACAGTGCATCAATACTGAGAAGCTCTACCTACATGTTTGCATATTTACATTAACTTTGCAGAGTAGATATATTTTTGCTGGGTCATTTGGTTAATCCAATAATGTCCAAGAAAGGAATTTCAAGACAATTTAAAAAAAAAAAACATCAGGCCAATTATCTTTTTCTTTAGAAAAGTAATCTCATTTTGAGAAAAACTTATCTAAATTTGCCTCTAATTATTCCAGCTACTAGTGAGCTAGATTTAACTAATACCATGCTGGAACACTGGATTGCATCATGTCATGGACAAAATTTCACAACTTCTCATCAACAATATTCAGAGAAGAACTGAATTGTGATGGTGACCTCTAACAAAAAGCATACATTGCTTCAACAGGTCATATCATAATATAATTGAAACACTTCCTAATCTATTCAGAAATTTTGCATGTCACAACGTTTATTTATTTTCTTCTAAAATGTTAATGGAGTCTTGGTCAGTGGATTATTTTTGACATGGTTGACATACAGTCGATGCTTTTCTAGGGAGAGCTTTCCTCCAGCTGGTCCAACCAGTGCAAATCATTTTGTTCTTGGTAGAAAACGGATGGAACATCAGAAAAATATTGGATTGGAAATGTGTACCAGTTGATGTCAAAACTCAATGTTTGCTTGACATCAAGCTTTTGACAGTCAGTGACTTTGATGGAAATGAAAATCAAGTTGATGTGAAACCCTGCACTGGGTTGACGTAAACCAATAAGACTGTAAAACTAGATTGATGACAAAATCCATTGTTGAGTTGACAACCTCCAACATCTGATATACACTGTTTTTTTCCAGCTGTATCAAAACATGACATTGAAGTGACAGACATGGCCAGCTCCTTTGCCACTATGGGCCTGATTTAGTAAAGGTATGTGCATGTAAAAATGTGCACAAACTTGACACTGCATGCAAAAACACTTTGAAGACTATCTACTAACAGGATGCACCCAGGGTTGCATCTTGCAAATGGGCAAAATAACTCATGCAACCCATTTAGTGTGTTTGCTTTGATGAATATGCAATATGGGTGTTTCTGCTAGAATGTGCAAAATTATTGAGAGGAGTAGATGCAAATATTTATTTAGTGTGCACAATAAGATTTACCACACCTGAAACTGATTGCAGTGGCTGATTTTGCATCTATATTTAGCATGTCTGAAAGGCAGGTTTTAACTGGCACAGCTTCGCACAAAACTGGCTGCAGTTGTTGTGGCGAGGAGGCGGCATAGGTATCACCAAAGGCAACGCAGAGAACAAATCTTCTCTGCTCGTGTCAACATTTTTGGAATGACGGAAGAAAAAATAATTGAGACGTATCACCTACCCAGCAATGCCATTTTAGAACCTCTAGATCACGGGTGGGCAATCCTGGTCCTCGAGGGCCGGTGTCCCTGCAGGTTTTAGATATTTCCCTCTTCCATCACACCTGGTTCAATTAATGATCAGCTCATCACCAAGCTCTGCAGAAGCCTGCTAACGACGTAATGGCATCCAGGTGTGCTGGAAGAGGGAAACATCTAAAACATGCGGGGACAACGGCCCTCGAGGACCAGGATTGCCCACCCCTGCTCTAGATGAACTAGGGGATGATTTGGGGCCAGTCACAAGGAGGAGTCATACAATACCTTCTATGACAAAACTCACAATGTTACATTTCCTTGCGTCTGGATCATTCCAGCGTGCTGCTGCCATTAGTGCTGGTGTATCCCAGAGCAGTTTTTTCAGCGTACTGTCTCCATGATGACAACCCATAGTCCTTATTTAAATCCTTATTTAAATAGGGCGGTCTCCAAGACTTTGCACCTGTTGTCATTTACGCAGGCAATCTTAGTTCATCACCCGTCACACATACATCAATAGCATGCGCATTTTTTAGCGCGAGTGAGCAAATTTGCGCCCATTTTTGTGATCTTAGTAAATCAGGCCCTTTGAGTCTTTCTGTTCTGTTAGCTTGAGTGTGATAACAGAGCTACCAAATGTTTTCCAGCTGACAATCCAATTCCTCTGTTGTCAATGTAAAAACAAGTTCAGGCCTGTAGACGACTTTTTTATTCTCTGGCTCCTCTCTTAACAGCTACAATAATTCAACGTGACTTGTATTCCAGGGAGCTAGAGTTAAACACAGTCTCCATTGGTATGTGAAAGTAGCACTAGCACATGGCTGCTTGGAAACAGTACTGTGATTCATTTAACATGCTATAGGGACTTTAACATGGATTTTTCCTTCATAATTGGGGTTGCAGTCTGGAAGTGCAATGATTATAAACTGGAGCAGAATCTGTCTACAGACTGGAGGATGTACACCTCTAAACATACCTGGATGCAAACTGAAACAAGACTGATGGTTATGAATCTGAGTGGATGAAATAATGGTATTAATGATTCAGTGTGAGGATAAAATGTAATGGACCCAAGGACACACCTGTCCTTCAGAGAGATCTCTGGCATTCTCATACAGCTCATCGATATGGGAAGTGAACGACTGGAAGTCTGGGATGACGAACTTCTTGCGGAAGGCCTGAGTGAGCAGGACAATGTTGCTCTGGACACACCTGATGAATAAACCACAGATAGCATGCTAAAAATACAGACGGCATGCAACTGAGAGAAAAGTTTGTCATCAAGTCTGTAAAACTGAGGACTGACAAACTTCTGTGAATGTAAATAAAGGCGCTTGATGAAGAGCTTCATCATAATCACCCATTGGATGGCTTTTAATCTGTAGAACACAACACAGCATATAGTATGAGTGAGCAGTTATAAGCCAGTCGCAGAGTGCAACCATGGACGTAGTATTTGTGGTGTTATCCATAGGTTGTTAGTGATGTGATGAAGCTCTGGTTTGAGGATAGGGTCAATATATACAAGTAGAAACCGTAAAAAGCACAATTTTCTGAATAATTAAACAAAAATGTAAATAAATGTGCAGCAAAGCACACATAAAACTGAAATGTAACTAAATCCCAAGAGCCCCACCTCTCAAACACCATTATTATTGTGCTCTCATGTGGTTTTCTTGAGAAAGGAAGGAAGTAAGAGCAGTTTCCTACTGAGCACAGGGAAGAATAATGTTGGTGATTTTTTGTTGTGAATGAATGCCATAAATCAGTATTGAATTTAACAAAGTATATTATTAAAAGTCTGTGACGCTTAAGGCTAAATACAGAAAAACTAAAAAGTGTAACTACTGAAATGTACTGTAAGGATATGGGATGGAGATGAACCACCAGAGCATACTTACTTCTTGAACAGGTGCCTGTCCAGTGTGACACCATCTGATGTATTCTTTAGGGTTTCTTTAAGGGTATCCATGCATTCCTTCAGCCGAGGGTCGCCGGTGCGAAGCCCCGTGGCTTTAAGTGCCTGAAGACAGGAATATTCACAACACATCAAAAACAATTTAAAGGAATAACATGGAAAAGTCAAAGACATATTATGTAAGGGCTGTCCACCAGCTTAGTGCCTTTATCCTTTCATTTTGTGAAGTGATAAAAAAAAAAGAAATTAGCATTGGAGTTGACCTGAAGAACTTACTGTGAGAAATTTATGAGCAGGAATCTTCTCTTGACCTTCTGCAACTGTGTAGAACAGTAAATCCTCCAGACTGGGGAGGATACCTGCATTTCGTCTCCTGTGTTGATGAGAGGTAGAGAGACATGCTCATAAAACACAGCAACAACTGGTGTTACCACCTCAGTCGTACATGCTTCTGTAAGGCAGCCAAGTTGCAGTTTACACCCATGACAGTCCACACTTACAGGATTTTAATAAAAAGGTATTAAGTGATTTTTTTCTTTTTGTGAATCAGACTTGACCAGACTTCACTTTCAGATTTTACAGAAGAGAAAGATGCTGAATAATGGACAAGAATTTGCTCGAATTTTTACACAATGTTATGTTAGAGTGAAGCTGTCAGAATTGGCATTTGAATGAGTTATAATCAAACATGTATTTTGTGAAGTCATGTTAACCAAAATCAATCAACCAGATGAATGTTTGTAAAAATGTAAACTACAAACTACAAATTAATCTGCTTTAATATTCGCAGCACACCATACATCTTCATGTTACAGTCTATTTCTAGTTTTCTTCATGTCCTATAATGTTTTCAACCATATTTAATGGTCAACACCTGTGGCTTATACAGCGTGTGTTGGTTGGTAAATATTGTGCCGGTGCAATAAAGACTTGCTGATACACAACAGAGATGGCCTTTAGCACAAGCCACAGTAAAACATATTCCCACCTGTGGAACCAGTGTAAATACAAACCTTATCTATAGTTGTTTTTACAGTCTTATCACTGTAGGGGATTTCAGTGACACATCATGGAAACATTTAATTAAAGTGGAAGTATTAGCCACAGAGTGGGGTGTATTTTTGTAAATTGAAGGGATACGTACAGCACCATATACAGTGTTGTTTACTTTTAGTGCTCCCTGATGATCCCTTCAAGTTTTACACAGGGTAAATAAAAGCAGGATATCTGCCTTGAATTCTGGAGTGAAACTCCAATTCAGCTGTGTACACTTTTTTGTGTTAGTATGGATCCAAATTGACAAAAACTGATTGAGGTGGTGCTTTTGCAAAATGTTTTGTGTGATGGCATTTAGGAAACATGATGGCCTCAGTTCCCTAAGGGAAAATGAGCAAGGTTTGACCGACTCCCATTCAAGTACAGGTGGGCCACAAAATAAACGATGGCACTGGTTACAGAGCGCTATCATTCATTTCTATGTACATGTGTCAGCATCAGTCTTGCAAGGTTCAAGATTATTCTAAAAGAGGAAGTGGTGTGTTGACCTACTTTCAATCCTTGAAATGCAGTTTTTTTGTTTAGAAATATTAATACTAGCAATGACACATTCCATCTAAAAAATATGTTTTAGTCATGCAGTGCTTGTATAGTAAACATAGATCAGTCAAAGCAGAAAAGCATGGACACCATTTGGCCTGAGTGCTCATATACAGCACTATAAAAGTCATGATGTTTATATGCTGTTTTCACCATATTAAACACTTCAGCCCATCTGAGAGATGTCACAGCAGGAGTCATAGCAGATTTTCCTTCCATCAAAGCCGTGCATTTTTATCCAATCAATACAGTTTCAACAACTCCAAACAGTTTTTAATAGAAGGATCAAAATATTCAGAAGTTTTAATATTGTCCTTATGTGACATTAAAAATCCCAAATATAGCTCAGGTACTGAATCTTCACTAATGTGACCACACAAACCCAATGCCCTCGTAATACGTGTCAGCTTGCACACAGGTTTGGTGGCATTGTCAGAAATGTGCTAAACCAGGCCTGAATTCCAGAGATTCTCTTGTCCTTAGGCCTGTCCAGCCCACTGTGGTTCTTGGATTAATAAAGCCAACAGCGTGGTCTGTTCACACGCTGGTCATGACACAGCAGCCTGGACTGCAGCAGAGCAGGCTGAGCTCAGTCTGGGACAGGAAAAGCTAGCAAAAACCAAAAAAAAAATCCCTGTATTGCTGTCAAGACAAAGTAGAGATCCCACAAACATAGCGGCTATAGAGTAGACCACTGCGTGGGTGTGTGTTTCTATGCATGTGTGTTATGGCCGTTCTAGTAACTTTTGTCACTGAAGCACAAACATAACAATTTATGTGCTGAGAAGCTCTCAACCCAAGGCTTCTGGTTTGCAGTCATCAAAATCTTGTCACTACCACAGTCAGAAGACTGGTCTGAACACATCAGTTTAAATTTTATTAAATCTGATTTATGTCATTGGATTTTTTTAAATACCTGTATAATAAAGTCATTGGTTATCAGACTGTTTTAACATAATAATATATGACATAATGTCATTTACTTCAATAAAAATTACAGGTTCAAAAATGCTTTAAAAGTGTTAACTTGTTGAATGTGTTGGTCCACATTTAAAGTGTTGCCTCGTGAGCAGAATGGTTCAACCTCAGCCACATACTGAACCAGGAAAAACCCTGATGATGGCATTCAGACAGTTAGGTGGAAATCCTGTCACTTTGAGGCTCATTATTTCAAATCCCTTAAGTCTTTAGGCTTTGTCATCTTGTCTGGAAGAGACAAATATGGCTACATTTATGGTAAATATGATGGTACTGGCCATGGGTTCAAAAGAAAAGCTTTAAATATTTCCCACGGTCCTTCTGCACTCTAGTCATGACACCATCCAGTCTAAAACCAATGTAAACCCATAAAAAAAGTACCAACATAAAACTTTGACTTCATAAATAAGGTACTAGATAAAAAATACCATCTGAGCCCAATATAGCCTTTAGTCATGTGATGTGTGTAAAGTTTTAACTATGTTCCCAAGTGAAAGTATTATAAAGTAATGCGGCTCCAAAGAGGGTTTCACCACATGATCTCTGTGGAAATGTGTGTGCATATTTACTAAAAAAGATGCAACTTGCTTTAATGAAGCTTTATTTGTTACGCGGGGCTGTGGCCACATCAGCATTTGAAATTCCAGGATTGAGTGTGTGACTCCTCCTCCCTGCTTCTCCAGCTCTTCTTTTGACACATCGTCTGTTCTTTGCAGAGCAAACACTCAATATACAGCCTAAGTAACCAGGCCTGAACATGCAAACAAACTGAGAAGACTGACTGAAACGCTGTCCATCAGGCATGCCTAATTGTCATGATGTGTTATTGACTCGGCATCTGTCACTAGAACAGCCCTTTCAGAGTCAACAGGAGCATTGCAGAGGACAGCAAACATGTGTGATGTGACGGTACAACACAGAGCAGGTTGAATTAAGAATAGGTATTAACACAAAGCTCATTAACCCCAAGCCTATTCCACTGCAGAGAAAGTTTCTGTGTTTCTGAAGTGAGAGCTTTGCTAACTGCACTGTGAAATGGACGACACTCCACGCAAAACACATAATACAAGTAAAAGCTACATCCACACTGATACACTTTAATAACACTGTTACAGTGAAAATGATCTCAGTCCATACATGGTTTTTAAATTTAGAAAGGGTGCATGTTATCACATTCCAAATACATGTTTCATGACATTGGATACTAAAGTCATTACAAATTGCTCAAGCTACTGTGAATGTAGTTAGGTAGACTGTATTAGAGCATCTGTATCATATAGTAAACATAAACAACTTTAGTATGAATGCACTTTGGCAATATATACCCCAAAAGCCAGAACCAGCCATTGGACCATCTCAATCTGGACCGCAACATCCTCAAAGCAAAACAAAACGAGGTGATCTGTCCATTTAGATTGGACTGAAACAGTCCTGATGTTGACTCGTGTTCACCTAAAATGACTATTCTTACTGGTTTGTTTTTGACCAAGAGTGGACATCTAAACATTTGAACACAAGTATGAGTCCAAAGGTGCTGTGTCTGATTTGCCAAGAAAAGGTCCTAAAAACATCTTTTAACTTCAGTGCCAGGTAGAAGCTTCAACCATCCAAGAATAAGCAATGAAGGTTACGTTCAGAAGAAAAAAAAAACCCTGTGAATTAGCAACAAAATCCCTTCTCTGACAGTGATGGTTTTTAAAAGACTGTGCATATTCATAACATAATGTGATGTGCATCACCAGTTACATGTGCACAGGTGCTTTATCTAAGTCAGTATGGCCATCTAGAAAATAATTTTGCCCATTCCTGTTCTCAAGACTCCTAGACAAGCATCATTGTTCAGATACATGCCTGCAAGGAGGACAAATATAATGTAAGAGCTTGAACATCACTGACATTGCTGCTACTCTGACTTCACAACTTCTTATGTGTGTGTAACTCTGGTCAACAGGCAGTTAAAAACAACTGATGCTCTATTACTGTGTTCACACAAAAGTTAATCTAGGTTATGTTATTCATTCCACTTGGATAGGTCAGTGACCTTTCCTTCACTCTTGCAAGGTGACCAAAACAAGCAACAGCTCACATTATGATTAGAAGCGTTAATCCAGACTATAACATAAGCTTTCCTAAATAGCTTGACAATAATCATCCTTCCTGCTGCATGATGGGACAGGGCTGAATTAACATGTGACAGATCTGTTTAAAACTCCGCCAGGTTTCTGGCCAACACCTGAACTGAATGAGCAAATTGTCCCTAGCAAAGACCAAGAAACTACACCCAAACATATTTACACATTTGCCTCTGGATTAGTGCTCATTGGTGTGAACAGAACAAGTGCAACATGTAAAGAGTCTCCTAGATACAAAGTATACACTCTGCTCAGCTGGATTTACAGATTTGTTGGATAGGAGCCCAGTAGTCATGACCAGTATTATGAATATATGAACGGGTCAATGACATGAGGATCCAATTTCAAAATACATATAAAATATTTGTTTCGATTGTTCAAATATTTAGAATGTTATGATGCCAGTAATTGATTAGAGAATTTCCTGTGGCCTTAAAGGTTGCATGATGTGTATTGACATAAGACGGTGAATTTGCAGTTTGCAACAAACACCCCCCTTATCAAATGCAACTAGATAAGAAAAAGATAGATTAGATAGAATATCAGACTTTGAGTATTACATGAATAATTATCTCATATTTTGTCCTATAATGTAATGGTTGCTGACTACATTTGGTTAATATACAGTGTATATTTTTCCAATAAGTCAGCTAAAATTAATTTTAAAAAACACTTATCACTTAAGCCACATTTATCAGTGATTAATATTTCAGCCATAGAAATTAAAGACTGTTTATTTTGAAATGAATACAGTTGTCATTAGTCGCACCACATTATATTTCATAAAATTATCACCAAAGTTAACAGGAACAATTTTGAGGCAACTGCAAAGATGGTTTTTCAAACAGAAGTCATGGCTGGACAGTTGCATGAGAAAATTTTTTTATCAATAATTAGCGATTTGTAAAAAGTTACAGTAGGTACATATATGGAAAAGGTGTGATTGTATATTGTCTTCTGAATTTACCAGTTCTTTTAAACAAACACACTGACTCATTGACCCACATGCAGAATACATTTAGTGCACTTATGGTTGAGTTTCCTTTACATGTCAGTGGTCTGCTCATCTTCACATACTTAATCTCACCAAATGTAAATATTTCCAGTGCTTTGAGGCCACATGTTTAGATAACTACATACCGTCTCACAATAAGTCTTTACAAGTTGACTCATGGTAAAGCATGAGTCACAATGGAGGGTGTAGCAAGACTGAAATGTTCTTTTATTTGGCCAAAGTGTGTAAAGGAATCCATGGTGATTCATTTCACTAAGCAGTGTGTGTAATCTCTCATTTTCTGTTTCAGTCACATGTTGAACACCAACAGCCCTTTGTCTCTTTCACATCTTAATCCTCTCTTCCCGCTTACGCCATGGATGTACATGATCCCACTAACTGCTCAATAGAGGAGGCCATGGGCCAAAGAAGCTCTTACTGTAAAACACATCAATAGCAAGGATAATGATTTAGTCAGAACTCTTGATAGTTATACTCTAATTCATAATAATAAGTCTATAGCTACCAAAACAGGAATCAAATGTTTAAGAGGTATTCAGATTGTTGTTATCAACGTAATCAACAATGTTACAGATTGCTGTTATCAATATTCAGAAAAGGCTGTTAAGCTACCACATTTTCTCCTGTGGTTTAACCAATGAATCATAAACTGACAGACACAACCTCTGTGTCATATGTCAACACCTCTTTATGAACCATGAAATCAGAACAAACAGTTAAACACATTGTTTAAGAGAGCGTCATCCTACTTACGCAATCTACTACACAATCACAAGCAGTCGGGGACCTCCATCAGCTGAAAGGCAGCATTCCTGACACACTTAAGTCATGGAAAAGAAATGGGAAAACAAGCAGAGAAAGCTCCAGATGCAACTCATTACTGCTGACTACTTAGGTTTGTGAGATTTTGGGTGTTAATTCAGTAAGTAATATCATTTGATTAATATTTTTACAGTTTTCTAAAACAAAATTATAAAGTGCTTTACATAACACCATTAACCTGCAACCATTATGTTTTATAGACAGCGGACAAAGGTCACAAACTACAACAAATATAAATTGCAGGTAATAAATAGTTGAGCCTGTGTGTATGAAAACAACTGTGTTGATATCACTGTGAGGCTCAGAACATTGTTGTCCAACACTCTGACACAAAGATCTGCGTTTTTGTTTATGTGCCGTTTACATTTTGGTCTAACATTTTATTTATTATTCTTATTTATTATTTTCTCATGGCATTAGCTAAATGAACAGGAACAGCTAAATGTTAAATATAGACCTTCATTTTATTTTGATTCAGTTCAGTTAAATTCAGTTGTCTAGGCCCTCAACATCAGAAGGTTTAGTGTTAAAAAAGTAAAGGAAAGTCACAATAAAATGCATTACAGCATTACATGGAGAGATGAGTGTTTCCAAGGCCTAGTATCCCCAGTCTGTTATTACCTTGGAGCCTTCACTAATGCACTATTACTCTCCCTGAATCAATCACTCCTGTAATGAGTTGACACCTCTTCAATACCTAAAAAAAGCCTTCCAGGTAATTGCTGAAATCTCATCCTGGAATCTCACCTAAAAGCCAAACCTGTGAAGAAACTATACAGCAACAAGAAACTTGTGAGGCTGTGATGTGCTTTGTTAGTGGTAATAGGTAACTGGGAAATGGATTTACAGAGGCAGAGGAAATCAAGTAACAGTGTAATCCTCAATATTCTGGGTCAGGATATGTCCCAGTAATTTTGGCTGCAATAAGCAAATTGTTAAAATGTGAAATAATAAGTAAGCTAAAGAACGGACCATTTCAAGACCAGCCAAAAGGCACAGCAGCACCTCTGAAAATAGCTCTACTTTCACACCACTCATAAACCTGAAAATGCCAACGAATCACAGTCAAATGTTCTGCTGTAGATCTGAGATAAGAGCTCAGCCAGTCATCTGGCAGCCATCTGGCAGAGCTCTGCAAATTTATATGAGGACTTCATCGTGAAAGTTTAACTAAAAATGTTATTATTGCCTGTTATTGTTTATGTTTATGATTATTAATTGTTATACATGTGCAGCTGTGTGTAAATAAATGCATCATTCTGTAAAACTTCTATCTGTGACATGAAAATACTAGGTTGCAAGATGCTATTACAAATACTACCTGCATTTTGAAAAAGTAGTTATTAATGCTTTAAACCACCTCTGTATGTAGAGATGTAACTACATGTGATCATCAGTTTACATCCTAAAACTCAAAGTCTAGACATTTAATCACTGAAAATAAGATTTTCTTTAGTTGGTCCATGAAAATAAACAAAAGAGAATTGACTGGTGTAAGCACCTTGTTCAGAAGATTATCAGCAGATTAAATGATAACATAAGACAACATGCTGTATGTAGGGCTGCAGCTAACAATTATTTGCATTGTTGCTTAATCTGTGGATTACTTTCTCATTTAATTGATTTTGTTCTCTAATACAGTAGATAATGTCAACAATTGTTTTCTAAAGCCCAAGATGATGTCCTGGAATGTCTCCTTTGACAGAGATATTCAGTTTACTACCATACATCAAGGAAAGAAACCGGAAAATATCCAAATTTAAGGAACCCAAACCTGAGAATTAGGACATTCTCTCATTACAAATTACTCTAATCCTATTAATTGAAAATAGTGAATTTAATAGTTGACAACCAATCAAGTGATTATTGCAGCTCTAAATTCATTATGTGTATAGAAAGCACAACCTTCTTTTCTCTGCAGTATCTGTACCTAATCTTGCCATATCTGTAATGTGACCATATACATAGCATACATAGAAGTAATCCATATCTTTCTATAGGCACGTGCTTATAGTTTGTTATCCAGCTGGTTAAATTAAGCTTCATGTCTGAACATGGATGTCTTGTGAATTTGTGATTAAACTTCATTCAGATCCTAATTTGGCAGCATCTTAGATTTAAGCCCACCAAAGTGAACGTTAGACCTACAAGTGGACATTTACTCTGAATGAACCTAGTCATATTTAATATTAAAATCTGGTTCCTTTAATTTGCAGTCTAATGACCCACTGAACAAGGGCAGTTTTTATCTCATTTGTCATTCAAGATAAAACAAACTGTCTCATATGACGAATAACAGGGAAAAATTCCACACCTGCGCAATTTTTTGACTCATTTGCCCCTCCATGAACTGTTGTAGTAGTACACAGAGCAGAGAACAGATACAGAGGTTGGTCTGGAGAAGCCCTGGAGCTGGTGTCCTACAGTTTCAGTGGGAGGTCACAGCAGAAACCACTAGAAACCATTCAAACCTGTTCATGCAGACTGACCTCTAACCGGGTACTGACTAACTGAAGCCACATTTAAGGTCTTTTTAACTTTTGTGAAACTATTATACAGTATAGAGTTAGTTTTGGTATAGGCTTGAGGGCATTTTAAGCTAAGTCCTGCTCAACCGACGGAGGCATATACATTTAGCTACACTCTTTGACCCGGTATGAACAAGTCACACATGGTTTCACAGGCTACAGGATATGGCGTTATTACACTATTAGCAATGTATATTCCCTAGCACTAGGTTTTGGGGGATATACTTTTGTCTGTTCACAAAATGTTGACGTGTTGTTTTACATACAAGTTAATTTAGCTAATTAGTGCTCTTTTAAATGCGCTTTGAATATGGCGTTTGTGTCTGTCGGCGAATACATCCGCTCGTGCCTATTTGCGTCATGACCCACCCTGAACGTCAGATGTACCATCTTCCCGTAGAGGTTGTTCATTACGCAAGACCGCACGTCCGAACCTACTTGTCATTGCCGGTTTCACTGCTGACTCCATCCTTCTTTAGCTGTTCGTCCAGCACCACGGCGCCTTCCGTTTTCGTGCAGTACGAGCGGAACGCGGCGGTGGGGACGGTGCGGAGAGCCGGGCGTCGCTTGGCGGCATGGAGAGCCTTCAGTTGAGCAGACACAGCTCGAGCATCAGCGGAGGCGGTGCCGAAGCAGCGGTGGCGGGCAGGGAACCAGCTTCTCTGTCTAGAGCCGGGCAAGGGACGCTTGAGGGTGACTTCAAACAACTCCTTAAGCACTGCCGAACACCTAAAATGTAACATCTCAATCCTGTCAGGCAATTAGAGAAAAGGTCTTGGTTCCAAATATGTCCGGTAGCGAATGAAGGATTGACGATGAGCAACTCCTACTAAGCCGAACGTCTAAGAGCCGATGACTCACGATGAACCGGCGTCCAAAAATAAATACACGCCAATATTCACGCCCACAACTCTCCTATTGGTGGAAATGAGACGATTTCCGTGTTCACACATGATTTAGGACCTTCTTAAGTGAACTATTGGACTGTGTACATGTCAATCAGTGACCGTGGTGAAACGTACTGTATGTGCAGTCTCAAATTCCTATTATGTTTAGTATTAATAATAATAATGATAATAATAATAATAATAATAATAATAATAATAATAATATAGGGTTTTGTGCAATTTTTCATAGACTCAAAAATAATATAATAATAATGATGTTAAATATAATAATGATGTTGAACCTTATTCCACTTTGAGTACTTTTTCTTTTCTTTGTTTCAGACTTTACTTGTCAATACTTTCTTTTTTAGAATGAGAAAAGGTACATATTAATCTTAACAGGATGGATATAAATAAATACCAATTAAAGATTTTATTTTATTTATATAGGCTATATAAATAAAAGAATACCTATTAAACAAAGAAAATGTCAAATAAAATTATTTGTTTCACCTTATTTCATTAAGATAAAGTAGTTTCATTAGTTGAAATCAGATGAAGACAGTTTCAATTCGTATAAAGACAGAAAAGTCCCTGTGTCACGCGAGCTTATGTGTTAACAGTATTATTTCCTGGGTTTATACTGTCAGGGGGGAGAAGGCTGTGGGCTTCCTCAACAGGAAGACGAAAACTCTGCAAGGCCTAACTCAGGGTAAAAAACCCTTGGAGTTTTACACGTCCCTCCGTGTCAGGATCACTTGCAGACGTTGCCACGACAGCACAGCGGCATAATGTGGAAGTTGTTGAGCTGCACACTGTGTGCCTTTGTTGTCTTTTCACAGCTCGGTCTGTGGTCCGTTCAGGCGGCTGAAGAGGATGAGCTGGACGGACAAGTCAAGATCGAAGTCCTGTTCAAGCCCCTGGAGTGTTCTTCAAAGAGCAAAAGAGGAGATTTGATGAACGTCCACTACGATGGGTATCTGGCCAAAGATGGGTCCCAGTTTTACTGCAGGTAGGTCATTGAGGAATAAGCCTGTATTTGTGCTTTAAACAAATATCCCTTGTACTTTTACTACTAATTCGGGCCTTTTGGCCATTTACTGAAGTAAAAGTATCTAAATATTATATGCAAAGTATTTCTAAATAGCCTATGAAAAAACAAAGTCGTCATTGTACGGTAAAATGGTCCCAGTCAGCGTTTTATTATTAGAACTGATGTTTTTTGATTCATTTTACTGTTGCATCCATGTGTATGTTGCATGTTTACAGCTGAGCTCATTTGATATACTTTATGTACTGTTGGTACGGTAGTGTACAACAGTGCATCACATTATGGAAGATCACCATACTGTATGTGAATTGCTTAAAACCAAACTTTTCATCAGAAGCTCAGAAGAACTGTCCTGTTTTCAGCTGTGTGACAATGTATTTTCTTGCTATTTCACAAGGGTTTTAAATGGTTTAATTAGTTCATGATGGAAAAGACATTTTTGACATCTAAAATATTAAGAAAGCACAGTTCTGGTGGAGTAGTAGGATGAAGATGCTGAAAATGTAAATACTCAAGAAACACAGGCTACAAATAGCTGTAACCAGTGCTTAAATAAAAGTACTCCATGAGTTTTCACAAGATCTACTATATTAAATACATGTGTCTAAAAACTGTGAATCCTTGGTTACTGACAGTTCACTGGATCTTGGGAACTGCATTTGGGCCTAATTCAACAGTGCCTATCTAAGTCTAAGGTGCAGTCTGGCCATCTGTGCTAAAGTTTCTTCAGAAGCTGATGCCACCTGCTCTGACTGATGGTGGGGCTGATTAAAGTCTGTCTATGCTACTGTTTAGTCGATCTGACAGGACAGGGCACCCTCAGTGGTTCGTGCTGGGCGTCGGACAAGTCATCAAAGGCCTCGACATCGGAATGATGGATATGTGTGTTGGAGAGAAACGAAAAATAATTGTTCCACCTTCTCTGGCTTTCGGGGAAAAGGGCAAAGGTAAGAACACTGAAAAAATCCTCAAATCTCATATTCTCTCTGAATAGGTTTCAAAGGTTTTTGCGTAGCTGTCTTCATGCTGTTTGTCTTCTTTTTGCAGTGCTTTAGTTGAAAAGACATTACATCCCTCACTGTGTCTGCATCTCAACTCCACATGGCATGTACTATGAGCATGGACAGCGATTTTGTGGTCTCTACTTTATCTCACTCTTTCTTGCATGTGTCAAAGCAATGTCAGTGAACTAACAACCAACTGCTACTATTATCCACACACTCCCTCCTCTGACTGTCACAGTATGTGCACTATAGTATGGTCTGATGGTGGAACAACATGGTCTGGGACGCTTTTCAGGTTTGAGCTCTTTACTTTGATTTCTCTCTGTGTCTGTGAAGTATTTTGCTTGTTGAAGGTGTATGCTTTTGTTGTTCCTGCACTAGTTTATGTGCAGTTAAATCCATGCAATGCTGAGTGCGGTCAACTGTCAGTATGGCATGGGGGGGGGTAGAAAATCTTTGTCTATGGTGTATACACAAGATGTTTTACATCCATGTTTTCAACCCATCAAAAATCAGAGTAGAAAAAAGTATTGGAATTTTATTTTTGTTCTATGTATTTTCATCACTGTGATAATAAGCATGTGCTGTAAACATACGTTGAAACCGAATAAAAAAGAAATATGGTTTTATTTAGAAATTTTGCAATTTTATAAGTGTTATTCTTTACAACAAACCACTGAAATGGCCCAAAAGCTCTTTAACATCATGATGATTTGTATCTAAAGCCCTTGGAAACTGAAGTATAGAATAAACAATGTCATGAACTTAATACTAAACATCAGAATATATTAGAAATTAGTTCAATTGAAAATTAGAAATGTTATCAGTTACTTGTTTTCGGAGGAGCTTTTAAATCAGGTGTGAATTTTATCTGATTAGGCTGGAGAAGTGTCAGACTAATCATTGAAAATATCTCCTCCAAAATAACCTGCTACTGTTAGCTGCTAAATAAAGGTCTATCCAACTGTCTAAAATGGACATATATTTATATAAGGTGTTAACCATATATAGAGCCACACAATCTTTGGTTTACTAAATATTTCTGTCCACATGACAATGCAAAAAGCTCCAACTACAAACCAGTGCAAACCATTGTTTGTGTTGGACTGTGAAGTGTGGACCTTCAGATAATGCTCAATGCAGCAGATGCAGAAGCTTTAGTCTGTCATAAAGCAGAAGTACAGTTACGTACTCTATGTAAGATAACTCAAAAAGTCAGTTCTGTTTTTTTGGAGTTTATTCTTTATATTATATGGTTTTCAACACAACACTGGTACATGCATCCATCTCTCAGCCTTAATTTAAGGGATTTTACAAAAATATTGCATTAATCATATATGAATTACAACCATTAAACATAGTCCTTCCATTTTCAGAGACTCACAAGAAATTGGACAAGTCACTGACATGTAGCTTCATGTCCAGATGTGTCCTGTTCCCTGGTTAGTCCATGTCAAATGAAGCAGATAAAAAGTCTGGATGTTGAATTTGCATTTGGTAGCTATTCACTGGAATTCTCAATACGAGGTCCAACCATGAGATTTCAGTGACATACACTAACCAATCTATGGAGTCTATGTTTACAGTATATCTGTGAAAGCACAAAGACAAGGGATCTGTGTAGCTAATATACACACTTCAGTATTCCTTCATGACAAATCATATTATCATTGCAATATATTGTATTGCACAATGCACACTTTCCTCATATAGTTCAGGCCTAGTAAAAACATTTGTCATGATATCTGAATATGTACTCATTCTGTCCTCTTCCTACTGAAACAGATCCTGTGCCGCCCAATGCCACTGTGGTCTTTGAGGTGGAGGTCTTATCTGTCTCCAGAGGCCCACGCAGCTTGGAGGCCTTTAGACAGATGGACACAAATAAGGACAAAATTCTTACAAAGGAAGAGGTAACTATCATCAACACAATGTTGGTCATTTAAACAGTGGTTCAGACAGTTGTCGAAGCTCAGCTTCTGGATCCTTATTGAACAAAAGTTTGCAGAATGGTTTGATTCATCACATTAAGTTAGCAGATGCAGAACAAAAGCAGACAGTTTGTTCTTTTTCCCTGTCCAAACCAGAACATGGGAGGCCACATATGCAGATCTGGGGAACGTCGTGCCCCTTTTATTGCTGTATAAATCTGGGGAACATAGGAATGACTCCAGCTTGTAGGTGGTTGTCTAATAGAGGATGTGATTGTGATGTCACTCTTTTTATCCAACCAACAAATGTAATCTGACAAAGTTAGTCATCATCAAACCTCTATAACGGCAGGTTTTGTGATGTAATCGTTGCATCAATATGATGTCAAAGAGTAAACTAACCACTCATTGTTGAAGTTCCTCTGAGGCTTTCCTTGCAGAGAATTACAGAACCTCATATTGTAACCCATTGTGTTTCCTGGCTGTACCTGTTGTCATTATCTCACATCATAACCAGTTAACTTACAGTGTACTAAAAGTTGTAAAAGGTGATAAATCACTTTACACTTAATGTTTTAATACCATTTCACCCACTCCCCCTTACTCCACCTCGCCTGTTTGATTATGTTTTATTAAGTTCACATACAGTGATACAGGTTTGGCACGGTCCCAGAAAACCAATAGGGATGTCCTTCAATGAGCTGAAGTTGATTATGTTTTTGTGGCTAAATGCTAAAAAATTTTTATGTAGTAATAATATTTTATAGATATAGATAACACACTGCAAAGATAAAAAATGACCTGCTACCCTGAACATTTATTATTCCTGGTTTGATGTATCACTACCACAACAGAAGCCTGAAGCCAAGGGTAGTGTTATAAAAGAACATTTTATGTCTGTTGTTTATTCTGCAGTGCAAACAATAAAGTTGTCCTCTATTTACAGGTAACAGCGTACTTGAAACTGGAGTTTGAAAAAGACGGCAAACCACATGACGAGCCTTTCTACGAGAAGATTTTGAATGACATATTCCAGAAGAATGACCTAGACAATGATGGACTAATAACAACTAAGGAGTATAATATTTATGAACATGATGAGCTCTAGTGTCCAATGCATGAAATATTCATTCTACTTTTTTCAGTTAGAAAGTAAATGAGTAGGTAAGGTTAATATTAAAGAAAGATCCACCACTATGTTATTGCACTGTTACATCCTAGTTTCAAGTTTTGGGAAATTCCATTTTTTGGCATTCATTTTGTGGTTTACTCACATTATATAGTCAGTTTTTCACTTCCCCTTGTGCAGTGTTTTTTTTCCCCACGTGTGTGATGTATCGGTCTAAAATGTTAAATCTATTAAAATAAATGTCCTGGCTGTTCATGGAAGTAAACCTGAAACCTCTAAAACTGCATTAGCATTAATGAATACAATTTTACATCAGTTAGTCACAGTATCACTAAGTATAGTTTAAAAAAATGAAAAAAGTAATTACAGTATAATAAGGGCACATTACTTACCATAAGTTAAGTCAGCAATAAACATTAACTAACAGTTAACGGTATCTAGTAATCATTCAATTTAATGATTAAATTATCATGAAACTTCAACATGATTATATTTATGTTCATGTTAACTAAGATATTAATTTATACAATATTGACATTAATAATATAAGTTAATGCATATAATATATATTAAGGAACAGTTGGTAGAAAGCTGAAGTCCTGCCCCCTCCACTCTGTCCCATGGGACCTAACTTCAGAAAAATATGAAACAAATCATTTTTTGAAACCCATTTGAATTGTTGCCCCATTTTGACACCAGTTTTACCAGCCAAGAAAGTTGCAGTTTGTGGCAAAGATAGTAAAGAAACAACTAGTTTTGCAATTTTTTGATTCTGACTGCATCTGTCGTTGCGTGTGATACATGTCACCGACACTAAAACAGCTGCTGCCTCGGCACATTTTCCCTCAGTCTGTGAGAGCAAGGTGAAAAAAGTATTAAAACGGGTGCAAATCACTGGTCTGGTCATGTTAAAGCTGCAGACACATCGTCAGACTGAACAAAGTGTGGAGAGAGACAGTTGTGATGATGTCATCACCGTGACTTTGGGGTGTGTAATCTTTGTGTTGACATATTTTCAGTGTGATAGTTCATCAGTTTTACCACAAACTCCAACTTTCTTGACTTAAAAAAGTCTCTTAAATTGACAAACACCATCCGTGTAATTGATGACATAATTCAAACCGGATCAAAAAAGTATTTTGTTACTGTCTGCGATGCAGTTTTTTCTTACATTAGGTCCCATGGGCAGGGATTCAGCTCTCTATTAGCAGTTAAACTATATGTCGTAGTAATTTATGAATTGTGTTCATGTTAACTAAGGGAGACATTCATACATTATTAACATTAATTAATGTATTAAGGCTTTAACTAGTAGTTAATTAACAAATAATATGTCTCAGGTGTTAAGGTTTAATTTGCACAATATTCAATAGTTCATAAAGATGCTAACCTTACTACTTTAGCATGCAACATCATTTGTAAATTGCCAGGCACATTAGTTAACTGATAATGAATTCTTATTACGGCGCTAACTAATGTTGATTAACATACCCTTATATTGTATAGGATTTTTAATGAGTTAGGAAAAATCTGACTTTTCCTTATGAAGAAAAGTTGGATTCAGACAAAGACAAGTTTCTTTACCACCTGAATAAACCTTACTTTTAAGCAAATACCACTATGTTAGCATTCACCAATCCACCAGTTTTTCTGAACCTCATGCTACAGCAAAGAATAATGATTTTACAAGAATGTGGAATCAGTTGCAATGGAAACTATCATGTCAGAAATAAGACACAAGAAAAGGCCTTGAGTTATTAGACGTCAATGTAGATTTTCTGTTTTCTGACTGCATTATTCAATTAAGTGTAATTCACCACTGAAGCTGCCTGCAAATATCTGAAGACTAATGTGTTTTTTCACTGATTATTCCATATGAAATATTGGCTCAGTCGAATAAAACAAGTATGTGACTCCAATGGGAATATTTGAATGATGATCAAAGGCATGTTGAGAGTATGACAGACATGTTTACAGGTTTTGTTTTTATCTTCATGTCAAAAAAACTGTTCTTTTTTGCACAATAAACTATAAATGAACCACATGGAGAGAGCTTGGGTTGATCACATTCAGATCTTTTACATGGATTATAAAATTAACCACAAGAGGGTAGTGTTGAGTCATAATGAAGACACAACAGACGTGCCCTGGATAGTGATCTTTCTTCAGCACAAAATGATGTCAGTGCGTCAGGACAAGGTGAATCTGGATTGTGTTTTGGAAGAGGAGGTGGCGTATATATGAGGGTAGAGCTGTAGCAAACAAAAATTAAAGAGGTTTTTAGTATTTTCAAGGTATTCAAGAAAGCTAAAAAGATCTTGGAAAAAAATATTTTAATAATAATTAATAGCTATGTAAAGTCCATTGTAGAAAGACTATGTTGTATATACACAGTATAAATGTTGAACTGGGAAATTCCACCAGTGACAAAACCACTGTCAGTCGATCCTGATCTTGGTCCGTGGTACTTGGATGGCTGCTGCCTTCACTTGTGCTGTTAGGTCAACACCAAGGGGTGCCCTGGAACACAGCACTTAATCAGCCAAATGAGGATTTCATCATTTACTGAACAGAACAGAAACATTATCTGAATTTTTTCATATGGTGCCATAATTAGCTTCCAGTTTATTTTAAAGTGGTGTTGACTTACTTTGGCTCATAGCTGACATCCACATTTGGAGGCAGTATCCCTTTCCCTTCTCTTAAGCGCTCAACACCATTCCTGGTTAAAAACAAAAGAACATGATTGACCAGCAAATGGATTAATAATCAACCCCGCTTCACTGTCAAAGCTGTTAATATGAAGACGAAGCTCATTTAAGTGAAAATAACTTCATGTCTCAAAGTAGATTCACTTTCTATATAATGACATGGTATCTTAAAATACCTGAGGACACTTAGCAACCTTGTTTATTTGGACCTCAGACCTTCCAGTTTGATTAGAACTAAATTTTCAAATAGAACCCTGGTTTACTCTTTGGATAGTTCAAGTTGTCAGACCTTTTCTAGTACATTGTGCAAAGCCGATAAGCAAAAAAGAGGAAAAATAAACAGAAGTAGTGTGAAAGTAAAACTATACGGACCAAATGTATACAATGTAATAACAAAAACTGATGAGAAGGTTTCTCATTGATTTAAAGATGCTATGGCTGTCTATCTTTATTTGCAGGATCCTTTTCTTTCAGCAAAGGGGTGGAAATGTACTCAAACTTTTCTGATCCAGTAAATCTACAAACCATGCGATCATCACCCCATTATCGGTGCAGAATTTGGCTGGGGGACAGATGAGGTGAAGTCCTGTTGCTTCAGTGATAATGGTCAGTGCTTTACGGATATACTGATTGCTTGCAACTCCTCCAGATAGCACCTGAAAAGGAAGGAATATGTTCCTGATAAAACCATTCAATACAGCACAAAAATATAATCTGAGAAAGCGGCTTGTACCATCTCTGTTTTCACACAGCAAAAAATGAGTGAAAAAGACATACTGTCAAACTACAGTATGTCGGTGCAAGAACTGAAACAAACTTTTTAATAATAAAAACAAAGTGTGAACGCTCTCACCAAGATGGGACTGTGTGATGGCAGCAGGCCATTTGCTTTACAGAACAAGATGGCACGATGTGTGCGCTTTGCAAGATGAGACGCCACTGTGTGCTGTGTAGCAGCTGCAATGTCATTCACACATGACAACAGCGTCCCCTGTTTTATACCTACAGGGAATGAAAAGATGTAACATGTCACTAACCAGACTTTAGTCCATTGCTAAAAAGATGAAAAGATGGGGGAAAAGATTTCATGTATTGACATTGGATATACTGGTATTTGATGAGATCATTACATTGAATAAAATTATGTGCATCTCTAAAGCCCAAAGTACATAATCCAATAACATATAGAACATAGGTTTTAGATGTTTCAATACAGCAATGATATATTATAGCTTTAAGTGAGTGATCCAAATACGGTGGTACTTTGACTTAGGAGTCTAATTTGTTCCGTGACTGAGCTTGTAACACAGTTTGCTCGTATATCAAATCAGTTTCCCCGACTGAAATTAATTAAAATGCCATTAATCTGTTCCATCCCCATAAGTCGAAATACGCTGAGATAATGTCTAGCGCAGGGGTAGGCAAGTCCGGTCCTAGAGAGCCGCTGTCCTGCATGTTTTAGATATTTCCCTCTTCCATCACACCTGGTTCAGTTAATGATCAGCTCATCACCAAGCTCTGCAGAAGCCTGATAACGAT
>JAPQRQ010000015.1:4791023-4802437 GCA_037367365.1 Apogon talboti | reverse complement strand
TAATGGCGACCAGGTGTGCTGGAAGAGGGAAATATCTAAAACATGCAGGACAGTGGCTCTCTAGGACCGAACTTGCCTACCCCTGGTCTAGCGTATTCAAAACTTATTTCTACCCTATGAGTAATGTGTTTTGAACTTATATGTAACTTATATTGAACTTATCCAACGCATATTGACATTTGTAGATGTATTTGACATGTTCTGGACGACCTCCGGCAGGATACATAAAACTGGGGTTGACAGGAGGAACCCGTCAGTACTCCTCAAGACGCAGTGGTGAGCAGAGAGATGGAGGATCTGGCACCAGGATACCTACTTGTTGTCCTCCAGCATTTTTCTTTTTATTGGCTACGACAACTAGCGGTGGCGTATCTGAGGCTCCTGTGTAACTTGGATTTTGACTCGCAACTCAAAGCAAAAAATCGACCTACCGACAGCTGGTAACTCGGAAAACTCGTAAGTTGGTGCACTGGTAAGTCAAGGTACCACGGTAGTTCTTCAACAACTGCAAGATTAGTGGTCGTGTGTAGAGAATGTGTGTGACTTCATACCCTCCTCTGACTCTTGTTTCATGATTGTCATTGTGATTTGATTCCGTAGACCTGCAAAAGAGAAGCAGCAATCATGTATTTGTCCCATTGGTGTCCTGAAAGGGAACCTTGTCCTGTCACCAGTCTTTGCCAGAAGTTCAATCGCTTGGCCTCCACTCAGTGTAGAGCACAGCGGATGTTTGATGAGGGATAGACGTCTGGCAACCTGTGAATCCACACGGAAATGAGAATGATTAGATCATGAACCCACAAGGAGGATTTTACTTCACAGGTCTTACTTTATCCAGAGTATCACCCGGAGCTTCATCCAGTGAATGACCCAGAAGCAAAAAGTCATCCACTCCTTTGGCCACAGCGATGAGTGAGTGACCCCCAGAAATTAGCAGAACCAGGAAGGGAAAGGCAACAGGCTGCAGCATCCTGACGGTCAGGGCATGGGCCTCCATGTGGTGGATGGGGATGAATGGCTTGTTATGCTGCCTCACAAACCTCTGGGTGAACTCGAGGCCGACGCCCAAGCTCAAGGCCAAGCCCGGCTTCACAGTGGTGGCCACAGCCGACAGCTGGCTCGGGCTCACACCGCTCCTGTCCAAAGCCTCCTGGACCACATGTTCTATGTTTTCCCTGTGAAGCTGTTGTGCCACTGTAGGAATGATGCCACCAGTCCTGCAGCATTAAAGAGGAGAGCAGATATCTCAAAACAAATCAAATGGGGGGGTGAAAGGGGTAGGTGATAAAATTAATATTTATGCTGATTTTTTTTTTATCAGCATCACAGCATGTTGTAATCACATTTTTCTTTTGTCTTCATTTTGTTTAGATTAGATACATATTTAGACACTGAGCAAATATTTCATCATTACAAATCTTTTGAATGTTCTACCTCTGCTGAGTATATCATGTTATGACCATAAAGGGGAGTTTTATGCCACAAATAACAGCCTTTTTCATCTTGTGCCTTTTTTTGGTGTGTAGCAGCTTTGGCGTGTTGCTGTATTTTTTTCCTGTTGTCATTTTCTTTCTTTTTTTTTTTAAGTGCAGTTTTCATCTAATTGTGTCATTTGTGATATTTACTGTGGCTATATCCATCAGAACAATTTCATCTTGCTGCATTGTATAAGTTATTATTGTCTCAATATATCTTCTACAAATAATGTAAAACAACATTGCTCTTACAGTATATTGTTGCATCTTTTCCATTTGTTGCACCATGTACATCATTTTTGTGTTGCATCTTTTTGTTTTGGTGCATTTTTTGTACAGTCGCTGCCATTTACCATTTTACTGTATATCTTTAAAAATGTTTTCATCTTGTTGTGTTGTATATGCCATTTACAGTACATCACACCGTTTTTTTAAACAAATGACCATTTTTAACATTGCTTTCATAATATTGCATCTTTAATGTAATTTTCATCTTGTATCTTTTTTGTTTTGTAGCATATTTGTAGTTATTTACATCTCATCCTGAAGAGAGAACTGGCTCTACTGTATATAAGCCATTAATAGAATAATACATTATTATAAGACAAATAACTCATTATTTTCATTTACAGGAATTTTTCGTCAGTGTTACAAATGGGCCTCTATAGTTTGGCACACCCCCTACCTCAGATGCACTTCTTTCTGTGAATGTAGAGATTCCCCCAGTATTGCACCAGTCTCATCCAACACCGCTGCTCCAGTGTCATCACAGCTCGTCTCGATGCCCAAAACTAGCGAGGAGCTGGGGGCCTTTACATACGAGTGTCTCCCCCAAAATACATACTGGAACTGTGGCAACCTCGTCAGAATTGGTACTTTTGAGGGGAGCATGGTAAAGAAGCCTTTAGCCTATCTATAAAACTACATGTAAACAGTCTTATACTTCCCCTTAGAAGGACACTTCAAAGTCTCCTAAATACGGACAACACAACATCATTGAGCTTTTACAACAACAAATCCAAAACATTACACTGACAATAACACATAGGGTTTGCTGAAACTAAGCACACGCGACACTTTTACTTATACCCATTTTCTCTCAATGCCGTCTCCTTGTGTAACATATAAATAATTCCGTCCATCAACATGTTTGCGACATTCAGTTAAGTACAAGAATAATTGCCAAAATACGCTTTTAAATATAGTGGGAAAATTGAAATGTGCAAATAGGATTTAGCTTAATATTTTAAAATTAAATAATACAATTAAATGGTTAAAAATAAGCCATGGGGCCAAATGACGCTTGCTCCTTGCGGACATTTTATTCAGCTGCACACGCTAGCAAGCATGGAATCTGACAATTAGGAGATCCTCTCTTCTGTTGGTATTTTCAGCTGAGGATTCTTAACGACAGACGAAAAGGTAAAGGAATATTTTTTGTGATTTAATTATCAAAGTGTACCTGTTTTATATCGCCGTATTTAAGCGGTACTTTGCTGTTACCAGCATTTTAATCGTGACGCGGTTTCATGTATAAACTGAGCGATCCCCTCAGCCAGCGTTGCTACATTCGGGGATTTTGGAACTGAATGGTTTCGGTAGTTACAGATAACGGTTTTGTTTTAATATTTGCGATAGACGCAGTTACTAAAACCCGGAAGGCTCTTTTCGCCTAGTTGAGTGAGAGTCTACTCTTAACTTCTGTATTTGATTTCAGCCACTAGGTTTTCTGCTGTCTTCCCAACTTAAGATAGATTAGTTGTCGGTAAACGTGTACTACAATGTACCTATGTTATATTCTTTTTTTTAACGGGTTACAAATTAAATTCTCTAAAATTCTGAACTGGTAAAGACATACTCAGCGTCCTAATTCCAAAATATTACCTGAAATAATGAAATGTATATATATTTAACAGAAAAGTTAAAATCGTTTGGAGTTGTCTTTTTTGCAGTGTGTATTGAAGTGTAATTAATGTAGTATAATTATAATTTTACCTGCGGTGAATTGTCCTTTAAATATCTATGCACATATTCGGCTATAGTGTATTCTGATAATGTTTGTGTAAATAGGCATAGCTCACATTTTTTAGATTTATAAAATGTTTCCAAGTGATGCCAAAATACAATTCGTTGTATGAGTTAAAGAAGTGATAACATTCAGTACTTCAAAAAGAATGTTAAAATGCTGTATTTGATTTTTTTCGACCTATATTTAATATTTTTCACACATATTACATGTATTATGTCTTATCAGGCACATTTAAAACCATGAAGGGTAAATCAGTAAGTGTTAAATAAATGTTTTAAATAAATGGCGTAATGGTAAGTTCATATTGAACAATGTCTGCAATCATGGAAGAAACATGTAAGTGACCATACAGGGGTTTGACATGTTCTAGATTTATACATTATTTAAATCGTAGGAACATTGGTCCCTGAGAACATAGGAAAGACTTCTTAACGTCCACAGAAATGCACTGTGTCAGGAAATGAGAAGTGTGAGTGGGAGCAAACAGACATTTACTGTTTTCTAGGTGATTAGAAAATCTCTCATACTTCAACAAATAACTTAGTCATCAGTAGCAAATGATCAAGGTTCATTAGAAGAGGGACTTCCATTTTAACAAGAATTTTATTTTGACTTTCCTAAAGGAAGCATGGAACACCCAGCTTGTATTTCAGAAGAACTGAAGCAGTTTGTCGTAAGTGGCGCACCGCCCACAGTATATTACATCCCAGATTTTATATCAGAGGAGGAGGAGACATACCTTTTACAGCAGGTTTATAAGTCTCCAAAAACCAAATGGACTCAGCTGTCAGGCAGAAGGCTTCAGAACTGGGGAGGGTTACCCCATCCCAAAGGCATGCTCACTGAGAAGATCCCAGAATGGCTTCAGACCCACTGTGAGAAAATTTCCTCTCTGGGTGCATTCAGTGGGAAACGGGCAAATCATGTGCTGGTGAATGAGTATAAACAAGGAGAAGGTATCATGCCTCATGAGGACGGCCCTCTGTATCATCCCACTGTCACCACCATCAGCCTGGGTTCTCACACCCTTCTGGACTTCTACTCGCCAGTCAGCAGCAGCAGCAGCAGCTCAGACAGCGCCATGCTGCAGACAGAGGACAACCGCTACCTGTTCTCCCTGCTGGTGAGGCAGCGTAGTCTCCTGATCCTGCAGGATGACATGTACCAGAAGCTTCTTCATGGTATCCGGGCGTGCTGCGAGGACACGCTGACAGACAAAGTGGTCAACCTGTCTGCCACTGGGGCCCGGCCAGGGGACACGTTGAACAGAAGCACCAGAGTGTCACTGACTATCCGCCATGTGCCCAAAGTCATGAAGAACAAGCTTATCCTGGGAAGAAAATGACGACAAACTGCATGTTGACGGGATAGTTTGTTATGATAGAAGACCAATTGCCATTAGCTTTGTCTCTGCAGGCTGCTTATTAATAATATTCCATGGGTATCTTATATTAGCTTTGTTTAATATAATTTCAGCTTCGTTAAGTAGAAGTTATGATGATGAACTTGATGATGATGGATTTTAAGGATAGCAGATTCCAGTACCATTGTATTTTATTTATTGGTTTATTCAGTTTTCATGTTAATTATGACACTGGTATACCGTTGTCATGTCTTTAGTTATTGTTGGACTATTGATAACAATTCAAGAGTCAGCGGAAATCTGGTGGCAGGAGTACTGCCCAAACAACCGAAGGGAATGTGAGAAGATAGATAGCAGCTAATGGAGCAGCAAAAAGTGAGCTTGTGAAAAAAAAAAAAAAAAGTGAGTTCCACCTCTGGGTCGCTACTCGGTTCTTTAGGAACCATTCTTGCAGAAATATCAAGCAAATTAGAGGCAAACCTCTGAAAAGTTACAAAAGGAAAATACAAATGGCATAGTGCTTTAAGCTATGATACTCATGATAGACAGAAGTAGAGCATTCCTTTGCCTTTATTTTCATGGATGAGACAAGAATCATTTGGTCTGGTCATCATTTCATACTACCTGTTGTACTATGAGACATTTTCATTCTTTGTAATGTCAGAAGATATCAGAATACCTGAGAAGATACTGCAAACAGCTCATCAGTCAGATGAGTTAAATAATCACTACATCAGAATTTATTTACTGTCCATGTTTCTTTTTTTGTACATGATTAATGAATACTGAAAAGCAACCACTTAGATTTTGTGAAGCTGCTGCCACCACTTAATTGGTATGTTGTTGATGAATGGCTGTAATGATGCATAATTAATACTCCTTCCAATCCTGAGTGACATACACTGTACATAAAAGAAAATGTTCATGGTTGCATTCTAGGTATTACAATTTATTGGCTCAAAAGCACAGCAAACATGACCAAATACTGTCAAATACAAAACGTTAACAAATTAAAAACAGTATGCACACATTCTGGAGTCTGTCATTTGTACAACTTAATGAGTACTTGTCATTTTTCTTTGCTGATTAAGATCCACTTTTAACTTAATGGATAAATTAACCACTAGTGGATAGTGCTGAATTATAACAAAGGCTGTTCAAATGGGTGCCATCTTAAAAAGAGGTGATGGACAGCTGTAACAGCCAATCACAGTACAGTAAATGCAGCCACAAACAAATTTCATGGTGTTACCCAGTGAGCAGATGTGATGTTCATGCATCTCTACTGTGGAGAATCTGATTTACATAAAATTGTGATAGTGTGATTTAACTTATCTTTTCTTTGTTTTGTTTTTACTGTTTTATCTGACTGTTATGGTGCCTCGTGACCAGGTTATCATAGTAAATGAGAACTGGTTCCTACCTGGTTAAATAAATAAAATACAAGTTTATGCCCAGCAGGCGGTACCTGTCAAGTATTTTACGTACAGTTCATGGTTCAGCTCACATAAGAGCTATGGAGAAGTACATGAGGATCTTTGTTAGACTTAAATTTGTGTTTTTGTTCTGGTTTTTCAACTTAAAAAAAGGCCCTCCTACAAAAATTAATAGTTTAGTAAAATATATTATATTAGTGTGTAATAATCAGGTAAGTTCACACTGTTAAGGCGTTCTTCTTACCCGCCAGGCTCCATACTTCGCAGAACAGTATCTAAAAAGGAGTTTGTGTTCAAGATGATTTTGAGAAGTAGTGTGTCAAGCTTTTTTTCACCATTACAATATTTTTATTTTTTATTCAACTTTGCTGATTTTTGTAACAATTGGTCTGACTCACAGGAAGTATTGTTGGAATAATCCTGTCATTGGACAAGTTCTTCAGTCAACATTCTTCTCCCTCAAGCGAATAACTACAGCCTGAAAATGACAAGCTTTGATACAGATTTGGATCATATAATGACATACTTGGTTCTTTGTGTCATTCCCTTTAACATGATTTTGAATGTTTCAATGCCAGGACTTGTGTCTTCAAATGCAAATGTTCCACAAAAATAAGTTCACCCCCTGGCACTAGTCAGTCCATCCTGGGCTTGGCGCAACCTAGGGCAATTGTGATTGGTCTAAAGATGTACCAATGAGAATGTGGAGATAAGTCTGGCTTGTTAGATCAGATAGAATTACAAGAGCATTGCCGTGTTTCATTCATATTCAGCAATTCCTTCAGCAACAGACTTTTACATCCCCAATGCAAGATGGATTGATACTGCAGGTCATTCCTCCTCACAGCCATCAGACTCTATAACAGTTCTCTGTAAAAGCCCCCTTTACACCATGTGCATCTGCAACGACAATGTAAATAATATTTAACTTTAATTTTAATTCTATATTTATATAAATATTTATACAAATACAACATATTTCATTTTTCACTCGTTTGGTTTTTCTACCTCTTTTTCTCTGCTCTTGCTTGTTGTTAACTGAAATTTCCACACAGTGGGATAAATAAAGACATATCTCTTCTCTCAATTCAGCTTAAAAAAACATGTCTAGTATGCAATACTAAATACCAAAGAGGTTGATCATCTATCATTAAAGTAGGTCCTGCCATGAAAAAAATATGGCTTATTTGTGCTGTAATCTGCTCTAACTGTTGAGACCATAAAACCAAAACATCTACCAGCAGATCTGGGTTAAGGGAAACACAGGAACTATCCAAAGCAGAAGTTTTATGCACTAAAGTTGATATAATAAATAGATCAAACATGTAGTTCTGCTGATGCCTTTATCTTCATATCGTTCACCTCGTAAATACACTGACTTTGTTTTGCTCTGGTTTTGAAATCATATTCCACAGGCGAGTGCCCAAACAATGGAGCCACAGAAGAAACGCCGGAAAGGGTCAGCGTGTGACACCGACTCCTGGGTGGCTTATCCTGTACTGTCAGATGAGCAGTCACAAGACATTGAGCTGATAGAGGCATTTGCTGCGCCCATTGTTAACAAGAAAGAGACATCCAGACTTGTCAGAGAGTTGAATGGCCTCTACCCGATGACAACCCTTCAACACATCAAGAGGGTGCGGGCGTGCAAGGAGGAGGGCAGCCCTCACCCTCTGGAGGTCTTGGTTTGCTTGGTCAGTGATGCAGATGCTCAGGAGAAGATAGTCAGCATTGATTCCCTGCTGCCTTCAGATTTTCAACGTGATGGATTGGGTGAGCTATTTGTAGTTAAGGTTCCTGCACGCCCCCCTTTAACCCGACCCCAGTTCGAGATTGCGAGTAAACATTGGCCCACTTCCTTTCACGAGGACAAGCAGATAACGGTCGCCCTAAAGGGGGAACTCTTCAGCCCTCTTCAAAAAGCCAAAATGCACATGTACATGACGTCTGCACTGACTGCCGCCAAAGCAGGGAGGGAAGCGGGGATGGAGGCGGTGGGGGCTGTAGTCGTCGACCCTGCCATGGACAGAATCATTGCAGTGGGCCATGACTGCAGGGGCAACCATCCCCTCCATCACGCCGTCATGGTCTGCATTGACCTTGTGGCTCGGAGCCAGGGTGGTGGATGTTACTCTTACGACCAGTATCCAGCATGCCAGTTTACTTCACCATCCTCAAATCCCCTTGAAAACACATCGGAGGGAGAGCCAGCCGCCTCTCAGCCGTACATATGCACCGGTTATGACCTTTATGTAACGCGAGAACCTTGTGTCATGTGTGCCATGGCACTGGTCCACTCCAGAATAGGTCGCGTGTTCTATGGGACCACCTCTACCGATGGGGCCTTAGGGACCAAATATAAACTCCACACGCTGAAAGATCTGAACCATCGCTTTGAGGTTTACAGAGGACTTCTGAGCAAGGAGTGTGAGGATCTGAATGGGCTGGAAGACCACCTTGAAAAGGAACATTTGAACAAGTAAAGACTGACATTTAATTGATTTGTCAAGTTCGAATATGGAGACATAACTCACAAAACCCCTTGTTTTATTGCAATTGGAATAACATTTCTATTTTACACAAATAATCTTATGAATAAAATTTTTAATAGGTAGAGTTTCTTGTGTCATTGGAAAACAGTTGCATTCCTACCACAGTGCTGACCTTCCATTAGGTGGTTTAGGTCAGTGGTTCCTAGGAACCGCTGGTTTAGATGACCTAACAAATGCAGTGTCTTTCAGATAGGTGTCAAATTAAATATCAAACCTGAGAGGGATCGTTGTCTTTAGAATGACAATATTACCACCCTTAGGATACAAAGGCTCCCTGGATGGTTTGAAGTGAATGATGTGAGTCATGTTAGACATGTTTTACATACAGTGTATGCAGCCCCAGACCATCACATACCACCATCATGTTTGACTGTTGGTGTGATGTTCTTTTTTAAAAAACATTGTTGGTTTTAAACCATATGTAATGTGATGCACACCTTCCAAAAAGTTCAACTTTTGTCCTGTTAGTCCACAGAATATTTTCACAAAATTCTTGTGGATAGTCCAGGTGTTTTTTGGCTTTTGTGTGTTTTATGGTCATCAGTGGCTTTGACCTTTGACCTCTCCCATGGATGCCGTTGTTGCCTTTTGTCTCTGTCTAATTGTTCAGTCCTGGACACTGACCCTGACTGAGCTAAGTGAGGTCTGCAGGACTTTAAATGTTGTCCTGGTTCTGTCGTTCTTCCTAGAACCTTTTCTAGACTGATAGATGTCAATGACTTTATTTCTCATCTGTTCTTGAATTTCTTTCCATCACCACATGATCTTTAGCTTAGTGAAAATGTGGTAAATCACAGTTAATTTGTGATGCAACAATGGGGAGAAATTACTTTTTCACGTAGAGCCAGGTAGGTTTAAGTATCTTTTTTCACTTATTAATTGAAATCGTCATTTAATATTCTAATTTTCTTATTATCTGAATGACACATATGCAAAATTGTAAGAAAATCAGGGAGGGGGCAAATACTTTTTCACAGTACTGTATGTTAAAGCATCAAATTAGATAAATGTATTCTTTGGTTGGGATGGTGTTGATCCCTCCAGTTGAGTGAACAAACTGTTGAATCAAGGCCATTAAAGCTTTTCTGGTGATGTGGAAAAACAACTAGCTGAGACATTTTGTTGGTTTTTCCCTTCATTTATCACCCATCGGTACATATGCTGCATTTTTCCAAAAAGGCACAGGCTGATGCTTCACTTAGTGTAAAATACTTGACCAACATAAATCTATGAATGGGAATAATTGTTGTATTTCATTTTGTACATTTAAAGCTGTTCCCACCAACCTAAATCCCAGCTTATATACTTTTTATTGTTGTTGTTTTTTTTTATCTTGTCTTACATTAACATGAAGAGAGATTCAAGATAAAGTGCTTAAAAGTTTGCGTCGTATTTGATTAAGCAAATTTGTTCACATGTTGTAGGGCTGGAAATGCAAGTTCATCCATGGCACCATTGCAGCTGGACTTGACTGGCCCGGGTTTGGTTATTCTTACAAGTTTATGTAAGAATAATAATGACTTCATCTTTGTGACTATGCATGTATTAAACCTAACATTCATGAGGAGGTTCCTGTTGAAATGTTACAGATTTGGAGCTACCCAACTAAAAATACAAGCAGCAGAGCGATGTTAATTTTCTTCTTCAAAGTATATCTATTACATTTAATACTTCATTACTTTCTGAACAGCTGCTTGTAATTGGGCAACTGATGTTATATGGAGATAAAAGGATGGAAAATTAAATTATGAACCTGCCAAAAACATCAACAAATTTAGGATTAGAGTACATAAGAGCTACATAAGAGCTTTTTACCAAAAAGAATATATTCCAATGTAACCCCAATGTAGTCACCAACATTTTGATTAGTACCTTTTATACTTGTTCCTTTTGAACTGCCTTTATTTTGGATTTAATTACCTAATGCTGTTGTGTGTGAGTACTTACTCCAACACTAGTTAATCTTCAGTCAGGTGCATGATAATGCTTTTCCTGATAACTCTTGGGTTTGTTTTTTTGTTCTGTGTCAAGTGCGAAGTGCACAGCGGGGAAAAAAAAAATTCAATTAGTCCAGGTAATGTGGGAAAAAAATTCACTTTTTCATAAAAATACATGACAGTTGCAGTTTGGGGTCCTAATTATTTTCAGAGAACGACTTGTGGTGATGTTGCTCTCTGTCATAAATGACTTGCATATCTTGTATCTCCTGAACCAAACATGGTAACACACTGGTTGTTTTAATCTTTAATCATGTTTTGATGGTAAAAGGTTACAGTGACACCACATACAACTTCATAAACTGTCCAGGTGAATTGTTGATGAATTCAGTGACTGGCTGCCAAGGGTCTGTCTGGGAAGTTTCAGGGCAAACTGTAAATCTGTATCCTTTTATGAAAAAGTCAACATTTCACAAATCACCTGGAATTTAGGACAGGTTGCAAAATGCATTATTTATACTTGTACTTACTAAACCAAGTATAAAATACAGTGAACCCTCACACTTCGCGGTTAATGGGGGCTGTGACCCCCCCGCGAATGGTGAAAACCGCAATGTGGAGT
>JAPQRQ010000015.1:4762529-4790923 GCA_037367365.1 Apogon talboti | reverse complement strand
GATGGGAGATGCGGGGACGCGTGTCAGCCAATCAGCGTACAGACCACTGACGCCTCCGCGATGTACTGAGACCGCGATTGCTGAGACCGCGAAGTGTGAGGGTTCACTGTACTCCAAGTTAATGTGGATAGCATTGTTACATTCCCCACATTCTACATTTATTGGAATGCATGCAATGCACAATCATGGGAGATGGTAATATTTCCGGGCACAAACAGTTTAATAAGATTAAGAACGAGAAATATCAAGAGCACTATGAGCTATAGCCAAATAAAAGCAGGACTAGCTGCCTTGAGGATAGCAAGAAGTCAATCTAAACAGAGCAGCTACATGAATACAGAGACAGAGCAGCCCTCCCTCAGTGAACACTTAAACCAACAAGAGTTTGTCTACTTACAAGACTTTTTCTTTAATACATTTACACAGGACAAGACATTAACAAAAACTGTACAATGAAAAATGCCTGCCCTGTTTCAATTGAGTTACAAATAAGGACTGATTCACAAACCAACAAGATCATGCAGATAAAGAGTAGGGTTCCATTCTTCACTCAACATGAATTAGTTTGATACCCATTACAAAATGAGAGTGTACCAATAAACAATGAGCCACAGGCTCCTATCCTTAAGTAAACATCTTTGAAAAATACATCTGGGACATCTTTGTAGATAGAAATAGACTCATACTCCCACAACTTGTGTCACCATGTGAAATTAGCGCAAAAAACAAAACAAAAACAAAAGCCTTACTGATGCCTGGGCCAGCCCAGGTTTGTGTAGGCCAAAATACATAATTAAATATTCACATAAGTTAGTAATGCATATGGCATCCTGTCGTCTCATCACATACTCCTGTTTGACATTTCATTTTAAGCCTCAAGTATCTAAATAACAGTGATGTTCACACAAACTGTATGACTTGGGACACACATCGGCGGTACAGACTATACAGGAATTAACGTTCATTGCTATGAGGCACAGCATTTACAAGAATTTTAATACTTGTTGATGCCGAAAATTCTCACTCCATGTAGCTGTGGCAGTTTGGGTATGAGCACGCTCAGAAGAGAGGCAGTGTTTATGACAAAGTGCGTTGTGTCATACTTCGTGTAAAAACTTGCCAGGAAGTATCTGTGGAATCAAGCACACAGGATGAATCATAATTAAAACCCCTCCAATACAAGGAGAAAAATATTGTGCATGTCACATTCACTGGATTTGGGTTGTCCTACATGATGGTTCGTCTTTTTAATATTGCATATTATTAGTACTCTATAAAACTGCAAATTTGCCTGTGAGATGATCATTTTAATTGATCAGTGTAAAAATAGATACATACAGTATGATTGGAGAGATGGTGAAGAACTTTCTGGATGAAGTAAACTGCACGCCGTAGTCAAGCTGTTCCCAGTGTGTTAGAAGTCTGGCCTTTCCTTGGTCAGGAGTCTCAAAAGGTGTGCCTTTCACTGCATGCATGAACACATACATTCCCTGGAGGAGGGGGGAAAAAAGACTCATGTTAGTTGTGCAGCAACTACAAAATCTTGGCAGACTAATTTAAAAAATTGCCGCAAACTACTTTGTCAGCTGTGCCATAACTCAGGTTCAAATTTTGTCAATTTAATGATGGATTGGATTTCTATAGCGCTTTACATTATTGCCCCTTTATTCATTCACCCTCACTCTCTGGCAGTGGTAAGCTACATCTGTAGCCACAGCTGCCCTGGGGCAGGCTGATGGAAGTGTGCCTACCAATCCAAACTGCCCCTCAGACCACTGGGGGACACTGGAAGCAAGGTGGACATAACTATGACAGAGCGGGATTCGAACCACCAACCCTTGACTTATGGACTACCTGCTCTGCCTCCTGAGCCACAGCCAAACATGTGAGAAATATATTGCCCGGCCAAAAAAAAAAGTCGCACATGCAATATTTGACTGCACCCTTTGGTTTTGATTACAGGAGACATTCACTGTGACATCTTTTTTGCCACATAATGCTTACGCAGTGTCACAATAAGGTTCATAATATTTTTTCCATCCATAGTTGCATTAATTTTTGATTACTGATGATGGAAAATCGGACCGCTGCATCAAGTCTTTATCACATCCTAAATTAGACTCTAAACTTTTATGGTGGCTAATCCATGTGTGAAAATGATGTCTCATTCTCCCTGAACCATTCTGTCACAAGCCTGATGATCCTGATGAATCCTGGCATTGTTGGATCTTTTTGACATTAGAGACATGAGAGGCTACTTACTGCATCAGTTAGAGTTCAAAAACTTGTTACAGCTGAAACATTATTAACCACTGCAGTACCTACCGATGGAAGGATCTGAACCATTTGTTTAGTTAAATCCAGTGTAATCAAAACTAAAGGTGGTGCAAAGAAATATTACATGCGCGACTTTTTTTGTGGCTGGGTAGTGTATACTGGATACTGCAGTACTGTCGGCTGATTGTTGGCCGTTTACTTTTTAACTGCCATACGCCTACTGGCAAAGACGACATTCACCAACGTAGATGTTCATCTGTTGATGTTCTAAAGGCTCCCTGTTTGATTACAGCCAAGACACCACATCCGACTGCAGCTGCACTCAATGCAGTTCTGTTTCAATTCTGTTCCAGTTTTTGTGCTCTGTTACAGTGCCTTGCCTGAATCTCCAGTAGCTTATGTTGTGTGTTGAACTATGTCAGTTGATTTAAGTAAAGTTCATTAGTAAATATTAGGCGTTGGCAACAAAATGAGTAAGTAAACCAAGAAATCTAAAAAAAAAAAAAGTCTGTGTCAAATATTGGTTAAATTGTTATTTTAACCATTGCTATCAGTATTAACCAAGAATTTCAGGACTTTTGCTTCCCTGGTTGTAGGTTAGCTTCAACTTGTATATCAACTTTGTGTGTTTCAGGATGTTTTCATACGTGAAAGACTGAACCAATGTTCATGATTTTATCTTTTGCAAAATATATATATTTGGTCCGGTTAGTATTGTTTTCGTACTGTAATTTTGGGAGTAGACTAAACTATCATTATCTACATGTGCTGCATCTCCTTGTGCTTAACACTAATGATAAAAAGTAGACTTTAATTGCGAAGCTGGTGCTAACTGAGACAAAAAAGACAATTACCCATAATTCAGTATCCATGTTGAATTAACATCAACATCTCCTTTAGTCAGCTTTTCTTCTGATCAGGTGAGGAATATGAAGGCATTCTCTTTCATTTTCAAGGCACAGGCACTTAAAACCAAAACCTTGGGGTTAAATTCAGTTCACCTTAGTCTCCTAAACAAATATGAACTTCCCAAGTTACACTACTATACTCTTTATGGTTTTGGTACTTTCAGTTTTAACTACATTTGTGTGAAGTGTGTTAAACTATTTGCTCAAAGGCTTTTTCCAAATATGTCAACATTATGGCTGTGGTTCCAAAGTCCACGAACTGTGATGAACTGCTATGATAATGACAACGATATGATTAACAACCACAAAGTTTAGGTTGCTGCAGTACTTCTGGCATCCAGAGTGTTAAAAGCTGATAAAGGGCCGATTTATTCCACACTGAAGTATCTATTTTGAGATCTCAATGATATGCTTCTGTGCCTAAACACTGGAATTCAGCTTTAAATTAGAGGCAAAAGTAATAAACACAAAATGATGACTTACGGCCGAGCTTAAATCAACACACTGCTGTTTTATTGTGTGGAAAACAATAGGCCATAGTTAACCTAGTTGTTGCTGTTAATAGGCTTCTGTATTGGCTGTGATACACAATCCTCACAATCTGCTTCTAGCCTGCACAAGTAGAAGATGCCACAGTAAGTGACTTTGTTTCTGAATTCGAGCCTGGCTGTTGTCACAATGAAAGGTCACTTTCCTTGCAGATCTCATGTGGAGTGAGGAAATTATCAGGACATGTCACGTGTCAGGCGGTCACAAGGACAACCTCCCCAAAATAGAGGATATCTTACTAAACACACACGAGCATCAGCTCAACACAAGGTAACAGACACCAGGCTGTTTGTCTGACTGGCTCCATACAGCAACCATACAAGCTCTTAGACAGTTTATGTGGCTAAAACTACATTTGTAGTAATGAAAACATTCTCTGAAAACAAATCGGTTTTGGAAAGAAATTTTACAATAAGTAGTGTTGTTTATGGGTCTGGCTTTGTAAAGCTGCAGTAACAGTGTGTGAACGCTACTTACAAAGTTGTGTATGACATTAGTTAGAGTCCAAACCACTGGCACGCTGAAGAAAGGTATGCTCAAGAGCACAATGTGAAGTATTCCAACACCAAGTGCGTAGGTCAGCCAGATCCCTCGACTGTTCATGACCCGGGTATTCGGGTTCACCTCACTGTGTGCCACACCCACATTCATTCTGCTCTGTGAACAAAAGACATTCATATACTCACAAAATTCAACAGTCTTATGCCATCTTTACCTTAGGTTTTTTTCAGAGATGTAATGACCATACTGATGTGCACAGTAGAGATGCACAATAACTATCGGCACCAAGAATTATTGGTCCGATATTGGAAAAAAAGGACATCATTCAGATAAGTTCTTCTTTAGACTTAGGGTGTCTTCTATTTTCTTCTCTATTCAGTCTACTCTGATCCCATAAAGCAAAATTATGATTATATCCCTGTTGAAGCCTGTAATCTATGGCATTTTTAGTGGAATGATGTGACTGACACTTAACTTATACTGGGTTTTCCTGGCTCAACATGAGGTGGTGGTTGTACATTCCTGATCATGAATAATTATATTGTTGAGAAAAATTGCAATTATCATGTTAAAGAGTCTTACTCAAACACTCCTTCCAGATAAGGAGAATACATGCCAGTGTTACCGTGATTGCTTAAAGTTTATACAGACATCAATTGTTGGAGATCTTGAAGAAAAAGTGTCCAGTGTAGTAAAGCCCTTGCTTACAAGCCTCCTTCCTACATCAATAAAACAATTTTTGCGTGGCAAAAAAAAACCCAAAAACACTGTAGCAGCTTCACATTGGAGTAAAACCATACTGCAACTACAAATGCTTGTTCAAAAGCAGTGTTCCATTTTTTGTTAAGGACTGGAGGTAACACAACCTTTGATCTGATGGCCACCATTTCTTTCTCTATGCAGAAAAAAATAGCTGAATATGTATGTATGTTAGCAAGCTTCCAGTAAAGTTGGGAAATATATTGAATTAATTCGATTAATCGTGCTTTTGCTTCTTGAAAATGTGAAAAATGTCTAAATCTCAAAATCAATCATTCCTCCGAGACCTTTCTAAGAAAATTTTAAAACATATTTGCTTCTTGTAATACATTAATAGTGAATACATTTCTCCAGTGATATATGGCCTAGAGTTTTAGTAAAAGAGAAAAATCACATTTTGTCTTCAATTTGTATAGCCAGAATACAATTGCAAACTGCCTATAACAAGAAAGGCATATGCATGTGATTTTTTTGGCTGACTCCCATTGCTAAAAATAATCCAAACAATAACAAACAATTGACATGTCTTGAATGAAAATTTGTGCAACAAATCTCTATTCGCTAATCTCTATTGTTTGTGTGAGTTTAATACTGTTGATGTTAAATGCACAGGCAGGTCAGACAAATTACCATTTGGATCCGTAGAAACTGTTTTTTGTTGAATTACTGCTTTTTAATGTCGTTTACATATGTCCTGTAAACTACAATTGTATACACAGTAATGAGACTTTGACATCCCATGGTACTTGACCGCACTGGGTCTTTACAAGTGACAGTACCATAGTCCATGTGTGCACTTCGGCCTTGATTTGAATGGGATAACACAATAAACACCTTGTATAATCTTGTTGAACTTTGCTCTGTGGCACAATATCTAATAACAAAATGGATTTCAAAACGAACAGAGCATATGTTACATCGTAACAAATGATTTTTAGTATTTACACAAGGAAATTATGTTTTTCGCAATTTCTTACTGGTTGAAAACATACTGGACAAAACACCTTGTGACGAGTATCAGACTGATCTCGGATCCAGGTACATGAGTCTGAACATGCAGCGGAATGACAATCTGCAATGATTCACGTGTTATCTCATGCATTTGGGATATTGTTGCCCATGTCTATATTGATACATTGCATTATAAATATGATTTTTAATGTGGTTAAATAACAGATAACAAGACTACATACGTACAGAAAGAAACATCTGAGAACGGCTGATAAATTGTAAATAGTTATTAAAAAAAAGTAAAGTTTTATATAGTTACATTAAGAGCTTTAGTGCTCAATACTACTGGATGAGTCTATTTACTGAATACTATGCAGTGCTAAAGCTAAATGCGCCACTGTTTTCAATTCGAATGAGCAATTACGAGATGTGGAAAGTATAAACCACGTCAGTGTCCTAATTTAAGTCGTTATAATCAGTTCTTTTATGTCACGCTCGCTGTATTAATGACATATAAACGACTTTTCAGTACATAGCCCGAGCCAGCAGACTCAAATTCGTAAACCAAGTTCGTCATCGTCATAGCGTTCATAATAAACATAAGTAAGACCATGTGATTTAAAGTATAAAATAAAACGCATAACCGCAGGGTTGCACACTTACACTTAGGAGCGAGCAGCAGAGGTGTGTACAGAAACAAGCTGCTACGGAGAGAAATGGTTCTGTGTCCCCTTGTTGACGTGAGCAGCGCAAACAGCAAGTAGACTGAGCCGAACGGAAATAGACGCGTGTACAAAGCAACGTCTGTGACCGCCCTCAGCAAGTTTTAAAAAAAACAAGTAGTTATTATATGAGACTTTAGGTTGCATGTCAGAGTTCTGTAGGCTCGTCACAACTATGTTTGTTTTGAACATACATTTTTACTCAAAAACCTGGATTTTGCAAAAACAGTTTTACCTTCCAGGTTATTCCCAGGGATAAAATTCCCTACGTTTTCCACCAGCCCTCGTGTCCCTTTTAACCAATCAGCGAACACCAGAGGGGGCGGGAATCGAGCCACTTCCGCCGTGTGCCTCTTGCGTGTTGTTATGAATATGCTGTGAGTGCAATCGCAAAACGTCGTCTAATCTGGAATCTGGATGTTTTTATGCTCTCAAGACTCATATTTAGTGTATGTCGAGTCTGTAAGTTGCCGTGTTTATTTAAGTTTTACTTTGTCAGTAAATGGTTTTTAGCATTTTTTACTTTGAGAGTTCCATTAAGCTAATGTCAACTTATAAAATGCTGTTCAAATACAAATGTTGACAATGGTAACGTTTCCCTTGACAGTACATTGTTTCTAAATGTGTTAGCATAAAGAATACGACTTGAATGTTTTTTTTAATATTATATAACAGGGTTTATCGTGTACGTGTAACAAAATTCTAACTAAGCTAAACAGATCCAGTTATACAGGAACTTTCTGTCCATAGATAATATTACTAAAATTTACTAAAATGAGCTAACTCAAATTAAATCTAAAATCAACCATATATTTATAAAAAAATTGCTTAATTTAAATATTTATGTCTTAAATTGAGCTATTTTGGGTTACATTGGCATATTGTTAAATGCATTCTATTGTATTATGTCCCCAGTTCATGGTAATCAATTTCCACAAGATCTATGAATCATGAAATGGTAAAAACCTTTAAATATACATTAATTATTTTAAAGATTAGGCAAAATCGCCACTAAGCCTACATTTAAATCAGATGGAATTACAGTTATTCAGTTATTTCATGTATGTGCTGTGTGCCATCTTTAAGTCCTCTTCTGTCATCATCTATGCATGCTGTGCAGTAAAAGCAGACTAAATTTATTATTTAATTTTCTCAGCAGTTTGTTAAGCAATCATGCAAAACTGGTTCGGCATTTCTTTTTGCATTTCACGAAACTAAAACAATTCCTCTTTCTTTATCAGGTACTCAGAGTCATGAAACAGCTACCTGCAGACACTGTGCGGCTGTTGTCCAGCTCACAGGTCATCACCTCTGTGGTTAATGTTGTAAAAGAACTGGTTGAAAATTCCATGGATGCTGGAGCTTTGACTATTGATGTTAAACTGGTACAATTTCAAACTATATTTTTACTTGGCTGCTACATAAATTTAAGAAGTCACAGTAGTCTGATTTATCTTCAGGTTTCCATTTCATCATGTCCTTTTTGCACTGAATATCACTTGGCAGGAGAACTATGGTTTGGGCAGGATAGAGGTACGAGACAACGGCCATGGAATCAAAACTGCAGATACTCCTGTAATGGCTGTCCGACATTTCACTTCAAAGATCTGTAGCCATGAGGATCTCAACTGCCTGGAGACTTATGGATTCCGAGGAGAGGCATTAGGCTCCATCTGCGCTGTTGCTGAGGTAAGAAATAGTTATATTTAGGATCATCTGACTTCATGAAGTTTGGCTCAATTCATCAGTTTTTTATTCTTTGTATATGTTTTCAATAGCTGCTTATTTTTCATTGGACTGGGATAGAATATGCACTGAACATCCAAGACAGACAATGTGCAAATTCTTCTAAATTGTTTGCTCTAAATTCACAAAAAATGGTGAAACCTCCTAGAGCTCCTAACTTAGCCTAAATGTTTTATGTCCTAGCTTATGAGTGATTTAGGAAAAGACAAGAAAAGAAAAAATATGAAGACAATGTAATTTTGGAGCAATGCTTTACACCAAGAAGCTGTGTGAATACAGCCCTAGATTAAGATGCTCTGTGAACTGTACATACAATATAGTAAACGTCCTTTCTGCATCTCCTCAGGTGTCTGTCACCACAAAGACAAACGAGGATGACATCAGCACCCAATACATGCTTGACCTCACAGGGAACATTGTTTCCCAGAAGCCATCTCATTTGGGTCAAGGTAAGAAATTAATAATTGAATCAATTTTGTAGTGGCCAACAAAATTAAGATTTAATTCCTCCACTCACGAAGGCACTCTCTGTTAGCAGTCTATTCTCATTTGAAAAAACTGGTCCTGATTTGTCTCATCGTCATAGTTGTGTAATGTCTGTTCTCCACATACGTGTGGGCACGTTGTTGTCATGCACTATGTTGTAGCTCTCTGTTTAGCTCTGTCCTGGATGTCCAGAGTCAGCAGGGTGTATAACATCAGCTCTGTGGAAACTAGCTCCATTCAAGTTTTGAGAAGCAGCCAGTGGATCTGGATGAAGAGGAACGACCCCTCTTGGGCCTGTCTATTGAATCATGACTCCCCAAGTAGGGGGCGTGGGGTGTATGTGGTTGGCAACTGTAGACAAGTGCTACGCTGAATCTCAGAGTGGGCTATCTGGGACAAACCTGAAGTATCAGTCAAAGACTTGCTTTACCACCAAACTGCTCAGAGACCTGGGAGTAAGGGGCCAGAGCCTACATGGAGCCAGGGGATCTGGATGAAGAGGAACGACCCCCTTTTGGGCCCCCAAGTAGTGGGTCGGAGTGTGTGTGGGTGGCTCGGGCTTGGCTCGGGGGGTGGGGCGCCCCTGCTGGGCGAGGGTGTGGCATGGCCTTGGGACGCAAGCTGGGGGCTGATCACCCCATAGCTGGCCGCCTCTGGGGAGGGTGTATTTTGTGAATGGCTGAAACACCCTATGAGCCGGAGGAGCACTATTGATGATGTGTCCTGGGCCCCCACTTGCCCCCTCCCCTGGTGGGGGGGCATCATGTTTCCCAGGTTGGGCCTGGGCTGGACGCATGCCTCGTGATTGCTTTTCCACTACAGTACTCGCCAACAAACTTTTGTATGTGCTTGCGCAAAGGGTATCAACACCTTATCCTGTGTTTTTGGAATCTGTGTAGCTTATCCCTCTTGTCCCTCTGTCTGGAGACAAGTGGTCCTGTCTATTGAATCATGACTCCTTATCATTCAGCCTGTTACATGACCATAAAAATCTGATAACTGTTAGTAATCAGATAATTGTAATAATCAGATCCGACACATTTACATGCATTTAAGAAAAGCGATAATCAAAAAACCCTGGTTTAGACGCTCCAGTCCATTATCGGATTTCTTTCGGAGTATGTTTGTACATAGTGATGGTAGACTCAAACTTCTTTTTATTGTCTTTCACTTACGTTTGACCAAGTAACTAATACTTTCTAAGATTTTAATTGTGTTTACACATGCGGATGTAAAAGAATGAAATAAATCAGATTAACCTGTATAGATGCAGGTAGACATTGGAGTATTTGGGAGAAATCCAGGTATGTTAATCTGATTTCTCATAATCAGATTACAGCTGTTATCTGATGAAACAGGTCAGATTATGCTGTTTACATGATCAATTTCAATAATGTGGTAACTCCAGAGTATCAGGCTTACTGTCAATGTCTATAGATGAGAAATAAATCCAGTTCAGCCAGGCAGAGCTTCTTGCATGGGACACTTGGGATTGCTTCGTCATCTGCCATCACATGGTACAGTCACTGTATCAGTGACCACTCTTTCCTCTTTAACCATGACAAATCAGTCCTCAAAGCCCAACAGTCACTTCTGTACAATATAACATTTGTCACTGTTGTATACTGGGTCTTGTAGAACAACAGTACCCTAAATTTACCCTAAGCACTTCTCACTCTTGTGGTGGTAGCATCCTCACAATCACCACCAGTGGGGACGGGATTTCCCAGATAGCAGGAGTTACAGCCTTAAGTTTTTCTGGTAGATGTCTGGTGGGCTGTGCTAGTGAGCCTGGGACAAAGTGGGATATCTGGTCCCAGTACTGATACCGGTCTGTGGGCTTTTGGTTATATGACACAGCTCTATAACAGGTTGTGACAGATAGTTCTGGTCTGTCTCAAGAGTCAGTTTAAGAGCTGTGGCCTCTGTCCTTTGCTCTGTGTGTTCTCCAGGTACAACAGTGAGTGTACTGAAGCTTTTTATGAATCTTCCCGTGAGGAGGCAGTATTATTCCTCCACAAAGAAGTGCAAAGACGAACTGAAGAAAGTACAGGATCTGCTGATGGCCTACGCAATCATAAAGCCTGAACTGAGGCTCACTCTTGCTCACAATAAGGTCAGTTAAAACCATATACTGTGTATCTCATTAAGATTTAAAGGATTGCTGGGAATTTTAAAAATCTGTCATTAAACAAGTTTGTTGCCCTCATGTCTATTTAAGAATTAATTTTAGTCGTGGCACCACGAGCTCTGAACCTACCTCTTGACCTGGAACACAAACACACTTCCATTATTTAACTCGGTGAAAATCTTTTTTTAATAACACGAAATGAAGAGGGTTCAAGAAAACAACTTTCATACAACCAATTGATAAGTAATATGTTGAATTATACAGTTGCAAAAATTCGGGTACCTCTTGAATAAAAACATGATTTGGTGATTTTTTTTTTATTTTTATTTTTTTAAAGATGTAAACACAGTCTCTGTAAAGGAAAAAGCACAATATTACCTGCAACAATAATGCACAGATACCTTTTGCTTCATGAATCAAACAAAGTTTGAAAACATAAATACACAATTGTGGTGTGCCAATGTTTGGGCACCCTAAGTGTTCCCAAGTCTCAGATTAATTTCACAAGTATTTTTAAGCTCAGATGTTAATTAGCTCATTAGAAATAACTAAGAGTTGTTATTAGAAAGTGTTCAGAGTATTGCAGAGCTAGAGGTCATGTGTAAGGAGGAATGGGAGAAAATCCCACTTTCAAGAGATGAAAGAATTTAAGCTAACTTCAAAAAGTGTTTGCATACTGTGATACCTGCCAGCAGGGGTCGGCAAGTATTGAGTGGGAAGGGTGAAAAAAGTTGTTGTTGTGGTTAATATTGTCCTTTTCTGTATCCTACATGTTTATATCTTCTCAATTCAAAAATCACCCAGTGATGCAATTTTTTATGAGGTGTCCAGATATTTGCGTACATCTGCATGCTATAAAGGATAATGTGTTACAAAAGATAATATTTTTTATTTATTAAACCAATAGTTGTGTACAAAGCTGGAGCTTGTATTATATTTCTCAAAAGCACCGTCAATTCAGACCTTTATAATGGTGAAGTCTTCTGTGAGAAATGACTTTATTTATCGGCACGTTCACAGAAGAACCACTAGGTGTCCTTGTTAGTCTTCAGATGACCATGTAGGAGTTGATAGCTTGAAATACCATTCAGCCCCATCAGTTTTTGGTACTATCCCTGGAATATTTGAGCCATAATGATCAGTGCTCACAAAGTAATTTCATTCGAGTCACTGGACAACAAGGTGACAGTGATTGGTCCTTAATTTAGTTTAATGAGAGATGATAGGTAAATATAGGTATCAAAAATATGTGTCTGTAATAACACATAAACAAATAATCAATTCATGGCACTAGAAACTAAAAACTATAGATGGCTACTGCATGCAGACCAAGTAATAGCCACTCTAAAGAGTTATTGTCTGACAAGTTCAGAAGCCTTTCTACGAAACAGAGACTCATTCTGTAAATTATTAATCAAATCATAATTTCAGAAATGTCTCCAGCCCTGTGTTGTTTTGTTGACAGTACTAATGTAAGTCAGCAGGCTCTAAAGGCATTCATTTGGTGGAAATAGTTATTGACAGAGCAACTAATGTGAGAGAAACCGCCATCTTTGCTAACAGAGCCTCTCAGGTAAGTGAGCTGTAAAAGTTGAGTCATTTTCAATCAGAGCAAATCATCTGGTCCAAAAGCGTATGCACGTAACGGAGAAAGTACATCTCAGGATTAAGGAGAAATTCAAAGTCACAAAACTCTTGTAAAGTCGTGCTAGTATCCATGGTCATGATAACAAATAAATAACATAGATTCATCATCAGGAGTCTTACCTGGTGTCTTTGTATTTCTGTCCTGACTGATCAAAAGTCCAACGTAGTAAATCTGAACATTTTAGACTTCCACAAGACAGTGTTGGTCCTTTTTAAATGGTAGATGAATTTTCTATTGATGGCCTAATGTAGGGATAAATTGTGTTACATTCAATCATGATAAATTCACACGTAACTTGCTTTAAGTCTACAGAAACAGAATTTAATATCACCAAAGTCACCTCATCAGAATAATAATCAGTCATTGCAAGACCATGCTACAGTGTTCAGAATGGTGTCAACATCTCATGGGCACAAACTTCTCATAAATGAACAAATATACAATTTGTGTGCTGTAATCCACAACAAGAGGAAAACTGAATAGTGTAAAAGAGGAATAAACATGAAGATGAAGCAGCTTAACGGTCCTACTTGTGTTACTACAGATTTGAAGGAAGTATTGCTGCATGCTGTAAACAAAAACACGATGCTAAATTTAGAGACAAATAAAATTAAGCTGTTTTCACTGATTTCTATTTTTTATTTTCATCATCATTTTCATGTTACACAAATACGGTTCATACACTCACATTTGCTTTGCTACAGCCAGTGAAATCTGGACATTTCGTGTAAATGTTTCCAAAACTGTTTTCTTTATTAATTGCAGATTGAAGGGTTTTTGGGTTTTTTTGGGCATTGTTTTTTTCACATTGCTTAACAACAAAAACTTGACTAATCACATTAATTTAATTTATTGCCCAGCTTTAGTGTGCATTGAAAGTGTCCTATGTCCTAAATGGTGTTTTCCTATTCCTGCAGGGTAAAATATTTTTTAAAAAGAATGACTTATCAGAGCAACATTTTCTACAATGTTTTGATGAACAGGCTTTGAAAGGATGAATCGTTACAATATAATTATAAAGAATGTGGTGAGAGTCCTTAATTATCATTAAAGCCCTTACAGTTTGTCTTTTGACTGTTTACTGTTTGCAGACAATAAAAAGAGACACTGATTTTGGTTTGTTTCATTACATAAGATTAATTAACAGTGGAGTTTAGAACTTGGATGTATCCATCTTTTCTTCCTATTCAAACTTTAGCTAAATGTATATGTCAGGTGCCTCAAACACAACTATAGCTGACTGTGAACTGAATCTGGTTGATTATGACGCCTAAGCAGGCTGCTGAACACAGCTGCAGTCTGAAGCCCAGATTCTGTTTCAAGCAGCAGCCAGTTTGTACACACAGAAGTGTAAAGGTAGGTCAGGAAGAGGGCAGAGCACCACCATATAGCCCAAGTACAAATCATTTTCCAGGTTACCAAAGGAGGTCCGTGGCCCCATTTTGTGCAATCAGCACTCATTTACCCCTATCCTTTATCTCGAACTCTGCTATTCGACCTGTGTCGTGTTTCACAGCTTCTTCAAGAACTGTTTACTGGAGTGATCCCTTTACATGTGCCAAATTGCATGTTTAATAGCTTAGACATGCCCTGCAACAGAGTATATGCTTTTAGAAATCAACACCCATGAGATGCAGTCATGGTGGACACAAACTACGCTCACCTATGGGTGTTTTTGGATCACAACTCTCCTGTCAGGAAACTGTTTTGTCATAAATGTGTCTCTTTACGTAGATGGACACGTATGAACTCCAGCTCGGTTTGCAGGTTGCTCATTCCAGTTGCTATCTTCACAGGTGTTTATGCATTTGCCTGATGTGAACTCCTGGAAGTTTACCAGTGTCATATTGTTCCAGGTGGTGGTTTGGCAGAAGACCAAGGTGGCCGATCACAGAAGTGCCCTCGTTGCTACACTGGGGCCCAGCGCTGTTGCCAACCTGCTCCCTTGCCACCATCATCATGAGGAACCGGAGGTACAATGAGGGAAACATGCAGAGGTTTTGAGAAGTAGAAATATTTTAATTAGTGAAAAATGAAAATTACTGAGTATTTGGTTACTGTATTTGTGCACATTTGCATTGCATTGGAAGGATGGTTTTTGTTTTACTTTTGCTGAAAGCACATGGGGAGAACAATGAATTAGCTCAGCAATTAAACAATCTGCTACTGAGATGCAACCGCGCAATATGTGTAAGTAACAAATGCATACATGGGTGCATTTGGAAAAAAGCTCAGGTGTAAGGACACGATGAAGCTTTGCCATGCAAATAAATTATAATAACATCTGACTGAAATCTTTACCAGAATTCTGAACTGTAGACTTTAAAATTTATCATGCTAAAAATGTTAGTTTTAGTCAGTATCAATAATTCTTACAATAAATGTCAAATCCTTATTTCTTTCGCATTTAAAGGCTGTTTTAGAATCTTGAGTGAAAGTTGAAAGTTGAAGAAACCAAGTGGCGCTTAAATTCTTCTTTATTGTTAGAATGTGAACAGAAATAAAGTCTTCATTATATAAAAAAAATCTTTATCATAAGGAAGTATCAGGGTTGTTTTTAAGTCCTTCATCATGCGTTGTTGTCTTTTAATGAAAACAATTGCGATCATACAAACATGTGATACAACCTACACCAACATCCCTTAAAGTCTAGAAGTTCAGTATTTATGTCTCTCAGCCTCCATGGCCCTGTGAGCCAACGACTACTACTTTCAAAATTATAGCTTATAGTAGATGGTAATGAGTAATGATATTTAAAATGTCTTAAAAAGACTTTGACGGGATGTAAAAATTGGTTGGATTTATCACCTCATTGAAGCCAGTTGAAATGAATGACTTTGAAGCCTGCTGTGCCTTGTCCAGGAACATGCTCAGATTAGGGACTTTGGATATAAAGGCATTAGAGATTCATGAAACACGCAAAAAGAAAGAACAGGCTGAAAAATTCACTGGGAAATGGCTGCCGTCTCTCAGCTTTGGTCTGAATCAAGAGCATTGCCACGTCCTCCTTTGTGTGACTGGATGTGAAATAGTTTTTAAATTGCCTTCATGTTCTTGAAAGGTCTGAAATGTTCAAATTAACTTGGTGAAACCCTGCTTCACTGCAGCAACTCAGCAGAAATAAAAGGCCTGTGCAAATTAATGTGCCAAATCTAAGAGCTTTACATTTTTGGACATAACACTACTTCACCTGTTTTAGTAATTAAATACATAAATAGGTAAAGAAGCAGCATTTGATGGCATTTGTTAGAAGCTGATGGCAGGGCCACGGACACAACTGATGCCAGTTGTGGATTCTCTGCAACAAAATATTGCACACCGCATAGCAGGAGTCACTGTTAACTTCCTTGTAGAAGTTCCATTAACTTTTGCTTTGTAGTGTTAGGGTTCGATGAAAAGGCTAGATGTTAAAAATGAAACTAATGTTATGTTTTACATGAGTCAAATTAACAAAGCAGAACAGTTTTGTTAAGCGAAACCCACAATAGAAATAAGACAGTATAAAGGCCCCATCTTTCTGACTGGACAGAAAAATAGTTTTTTTTAGTTCCACATGGACCATTGTTCAGTCAGATGCCAAGTTGCGTTGAACATTTTAACAAAGGATGTAACAAACACCTAGCAGCATGAGCTGGTGAAAAGCCACATGGTACTTAGTTTCTGCATTCATGCTTTGGTTAAGATGCCCCTTTACCTTTTATTCTGGAGAAATCTTAGTAGCTTGTCCTCAAAAGAGACACATTTTTCCTTGGAAAGAAATACCACTGTCAAGTTCACCCCAAAATGTACTTTGATTTTCCCTAAAATTAAATGAAATACTGTGACATGTCATAAAAAGTCACACTACCTGTTAGAAGAATGTCTTGGCAGTTTGTGCACTGTGAAACAAACATGTATTTGTACGAAAAGTTAAATATATTTGTTTTGCTTATTTAATTAAAGCCAGACCCTAACGATGCTTGTACATTAAATGTAAATGTCCAAGATGGATGCTTTTTGCAAAGCAAAGGAGCACATGCACAATGTACTTGACCGTGAGCTCATAACCTCATCATGAACGCCTGGTCTAAAGCCAGCAAATGTGGTCAGTTGGTGGGAAGCCAACTGTTGCTTTGCCCTTTTCTCTTGAGTTCTTTGCTGATGAACAGTGAGTGATTTCTGTTAGCTAAGCTTTTCTGTGTTGACCGTAATTGAATTACTGTGGAGCTGTAACTTTGTGCTTGGTCATGGTAGGTGTCATGTGGCTCATACCTACTGCCAGGCTCCCAATTAATCTACTCTGACAGATATGGAGCAGCCCTTTTCACCCCATTTCTCTCTCCTTTTTCTTTGTTGTTGTTATTTTGCTGCTGCACTTTGGTGTCCAGTTATGAGAACAACCTTTCACCTTTTCCTCTTACTCCCTGTAGCAATGAAAGAGAACTTTTCTCCTTCTTGTCCCCAAGACCAAACTAGTTTGACAATTTCCACGGGGCCTCGCACAGGGAGAGTTGTAAGAGCCATTCCTCAACAGAACAAGATGTGACACTGGTTTTTGGCACCGTGACTACACATAGCTGTGGCCCTTTGGGGCCAGAGGTGCCATTCATGCTCTCATAAAGTGACCCTAATGAGCAGAAATAGAGAGAAGCATGTGTGCCCCGACCTGAAACAGCAGTTCAGGAGCAACTTCATTGGCGTGCGTTGCTGCTAATAATGAGCCTCAGGCCGTGTGGAAAAAAATACAGCTATTAACTGCTTGCAATCTGTGGAACATTATTAGCTTTCCATAATTTGCTACTACCTTACGTTCGTAATGAAGTTTGAAGTGCAATTGTTCAGTTTTATGTTGAGTCATCAATTTTAGCTGAGAAGGACCGCTGCAGGCATGATTGTAGGTGAAAGCACTGAAAAAAACCCACAGCCGCTGGTTGAAAATGTTCACAGTGAATGCGCTGAACAGACAGCACCTCACTGCCTGCTTCTACCTCTGATGATTCATATTTAACTTTTAAAATACTGACTTTAAAATGTAGCTTTATTGCAGTTATATATTAGGTCATAACTGTAACCACTTTTTTGTGACACATAACCAGATTTCTAATTTATAATATATTTACTTTTAGACTAATTAACACTAACAGTATTATTTTTTTTCCATTTGAACAGATTCTTTTAGAGGGCTTTTTCCCCAAGCCTGGAGCAGATTACCTCTCCTCAAGCTCATCAAGTCAAGACAAAACATTTATATTTGTCAACAACCGACCTGTTCACCACAAAGACATAATGAAGGTTGGATGAACCATAAGATGTTTCCAAAAATGGATACTTTGAAGTATTAAAGTAGAACAAGTTTGTGACAACAGTAACATTTATAGTTTGTCTTTTTACTGATCAGCTGGTTCCACGTTGAGATATTCTCATAACTTGCAAAAACAATACAATTCAAAATTCAGCTTTAAATTTACTTGACAATCAAATATGGCTGTTAACATAATGATTGAACTCAAATTTGAACTTACACAATTATTTTCTCTCACATTTCCCTGCAAACACAACCCTGGTCAAACTTTGTGACTGATCATCAGTTGCTACGACAACACTACACAGCTCAGTATGAGGAAGAGGCCGCTCGGAACAGACATCCAATCCTCATGCTCAAAGTCACCGTCTCACCCTCATCTGTGGACGTCAATCTGACACCAGACAAGACTCAGGTTCTTCTTCATCACAGGGTAGGGTAGAGGTCTTTCACCTTTTTTTTTTTTATGTCCGACCCCATAGGGTGGGGGTATGAAATATATACCAGAAATTCCGTCTGTCCATCCATCCAAGATTTTTGTCCAAACAATTTCTCGAAGACATGATTCTTTTCAAATTTGACACACATTTTCTTTACCACCAGGAGAGGTACAGCACACAGTGTAATGGCTAAAATTTTGTGAGTTTTTTGAATTTTTTTTTTTTTTAAAGATTGAAAGTTAAGACTTGGGCAGAATAATGTTTGTATTGGTTTGACTGAACTACCCAAAAAACACAGTAATTTAGTTTAATGTAGTTTACAATTATCTTTAATTTAAAAGTCGAAATTAATCTCTGACTAGGCCGGGTTAAAAAAAAAACAAAAAACAGGGAATGAGGAAAAACCATAATCAATACGACTTATATATGAGTTTTATTTAACATCTGTCCTCTGAATTTAGGAGGCCCTGTTAACTGCTGTTGAAGCGTTGCTGGTTTCTCTCTATGGATTTCGGGCAACTACAGATCACCTGCTTGGGAAGCAGCTAAGCCATAATACGTCGTCTCCCTCGTCTAGTCCTCCACAAACAGAGACTTTGCAAAAAGGCAGTGATAGAAGTGTGGGGAGAAGTGACACTTCTAATAAGCACAGTGGTATTGTCCACAAAGATGCACCTGAACACTGCACCACAACTGTTTCAACAACACTAACTAGTAATGCATCACTGCACCACCAAACTTCAAACAGTAGCTCATCTTCTTCTGTAGCAGAGGACTGGATTATCAACCAGACCTCCAGTGAGCTTGAACCTAACTTTTCTCTCTGTGATGATAAAATGACCCAGAACAATACTGACACACAAGAGAAGGACTCAGCAAGCAAATCTCCTGAGAAACCTAAAGACAATTTAGGTCCAGAGGCGAGCAAAGATCATTCGTCAGCTGAGGACTGGAGCCGGGGAACTGCTTTCAAAGACCCTGTGTCAAATGAACCCCTGCAACCCGTCATCATCCATCAACCCTCAGTGCACAATAATGCAGTGACTCAAAGCAGCTCAAACATAAAGATGATAAACACCATAACAGAAAAACGGGCTGCTCTGACTGCCTACGACCTGATCAGCAACCGCACCATGAGGGCACCGCTGTCTCCCGCCACGCTGTTCGAGAAGGAGGCCAGAGCGGAGGTCCTCAGGGAGAAGCCCACAGCCAGTCTGCAGGATATCAGCACGGCCGTTGACGAGAGATGGAAAAATCTGACGGAGACAGACCGTAAGAAGTGAGTTTCCAGACCTTCACCTTTCCAAGTAGTTGATTCCATTTCTTGTTATTTGCAAGCCAGAGAGAAGGGGGGGGGGGCTTGACCTGTCATTTGCAAGTGAACAGTCTAGCCTTGAAAATTTGTTGATACGAACTGCTTTTCTAATTTCCAGACAATAGTGCTCAATAATAGGACAGGTTGACAGCACTTTCTGCCATAGAACAGGTATCACACATAGAGTTTCAAAGTATACCATCTATTTGGAAATGCAAAATGTTTTGTGCTTTATATGGAGTCCATGTAAAAAATATGTTAAAAAAGGTTATTTGTTTGTAAGACCAAAGAGTAATGCTATGTTAGGGTGCATTGCTGAGGGGAGTTGAGAGTCAGACCAGACAGGGAACCTTAGAAATGTAGCCTACAGCTGTGGCCAGGCTAAGAAGCAAACACATGTTATACATAAAAAAAATCTAAAACCATTCAATGGTAGGCTACATATCAGGACACAATAAAAATCACATGTTTCTTACCAGGTCCTAATATTATTTAAACCTCAATTGTCCCATTGTTTGTTGTGTTCTGATCCATAAAACCATAGAATTCAAGGAGGGTCTCCTCTCTTTCTCCTGTAATTGTATATTTAGAATATTTTCACAGATTTACCTCAGTGTCAGGAAACCCCTTGTCACAAAACCCAGTAAAAAATGACTCCCCTGCACTGCTTAGTTCACATCCAGACTAACTAGCAGCTTCTCTGTTAACTAACAAGTTAAAATCAAAGTCACACAATAACACAAACAAAAGAAGCAACTGGGCAGCAATAGACAAGCAACTCCTGTGACTCCTCGTTTTTTCACACAGCTCAGTACTTTGTATTTCACATCTTAAAGGCTGCACCTATCTTCTAATATACATGAAGTGTTTGAAATCAAAGCAGTAAATTTACTTCAGACACAGATGTTAACTTTATACCCATGGACATTATGTCAACTCAAAGTGGCACTAAAAATTATGGAAAGATAAATACCTAGTCTTGTTTCCAGCTTGTCACAAAGCTCTTTGTCCATCTCAAATGTCACCTACGCTTAGTTTATAAATGTATGAGGAGTGACACATAGTTGGCTAGTCAAGAACAGACTTGGGACAGAACAGATGGAGGTAATGAGCGTTTGTGTTTGACCCTTGCTCTCCTCAGAGTCAAAGGATTTACATTAATGAAGGTAAGATAGGGATCAAGGTGGCTGGTTCCATACACTGTTCTTTCAGGTTAAATTGTCAGTTGGTCGTTGTGCTGATTTTCCAAACCTTAAATTTCACAAAATACCCAAACTAAATAAATATATATAAATATGAATAAATGTTGTACAGTGCCAGGATTCATCAGGGTCATCATACATCTGAAAGAGTGGTTCAGGGAGTATGAGACATAATTTTCACACATGGATTGTCCACCACAAAGTCCAGACCTGAACCCCACTGATAATCTTTGGGATGTGATGGAGAAGACTTTACGCAATTGTTTGACTGTTCCATCATCAACCTTGGGCAAAAAAGTTAATGGAACTATGGATGGCATTTTAGGCCTTAAAAAAGTATGATTTTTGATGCTCATAAATATTGATTGGATTCTCAAATACTTACTTTTATGCGGTTGCTTTAACTTCTCACATTTTAATGTGTTTTAAAAATTGTAATTTGTCATGAGTTAAAGATCCACTGTGTTGTATTTAGTGACATCTAGTGGTGAAGTTGCAAATAAAAATTGCAACTACAATCCTGACTGGCCGTCAGTGTTTGTTTACCCACTTTACGCTTCTAATGTGATGATGCTGGTCCACACTCAGAGTAGGTGACGATAACAAAACTCAATGCTGGATGTCACACAAAACAGCTACAAAACAGGGAAAGAAGTCCATCCTGAGTTACAACATGATTCAGATTCAGAATTTATCACACCCAGCAGCTAGTGTGTCACATTGTGGTGTACCATCCAAAGCAGCATCTTCTCATTAAAATATACGGTAGCTACTTCTAGAGGTATTGAGTTTAACTTGAATAGATTAGTTCATTTTCCAGTTCATTCTGGGCTCTGATTTTCCTTTATATTCTTTATTCTCATTTTTCCCCGTATGGCTGTGAAATGTGTTTTAAATTGCTCGAGTAGTGGTCTTAAAAAGTTTTAAATTGTTGAAAGCTGCAGAAACCCTGATTACAGTGCACATCCACAGGCATGTCAGTAACCAAAAGTACAAGCTGTACTGTCGGCTGATCTCTGCCCACTGAGCTTCTCAGCGAGCATCATGGAATAAGACCATTATACTGCACTTCAACCCAATTATTCTAGATTACTGCATACCAGTTTAAAATAATTGCAAGGTTGGAAAATGTGTATCAGCAGTACCTGGGGCATTATATAAGGTATGGAAGAGTGTATGGAAAAAGACATCTGTTCAGGATCCTGCCTTGCTGTTCTGCTATCTTAAACATGAAATAATATGTACTTGGCTTCTTTTTAGTGCCACCGTTACGTGGGACAAGACTTCTAGGAATTACACTTACAAGAGTTCATGAAACTGGTTATTTATTAAGAGGGTGCTGAGCCTTAATGTATAACACATGACAATCTATGGAAACATGCGTGTGCTTATTACCCACTACCTAAATACATACAGGGAGGAAAGAACTCCATGTATTCCAGCTTCTCATATATACAGTGGACACAAGATGGTACTCAGTGTCGGTTCTTATTTTATGACATTTTGTAATGTATGTTCAAAAATGACAATGTCAATTATTAGGAGAAACTTTACATTAAATAGATTTATCAGGTACATCAGAGGTGCTGTCTGATTGTAACTAATATCAAGAAGCACTGTTTTTTCCCCTTTGTACCTCATACAATAATGTATAACAAAAAGTTAATACGCTCAGTGAAAAATGGAAGCACATTTTCTTTCTAAACTAGTTTATGCAAAGGTATGTTTTTTGCAGATTTTCAAAAAAATTGCTTCACTTTTTTGTCAAACATTATTAGTGACTACATTTACAGGCACAAAATATCGCCATTTTTAACAGTATTACCATTTCGCTGTTTACATGGCTAAAGAAAATGAATATTCAAATAATATTCACGTTTACAGGCAGCTGTGCATTTAAAAAAAAAAAAAAAAGTCATTTCAGAAACCCATGCAAACATAACTTCACTCGGTCATTTGTTCCAGAGCCTTCTTTAAAAGGTTGTCTTGCAATCTTTATGTCTATCCAAAGGCCTTAAAAGTAAGCATTGGGATGCTCCCATACGTAAAATCAGGGCTAATTCTGGCACCCATCTTTAAAATAACTGCCTGTCTTAGAGCAAATCCATACTGTTTATTTGTTTACTTTGTCATCACATTGTTTTGGAGCTAATCACACTAATCACACTTACTAACCATCTAGACACAAATCAAATCAAACTTTATTTATATAGCGCCAAATCATAACAGAAGTTATCTCATGACACTTTACATATAGAGCTGGTCTAAACCAGACACACAAAACAGATCACTGGACATTCACTTGCACAGCTACATGGTGGAAATTAAGTTTACTGCTACAAATAGGTCGTCTGTCAAATAACAGCAGACACATTGTGGCTGCCATCTGTGAATGTAATCTTATTTGCTTGATACACTGGTGACAGTCAAAAAGGCAGTTATCAGCCAGTAGATGGGTGCATTAGAAGATCTAACAGAGCTAACTGTAAACAAGCAAGTGGCCTTATGCATAAAAACCCCACTTCAGAAGCACATTGTGATTACACTAAGCCTAAAGAATGCTCGTAAAATGTAGTAACATCACCGTATCTCAGTTCTTAATCAGAAAATACTACACTCAAAAAATGGCCTGAATCAGAATAGAAATATTATCATATTTGGATCGACAGTGGAATATTAGTATGTAAATGTATTGAATGTTTGCTGGAACGGTTAACTTGGAAAAACAAGGTGTGTCATTAAACACTAATTTTTGACAACCTCATTGAAATCTTCAGGTATGAGGAGAAGGCAAAGAAACACCTCGAGCACCATGACCAAAAGACCAAGTTGGCTTCTGCTCAGGGCCCCAGGGAGCCGAGCGCCATCACCCCAAGAGGCCATGCAGTGGGCCAGAAACGAAAGGCCCCGCTCTCCAACCAGCAGCTGTTGGACCAACTCTTCTCTGCTCAGCCCCAGAAGAAGATGAAGAACTTGGCGTCTAAGCCCTCACAGCCCCTTCCCTGTTGCGTGGCTGCCCTTCGACTGCAGCTTCAACGCCTCTCTTCCCAGGGCGGCGCAGCACCACAGGGCATCCGTCTTGTAAACCGGCTGGCCTCTCAGAGCGCTTGGGTCATTTTATGTGGTCAGAGGCTCATGTTGTTAAATCCATTTCGGGTGGAGGAAGCCTTGCTGTTTAAGAGACTTCTAGAGAATAATATACTTCCAGCAGTGAGTCTCCAGAACCCTATACAGTTAACAGATGGGTAATGTATCTCACTTGCTCGTAACCAGCACACTGCAAAACCTTACAATCAGCCAAAATCTTAAAGCCTGAAATAGTAGAAATGCATGTATGATTGTCAAAGTTGAATGTCTCATGAAGTATCTGCAACAACATGAGTGCAAATAAACATCCAATATAATCCATAACTGTCAGAAAACCTGGGTTTTAAAACATTGAAAAAATGATGCTGTTTCGTCCATTGGTCAGACTGTGTCGGCAGACCCATCATGTTTTTACTGACATCTTGTTAGCTCATAAAGTTAGTTACGTCATTACAGGGGCTAAATTTATGAGCAAAATCCAGACATTAGATAACCTTAAACCTAATCGAATAATACTCTAAAGTCACATACATTCTAACGCATAGCATAAGTGCATTTCTAGCGGTTCCTTTTACTTTCCTTCAAATCAAATCAAATCAAATGTTATTTATATAGCGCCAAATCATAACAGAAGTTATCTCATGACACTTTACATATAGAGCTGGTCTAAACCAGACTCTCCTTCTTTTTCTTAATTTCTTTCTGTCTTTCTTCCACACTATTTCAAACCCAATGGCAGATAGTTTCCAAACACTTATCACTATATGAGAAATTCCTTATTTTTTTTCATGTTTACTATCGCTATAGGTACACAAGATTTGTGTACCTGCAAAGACTTTAACATTCATGTATTCTTCTAATATGCTAGTTCATACTGTTGTTATATATCAAACATATATGTTTAATATTGTATATTACTGTCATTTGTAGGAATCTAGGCGGAGCTGAGTATACTAAGACTCTGTGCCACATGGAGCAGCATCACCCTGAGCTCGACGGAGGGGTCCTAGTCTCTGATCCAAGGCTTGTTGCAAATGGGTTTCAAATCAAAATCACTCCAGGTAAAAGTTTATATGTAGCTGAGTTTTATGTATGCTGACGAGTTCTAAACACTGTAAAAACAGCCTCACAGCAAGGAAGTCAAATACTTTTTTTTTTTTTTTTTTGAAAAATTAATGATCTTGTATTTATTAGTTTGGCTAGATTAATTCAAAATAGAATAAGAAAAGAGAAAATTCCAGCCACTGAAAGACCATAATAGACCTTAAAACTAAAAAAAAATCCAAAAATGTGGTGGCAATTACAAACAATTAAAAAAAACACTTATCAAAGGTCTTAAATGGACAAGTTATGGAAGCGGTGTCACTGAAATATTTTATTAGAACAAAGTTCTAAATATTTTTCTCCAAATGAGATCACTTTTCTAATAATGAACATGCTTGAGAAGATTTATTTTCTTTTTTGAAAAACAGACTCATTTCCTAGAAACAAGGTCTTGGAAATGTTGTGATATTTCTTTCCTGCTGTGTGTGCCATGCCCTTCACAAAAGAAAAATATTTATTAAAAATGTAAAGTCAACAACATGTATATTTGTGAGTAATGCTTTCTCAAAGGTGGTTATTTATTTCTTAAGAAATGTTGGCGTCATTGCCATCATTAATGTCATAGTTCACAGATCACTTAGAAATGTCAAACGTAGTTGTGTCTAACTGGATTACAGGCAATGACTTCTGACAGAGTTTCTGTGCAACAGATTAGTGGTGGATAAGACAAAATACCCCAGTACCTTTACAAAAGTTGTCCATCACACAAAACAACAAATGGCAAAAGGAAAACCTATGGTTTGGTGAATCATTACACTACAAAAATATGACAAAACCTATAAACCTAATGTTTGCCTTTCTTGAGGGATTATTACAAAGTACAATAAGAATTACACAACAAGATAAGTTTTACAAATACGTACCTTCTAGAAATATTGTTACAAATTAAATTAAATATAATATGTATTTAAACAGAAGTTTAAATTAAATAATAACCATGCTGCTGTGAATAACTTTTTAGGCTACAAAAATATTTGGTTTTCTCAGATTTGCCAGATGGGGACAGTGCCCTGGTGTTGGTCTGTCCATATATACACTAATGTCAAGTCTAAAACAGGGTGATGGACATGACAAACTAGTAAGAATAGCTCAGAACTGTTCCTAATATCCAGCTTGTTTGTGCCAGTTTTGGGCATGATTTCTCTGTTCACTTGTAAAGGGTGTACAGTGTCCTGTGAACGCTGCTTGTTTTTGATGCTGACATGGTTCACCTCACTTGACACTGGCTCTGTGCCCAACAGCCTGGTCTCACAGTAGGTTTGCACCCCAGTGTGCAGGTGATGAGAATGGTTGCCCTTTAAGAAATTCAAGGAATTTTCATTTGGCACTGCCAGCCTTGGTGGGTGTGCATGGGGCTGAAGTCAGCCGTGTATATAAGACGAGATCATTGCCCAATCTCAGCTGAAAATCTCTGGCTTTTTGTTTGGATTGTCAGAAATGTGTGATGACTACTTTTTCAAAAGTCATTTGAACTGTTACCTCATTTAAAGTTGATGCATATATTTCACACAAACAAAAGCAGGTATGTTTATGATGGATTTGGTATAATACAAATATGAGCTGTGTTTCTGTTAGTTGCTGCTGTATACAAATGTCGCAGACTGTGCAGTTTATACAAACAGAGGAGCCATAAATCTTATTGGTCTTTGCCTCCCCAGAATTTATTTGAGATCTTTCTTCAGTCATTTTGTATCCAAAGCCATGCATCAGAAATATAAATTGTGCATGATTTGCAGTATTTCCTCATGAAATGAGAACCTATCATTCTTCCACCCTACAAGACAGCTTCCTTCCAGTCTGCTGGGGCTTCTATTAGTCATTTAACACTCCATTTGGCAATGGCTTGTTTGACTTGGGCATCAGCTCGGCTGTAAACCACAATATTTATTTATTATTCTTTCCTGGAGATAGTAGTAGTGTCTGGAGTATATTAATCCTTGTTTTCTGCTTATTTTGGCCAGGGCTCACGTCAGCCGAGAGACATCTGGAAGTGACAGCAATGGCAGACTGTGTGCCTTTCCTCAGCCTAGAGGACCTCAGGGAGATCCTGACTGCAGTTCTTCACAAAAAGGCTAAGACAGTGCAGGAGTGTCGGCCACTTAAAGTCACAAACTACCTAAAAGTGAGAAACAGAATCTGAAAATGACAATGACCTTCAAGTTTCTTATTTTCACTAAAGTCCAGTTAATCTGTAATGTCGATCTTCTCATCACAGAGCGAAGCAGTTCGACTTGTACGCCAGTTACCTTCAAATTTATCCAGGGAAGATGTAAAGGAAACACTTCAGAGGATGGAGCAGCAGCTCGGTAAGAGCAACCAGGCCTGTATCCATGGACGACCATTTCTGGAGCACCTCTCTGATATCCCTTGTACAGAGGAGGAGGCCAAGGCTCTGCTTAGGCCTTTAGACTTGTGAAAGTACGGTTTTGAACTAGAAGGGACATGTTCCTGCACAATGTTGGAAAAGAGTCTTCCTTGGCCTATGCCCTACCTGTCTGCCAAGATTCATGAAATGAAATGCTGACCAGCAAACAAATGATGATGAAAATATTACCTCTTTAGTGATGGAAAAATCTACCCCTTCATACTGTCACTGTAAACTCTGTATTATCATAATTCAATTTTGTCACAGACATTAATAAATGTATTTGAACAGGATTTGTGATTTGGTCAGACTTGTTATTCATTTTGTAAACCTTAACACAAAGGACTTTGAGCCATCATTAAAAAAATGTCAATAGTAGGTTTAAGGACACGGACTGTTTAAAGGACAGACCTCAGTCAGACAGTATTATCCACTGTTTATTTTGTATCTCATCACAGATACAGGACTACTTATATATATGTTCTTAGAGAATTTGCTGAGCAGAAACTCACAGTGTTTTGTAGCATTAAAAGATGAACTAGAAAAGCACTCAGAGCGCAGACCTCCGCCAAGGCAGCTCAGTTCCGCACCATGCTGTGATTTACTCTTAAAACCAGAATGTCCCCATAACATTTTGAGTTATGTATATTTATAACCTTCTGGATCACCAGGACCAGAATATCAACATGATGAAGATCAAAGTTACTTCTGTGTAACTCAACACTCATATTTTAATCCCTTGACCACGACAACGTATGGCTAGAATTTGGAATCTTACTGATATCAGTTGTAGTTTTGAAGATATTGAGGAAATTCCGTTTTTGGTTAATGGCAGTTTTCTTCCAGATCTATCTCAATAAGTATTTATGATACATCAAATCGGATGACACATATCTTAAAGAGCAAAACCTCAGCTATTATT
>JAPQRQ010000015.1:4738541-4748879 GCA_037367365.1 Apogon talboti | reverse complement strand
ACACACACACACATATATGTATATATGTATATATGTGTGTGTGTGTGTATATATATATATATGTGTGTGTGTGTGTGTGTGTGTGTGTGTGTGTGCGTGTACAGTATACTGTATATACTGAGAACTTTACTTAATGCCGTTTATTAAACTCTAAGCCTTCTGAAAACCTAAAGAAAACCCTGGGATGTACACTGATATTTGACCAGCTCACAAATTAATTCAACCACAGATTTACTGATGTACCCATGTAAAAGAATTTCAATTGTTGTGTTTGTGGTAGTGTGGTAGTTGACTTTCAGATGAGTGAAGAGGGCAGAGAAAAATGATGGAAAGCAGATCAAAGAAAATCTCTAAACTACCCTCTGATATGGGATCATCTTCAACCCCTCTAACCACTATTATTACCTGAAAACAAAAGCTATAAACTGTAGTTTTACATCTCTTGCACTGGTAAAGATCCACACAACAAACAGCAACAGGTAGCAAGATACTTTATTTTTAGGTCATCGGAGGGATTTTAATATGTTGTTGCTTTATAACACATTGTTTAATATTCTTTCATGGATTCTTTTGCTCACAACTGTGTTGTCACGGCTGATTTTGCCACTGAGGGTTCTGTCAACAGCAACACTTCTCCAGACTGTATGGTTTGCACATCTGTTAAAGGCTCCAGATGTTTTTGGATTCACCTGGCAAGCCCCATTTCTTTCCCCACCTGTTGTCCATGGCCTCATGACCACGGCCATATGGTTTGTCTACAGCAGCTGCTATAGACCACTGCGCATATTAAATGCAGTGAACATGTTTGTTTATTCTTTAGAATTTTTGGGAGATATTGCTGAAACTTAATGACTTATTTTAGATTTTGCAGAAGCATGCATTTCTACTGATACACAGGTAATGAATGCAAGACCTACAGTGTGGTACTACTTATGTTGCACAATGTAAATATTTCTCTCACCACTTTCCATGGACCTCTTTTGGTTACATATGTGGTTTGTGTTGAAAACATTGAGAGTCAAAATATTAATCTTGAAAGAATAGAAATAGAGATGTATGTGATGTTTGCGTCTTTTCATCGTCATCCTACCTGTTTTCCTCAGTACCTAAATAAATCTAATTGCTGAGAAACTGAATGACACTTGCACTAAATTTAAAAATGAAATTTCTCAAGATAAAACTAAAATCACTTTTGCAAGATTAAATGAAATGATGTACACCACTAACCAGAATCCAGATTCATCTTCATCTTCATTAAATGTTCTTCAACAACCATATAGCATCCCATTGACAGCTGTTCATTAATCGGGACCTGAGAAGGAATGTAGTAGCCTCTATCCATTCATATTCTGTTAACATTGCACAACAGGAATCCTGTCCAATAACGGGGACTCCAGCTGCCTTGGACTACTCCCTCACCCCTAACATCCTTCTTCCCGTTCTCTCACTCTCTCTTCCTCACCTGTCAGAGGTGGAATGTCGCTGGCGGATGCAGTCCTCTAGGGCCGGACTCTATGACAGATGCTCAGTCAAAAAAAAAAAGTTTACCAGCTCCTGTTCATGAAGCTGCTTAAAACAAGAGGACTGAATGAAATGATGCACATTGTTACAACAGTGGATAGAGCTGCACCAATAAAATGAAACTTTTCTTTTAAAAAGCTAGAAAAAAAGTTTACCTGACATCTATACACGCAACAAGGAAATATATCTTATATTAGTCATTTGGACTCAAAAAGTAAAAAAAAAAAAAGTTAAAGAATACAGCTGGACACATGACCCTATATTTATATTTAGTGTATATCGTGTACATCATATTTAGTGATACCAGCAGAGGTGTTGAAAGTGAAAGTATCTGCACTTCCACTTGTCTACAAGCAGAACTACTGATCCACCTTTTTTACTGCAATAAAAGTGGGAAAAAAAATATTTTCAAAGTGGAAAGTAGAACTACAGATATAGATCTAGGAAACTAGCATTACATTTGTTCCAATCTCTCTTGTTTTGGTCCGTCTTTTGTGCATCTTTTTGTTACATGTCTTATGTCTATTATGTTTTCATTGTTTCATCTTACATGTTGTTTTGTCGTATCATTTTCATGGTTTTGGTCTTGTTACACGTGTCATGTGTAATATGCACTGAAGGCTGACTCTTCCCTTTCTCTTTGACAAGGTTTTCATCTGTTTTTTTTTCATTTATGTTGTTTCTCATATTCCATCCTTTTCATCTTGTTGCGTCTTTTATGCCACTTTGGTCTTGTTACCATTTCATGTATTTTTCATGCACTGATGAATACACTAAAACATGTCCTTTTCTGTGTGTTATTCCATCCATTTATGTTGAAATCAGTCTTGATGCTAGGAGGCTGCAGAATATACACTCACTAATTCTACTCCAAGGCATTACACAAAAGTAACAGAAAGTCCAGATAGTTATTCCTAAGTACTATGTTAAGACAATTTGATACAGATTTAATGTGTAAATGTAGGGAATCAAAGGAAAAACATGTCAGAAAAATACCCAAGTACAGATACCTGACACCTCTAAACATAGAACAAGTACTGGAATTCTTTTAGACTTTCTTTTAACTTTGTTGTTTCCTGTGCTGATGTAAATCTTCACTTTATGCTTCTTAGTTCACAGAAACTTTCATCCACTGTTTTCCCTGTTATCTGAAAACCTTCCCTTGGGAAAAGTGGTTCTGTGGATCCACTCTGCCCGGGGGTGTGCTGTGGGTCGATCGTCACGGCAACTTTCCAGCTCTCAGCAGGAAAGGAAGTGGCTCTCAGGGGCAGCACTCAATTCGCCCTCTACTGGGCGGAAGTCAGGCCTCAATGAGGCCGTCAGTCGAATAGGTCATGCTGTCAGAGCACGCCAGAGTTCACATCCTCTCATTAGACTGCAATACTTTCAACGTGCCTTCACTGAAAAAAGACAAGTCAGGGAAATAGCTGAAATAGGCTTGAGATAAACTGGGCTTATTGTGACAAGACCATGCAGGTGAAGTCAGGTAGAAAAACAGGACTTGGAAGGTTTGCTTTGCTGCACTCGTCCACCTGGCACAGAGGCTCACACGTTGCCTTGTGCAACTTATCCTTTTGCACCATGTGCTGAAGACATAAAGATTCTCAGCTGCTGAAGTGTGAAACAGGGCTGCATCGCAGCTATGTTGAGGTTCAGGTTGTTGTGTTGTGAAACTGTAACATCAAGTTTGGAAATGATCTGCGTGCTGGCAGAATGACACCAAGCAGATGGCCAAACAAAAGCCTGTATTTGCAGCTGCAGTTATATTATGTTTGGGAGAAAACTCTTTAAAATATTATGTATAGTTTTGGTATTAACACAAGAAAATAGGATTCCAAATTACACTTAAACCTTTTTAACCTCCAGTCTAAGCAACCCCAGGGTTAAGGTTATAGCAGAAGAAATGTACGGCCAGAATGCATGTATTAGACTTCATTAGAAAGGAAAAATGTAATTTTTGTGTTTAACACATCTTAAGTCTAACTTAAACTACATCAAATCACACACAGCACAAATTTAAGCCTTGAATTAGTCTTGGGTGACCTGGTGGATGTTTAGATGTTAAAATTCAACAAATACTCATAAATGAGATGTACATGTGAAGCGCATTGAACAGGACATCAGGCAGACACAAATTTGCTCAAAGAAACAGAGCTGAACAAACAAGCTAGAAACTTTATTTGTTAAAACAAGTATATAGAGTTGCTGTATTACATCTTGCTAGATTGTCGTTTTATACATTTACCAACAGTGGTTTAGAAAGGCAACTCCTACTGGAAATAATGGCACATGTAATACAATACAAATTAGCAAACATATCAAAATCAGTTTTTACAACTTTTGTAGCAACCAATTCTTTCTATTGGTGTGCCATAGTGCAAACTGTGTGTTGTTCATAAGACAGAGTTTAATGAAGCATGATCTCGACATTCATACATCTCAACAATCTGTGTTCTCTGTCTTTAACACATTTTTTCATTTTGTAGGCTGCATTCACTGTGCCTTCAGTTCAAGTCCTTCTGTCCAGTAATGTGAAATTACAATCAGAATAATTCAAGTGTATCGGGCAGGTCAGGCTGTTTGGTTGAATAGTTGTAGATTATGATGCTCCGTGGATATGTGGCTGTATGTGTGTTATGGCAGAGTACAAGACCTGAAGTGGTGTTTCACCCCGGTGGAACGCTTCCTCTTTTTGTATCTCAGGAGTGATCAACCGCCAAATAGTCACCTGCACTGAGGATTTTCCTCTCTGCTATGCTCTTCAAAGAGCAGAGAGAAAATGGCCTAATTTTTACTCATTGAAATGAGTTTAGGTGGGGTCCAAAAGTGTGTTTTGGAGACTGATTTTTCATTAACCCCCTACTCGCCTTTGTGTTCTACCAGTGTGAAATATCACTCTAAATGGTCTCCAGCTGTGTTTTTCCAAGCCCTTTCAAAAAGTCCATGAGGATTCCTGGTTTCACTCTGAAAACACAATTTAAAAAATGATTACCACAACATAAAGCTCAGCAAAAAAGTGTAAAAGCTTGTATGATGACTAGGAGTGGAGTGGAGTGGAATGGAGTGGAATGGAGTGGATGGCGCATGTTTGAGTATAATCTGTTGGCATCGTTGAAACACTATGGAACACTGAAATATGAGAAAATATTGCAATGGACTATTTTTTACCGTCTACATTCACTCCCCAAGTCCAGCACCTGTTTTTGTGTTCCTGCATCCATCTGACTTCTACAGCAGAGGAAGCAAAGGAGAGAAAAGAAATAGCTTGAGAAAGCGGTGCCTTTTGGGAAGGTCAGGCTATTCATCGCCTCTACTCTGGTTCTATTGTACCGACAAGAAAGCACTGGAACTGGTTGATTGGTTGATGTCAAAGTCTGAAGTCGGAAGCCAGACCGAGCCACAGCAGCCCCACCCATCCGTCCGTCCGTCCGTCCGTCCGTCCTCCATTCTTGCCCGGGCCTCAGACCCAACTCAAAAGCATCCACAACGGTCCACCACCATGGAAGGGATCTTGCCATAGATGATCTGCTCTTTGCGGTTAAAGTAGAGCATGTTGATGGGTGACATCTTGGTGGGGGTACAGCAGGGGCCCGCGGTCCCTCTTGGGTTCGCCTTGTTCACCAGGTGGGTGTGCGGGTACTTCTGCAAGTGCATGTACTCGCACTCCCCGGAGCAATAGTTGGCCTTGTAGCGCTTTGGGGCAATAATCCAGTCCCAGCCAAAGTCTTCGAAGTCCACTGTGAGCGGGTAGCGACAGCAGCGGGACTCTGGTGAGTTCTCGTCGCAGTCCAGGCCTGTGTCTCTTGGGGCGCGCCTGGGGCCCTCTGAGATCTTCACCTCCATAAATGGTTGCTGCGAAGACATATGTGGAAACTGAGACACAAGAACACAGATGACGGCATTCGGTTTACATTTTATAATCTGGTGCCCTTGACCTTTGGCAGCGGGTTTTCAAACATGGCATAATAATATTTTGAAACTCAGAGTTTTAAAGAAATTAAATCATCTGTCGGTTGGTTAACCACAGCCATCTTGGTATTCTAATTGCCTCGGAGGCCTGTGCCGGCATTTGAGCCATGTGAAGTGTGTTTGTCATTGATAGTAGTGTGTGCAGTGCATGCAATTACTCTGATTTGCACAGTCACACAAAATACTGTTAGGAATGTGGAGCAGGTGAACTTTTATGTAATCTAGCAATAAGATTTGAGTTCTGGTGGGCCGGGCATCTGTCCAAACGCAGGTGAGTGCCTACATGGAGTCTGTGTTGATTAGCAACTTTCAAAGCTCTTTTAATTCTGGATTCCTTCTTCCCAGCAGTGAAATACATGAATGCTTAAGCACCTGCTGACTCTTCAAAGCCTTCATGTACACAAAAGCCTGGGCCAAAAACCTAAAACCTCTATTAACTTAAGTAAGAAGCTTTATTTGGTACAATTTGTTGAGTCAAAACACGGTACATATTAATAAGACTGGGTTAAAGATGCAAAATATGCCACCATAAACTTTTTGTTCTCACATATCGACAGTCAGACGAGCTCTACTACTGTTTTAATGTCAAAATAAAGCTTCTTCTCACCAGTCCTTCCTCTCCAGGCTCCGAGGAGGTCACAGCCAAGTCATTTCCCCTCGAATCAAACGCGTTGATCTCGATTCCCCAGTTGGTCTCCGGCTGCCGCAGCCACACACTCAACACTTGTTTGACGTCTATACTTTGCCAAGAGCTCACTCCGGCGCTCACGTCGATCTTTAGAGAGCGGATCCGTATGTGCCTGCTCCCGTCCGTGACCGGCATCAGGCGGGAGATCTGGAGGAACACGGTGGTGTCCTCCGACGCCGGCCGCAGATGCACCCACAGCTGAGCCCGCAAGATGCGACTGGCTTGGATCCTTTGAGCGAACGAGAAGAAGCAGCACTTGGGCTCCCCGTCCACTTGCACGATGGGGTCGGCTGGAGGGAGAGAGGGTAAGAAATGGGTTTGAATACTCATGGAGCTCATCCCGGGTAAGTCATTTCACCTGCGGGACTTTTATGAAGCCCTAAAGGTACTGTATGTAGCGCACGGTTTAAAATCTTGGTATTATTTGTATGTTGACTTTTCAGATGTACAGTAAAACCTATTCATTTAACTCCGGCAGAGTCGCCCGTGCGCTCTGCTCCGTGCGTAAAAACCTATCCTGCGGAGCGCATTCCACCCGCGCGTAAAGCAAATCATAAACGGAGATTAAAAACTCACGCTCAGTAGCCATCATCATTATTGTTTCCGTGATGGCGTGGTCGTCGTCGTCCTCCAGGATCACATCCCTGTTGTCATCTCCGAGCACGTCGTACTGGTCGAGGAGCTGCTGCAGCGGCGGCGCCTTGGGCAGGAGCTGTCTCACTATGTCTCGGCTGATGTTGGGAGCTGCTTTCATCCGCAGTTTGCTCAGAATCTGGGATTTGATCGCGTTTAATCGCATGGTTTTAATCTGCTGCCGGACCTCGCAAGTAGAGCACTGCTCCGTGTCTTCTGGTACGGTGGCGGAGATCTGCTGGTGCGTCTCTTGGTCACTCAAAACTACTGGACCCAAAGCGATCAGCAGGCTGAGATAGAGCACTATCTGAGACAGAGGCATTGTCTCTGCAGGTTGTCTGGAGAACGATCCTGTGCTGTGCGTTGGACCTGATGCGCCACTGAACTGGGTTTGGATTAATGTCCCGCACTGATCGGCATCATACTTTATTAGCGCACACCTTTTTATACTCCAACTTTAGCCTCTTTTGTGTCGTCAAAAACTATGATTGGCTGGACAGGCAACAATGACTTTTAACCGACTGACATGAAAACTTTTTTTCGCTGTCAAACCATAAAGGGATTGAGACTGTAAGCATGTGGTGGACGCATCCGCACATGGATAAACGCGCTTTTCTTACGGCGATTGCGCAACCTGCGCACAGGCACAAAGTGTGCGTGTGTATGTGTGTGTATGTGATAAATCAAACAGAGCTGAAAGACACGATCAACACGTCGGCAAAACACCTAGTAACCAAAATGAAAACAGTCACTTTCCTTTGGATTAGAGTTAAATGAAAGTTTTTAAAACATTAAAGGGTGTTCATTTGGGACTGGTCCTGTTCAGATTGTGTGTCTGTGAGGAGTCAGTGTTGTACAGTAGTTAAGGCATCTGATCAGATGCATCTGCCTCTGCCAGGCCAAAAACACTCCTAGCTGTGATCTTTTCTCGTGTCAGTTGTATCTTTCAGTCTGTGTTGTCTGTAGTCCACGTGTCACCAGTTTATATAGAATGTATTGACAGCGCCCTGGATCTGTAATAAACAAGTGTAAGAAAAATCCAAATCTCTTCAACAGGTCACTGCTGTTTACTGAGGCTGGAGTCTGTGAACAGACAGCGCTACCGTGTGGACAGATACGGACACACACTGCACACCAGAGCAGCAATGGCACCACAGACTGTAGGGGAAGTCTGTACAGGTTTATGGGGTTGTTTACACTCACTTTTTTCAGTAACTTATCTCATTCTGTCAAAGCTCCACACACAAGTTAAATAGAACACAATGCTATGTTAGACTGAGATGAAAACCTGACGGTCTTCAATCAGACAACACTCTGATGCACTTTATACAAAATTACACCCTTTAGTAGTTTCTCTACTCATATTTTCTCCCTCTGTGAAAGATGCTTCCAGTAACAGTCCATCTGCACATGTCGGTGAACATAGAATTAGACTTTTAGAATGAGAATGAACTGAAAATTGAAAATGCCCTGTTTTTCTTATCTAAATTTTCACTTATGAACAATCTGCAAAAAATGTGATGAATATTCCAAAAGTTTATAAACATGCTAAAAATATATTATCCACCAGTTCCATGCTTTACATAACGTCCTTAATTCAGACTGACAAACCTTTTTCATAACAGTTTTTCTAAGATACTCTGGTTGTCAAATAATAATTATTATGCTTACAACAACATGTAAATCTACATACCCATACACAAATGTATTATGTACATTAAATTTCCACATTTTTTTCATGGACTGATGATTCCTTGTTTGTATATTACACAGACTATGTATTAAAACATCAGTACTTGGCACAGGTTTGTAAATGTTAATATAATAATATAAGTACATATTTTAATATGGTTGTATCATATAACTTATAAACTTATAAACATAATGCCACTTTACAATAATAATACATTGTAATGGGATAACAAATGGTTCATAATTAGGTTATTAATTAGGCTCCAAACATTTTACATTTTTACTGGTGAGTAATTATAAAGATAGAACAGTTTGCTGCATTTCTACATAGATAGATGTTGTATCTGTTGACTCAGATCTCAGTAGCTGCTTGGTTTGCATTGACTTGGCCTTTTATCAGTCAACATGTTCAACAGTGAGTTACTAACATTAGTAACCTGCAAGAGGAAACCTCACTGTAAACAAAACACTTGAGAACACGATGAAAAAACTTGATTTAACTATGCGGTAAAGCACATACACACACACACACACATGCACACACACACACACACACACACACACACATATACACACACACACACACACACACACATATACATACACACAAACGTTATGTCATCAACAGTATCTGTCTCCATTACATTTAAAACACCACATTTCAGGCCTAAAATTCAAGTAAATTTGGCACAAACCTGAAGTACATTGGGACTGGAGGATGACATAAAGAGATTCTGATGGCTAAAGGTTATGGTTCAATGTTATAATGACCTGCAGAAAAAATTGCAGTCCATAAATGTTAGTGTTGGTATTGGAGAGAACTGCATGAACAGGTTAAGATGTGGAGGCATCTGACTGAACTAACGGATCTTGTTCTCATGTTAACAATGATTTATAAATATTTTAATAATACCTAATGATACACCATTTAAAAATCCATATATACTGAGAATATGTGATAATCTAAAGTCTAATGACATCATGTGGTACATAGATTGGAATATCATGTTATATTTCTGTATTATTAGTCTATAATTTACACAGCTGCCAACTGAATATAATATTATGTTACTTTTGACTTAATTCTTTTGTTTTTTTCAGCTGATAAAACTTAACCTTCCCCAAAGAATGATGAGGGTTTTTTTTTCCATTTGCTTTTTTGCATTCAAGTTTTTGGTATTATATTGTGGTTTTTGTTACTGAGGTGAAGCATACTTAGGTAAAGCATAAATAAAAATACAGTAACCACTTCCATGGAAACGTGAGTTCAGTTTGTACAACAAGACCTTGACTTGTTGACATCTACATCTGAATAGTGATCAGTTTGATACAGCAGAGCATTCAGTCAGAGAGATGAGACCATTCAGTGTAGGTATAAAATGTATAAAATAAAGAACATTTCCAGGCTCCACTTCCAGACTAACATCATTCAGCATCAGCACAAAGGAAAAAAGCCTTGAACCCTTGCCCCTTTACATGCTAAAATACATACATCCATATTCCTTGAACATTTAATTCTGATCTGCAACATGAAGGATGAAATATCAAAACCCACTCCTATCTTTGTTTGAGAATGCGCCCCCCCCCCAAAAAAAAAAAAAAATTGTTGTCAAACTGGTGTTCCTCAGCCCAGCTTTGCACCTAAAGGACTAGACCATTCCTGGATGTTACTTTTGGACTAAATCATGGTTCTTTTCACCTGTTCACTATTTGAACTCATTCTTCATCCTATATTGCTCCTTTTCAAGCTTTTTCTTGAGGCAAGGCAAATTTATTTGTATAGCACAATTCATACACAGGGCAATTCATAGTGCTTTACAAGAATGGAAGAGACA
>JAPQRQ010000015.1:4720195-4734627 GCA_037367365.1 Apogon talboti | reverse complement strand
TTGAGATGGTAAAAGGCTGATGATGTTATTGATTTAATGTGGCTGTTGAAGTTTAGGTCTGAGTCCATTGTCACCCCGAGATTTCTAATCTGACCTTTGGCTTTTAATGAAAGCGATTCAAGATGACTGCTGACCCTTTCTCTTGTTTTTTTTTCTTGAATGTGTTGCAGCTTCAATGTCATGAATGTACTGTGTATTTACAAATGAAATAAAGTTGATCAGACAAAACATAAAATGTATTTAATTTATACTGTCAATAATGAAATACAAGTCAAAGTACATTTTAATATCTTTGCTCTCTCTTTTAATTTGTATTTTCTTAGACTGGTAATGTATTTTCTTCTTAAGTATAGAATAAATGCAATACATTACAGCCAGTGTCTATTTATTTATTGTGTTTATCTACGTAACTATGTATGTATGTATCTATCTATTGACTTTATATACATATAATACTTACATTTTTACCACATTCTCCATTTTCCCATAAATGTAGTTATAAAAGATAAAATTATAACTAGTATTTGTATTCAGTAGTATTCAAAGTATTCTGTCTTTATTGTGCAATAATTCCACCCGTTAATGTGTAATTATCAGTGAAATCTGTTACAATCAAACTGAAGACTGTGTTCCTTTATATTCCTAACTGTAAATGTTTAAATTTGTATATTTTCACTATGAACATTTTCTCAATTTGTTTCTATGTTCAGTATATTTTTAATTTATTTTCAAATATGTGTATTCTTCAGTTTATGGATATTTTCTGAAGTCTGATAATAGTTCTATTTTCCAATTATTTTTTAGATATTTCCATTTCTGGTTTTCTTGGAGTATCTGCAACATGACAAATTTCCCTCTGAGATTAATAAAGTAGTGTGATCCTACTGAACACCAACATCTGTTGTCTGGATTACTGAATAGCATCTGTACTGATATAAATTCATCAGTTATAATGATTAACTGATTTATTATATGTGTGTTATATGTTGCTGGGGTGAACATTGTCTAGACCAGGGATGGGCAACCTGTGGCTCCAGGGCCACATTTGGCTCTTTTTGGCCCTTTTCCACTGGCTCCCTGTGGCTTTGTCAAAAAAACATATCTTCTTGAGACCCTAGCAATGCATTTTTGTCCTCTGTAGGGAACAAAGACTTTCATAGCTTTATCTAAAAAAAGAAAAGAAAAAAGAATATCCACTGCAAAGGACATTCCATAAAGGAAATTTAAATAAGTGTATCTGGAAAGAAAAAACAAAACAAAAACAAAAAACTGTTGCATCATGCTGTTTCCAATCATGTCAAAAAACTAAAACTTTTACTTTCCTGGATCTCAGGAAGATATAGAAATGAATAACACTTATGTTTGAAACATTCTGCTATTGCTGCAACCATAAAGTCATTCTGATCATTCGGTTATGCAATTGTAAAAATGTAGATTACACTCTATGTAGACTATACTATAGAATCCAATAGTACATGTAGTAGTAGTAGTACTAAAACTAGTCCACTTTTTAAAAATGTATATGACATTAAAGGCATTCATCTCTTTTCTCCATTGCAAAGAAAGCCTTCACATACCAGTCAATTTTTACTGCACAACACAGTAATAACAAATGACAGATTCTCACACAGTCACTACTTTGAGGTAAAAGATATTAAAGACATTTTTTGGCTCCAGAAAGTTTTTTTTTGCTTTAAATTTCTGTTCAAAAATGGCTCTTTACAGAGCAATGGTTGCCAACCCATTGTATAGACTTTTGCCCTCTCTGCTCAGACTCAAGAATCCAGCTGTTAAAGTAAATCAACAACTATTTTGATCACATATGACAGGTTTTAAATTTTTGAGAGAAAAACATTAACATTTTCTGATTCCAAATAAGAGTATTTTCTGTTTTTTCCTTGTCTGTGGGAGTTAACTGAATATCTTTGGACTGTCGAGCAAACAACGCATTTTAGGAAGTCATCTTGGAGCTTGGGAACAACTTTGTCATCATTTTTTGACGTTTTATAACTTAAAATATTTAGCGATTAATCTGCCTAGGGACTACAGATAGAAATTAGCACTGTAGCTACAAACTGGCAAATTTATAGCTGCAATTGCTGTAGATGTTCATTAATATGCACTGCCCTAATAAATAAATAAATAAACAACACATGAAAATAATGTGTCAGTTAAAGCAATCCTGTATATTTCTGTGTGAAAATGTTTTTTTTTTTCTTTTTTTAAACTCATAAACTGGAGCTGCAGTCACAGGTGCCCCCGGTAGGTGTCAGTGTGGTCCCACTCTGCTCCTGGACTCGGTATTTGCGCCGAAGTGGACCCAGCTCCAGACCACTAAATCCACCTCTGACGAGGAGCTGGACTCAGTGTGGACGGACGTGAAGCAACAGGGAAACAACAGTCTTTCATCTGCTCCATCAGCCTGTTTTTTTTATTTTTCCTTTTTTTTTTTAAATTCTATTTTCTTCTGCATCCTCGGAGATGAATGCGGATCTTGAAGCGGAGCGGTTCATTCTCCGGGAGTGAAACAGCAGAGGCAGCAGCAGCAACTTGGGACATAATTTTGTTTCTCTCTGCTCTCCATGACATCGAATCGTGTTCAAGTTCCATGGTTTATTCGTTGGGATACAGTGAGGATCTGAGGAGAGGACAGGAGGACCGGCGCACCAGATGATGGACGGATTATTATGATTCATTTGAACGACCTTGGGTTATTGCACGTCTCGTCGGATTGTTATTATTATGATTTTTTTTTTTTTTTACATTTTTTGGTGGAATGGAGAATAAACTGAGGCTTCTGCTGCACTCTATTAAAAGTATGTACAGCCCTACAGGATGACAACCCATTTTGTAACATTTCCATTTGTTTCCTGGAGAGGTTTGTGCGCCACACTGTTGTTGGAATAAATGAATTGTCAGGTTTTATCTAAATCCCATGTGTGTGTCTGACAGCTAATGGAAGCTTTGACAGTTTGGTGCAAAACATTAGGGCACTTTTAAGCTCATTATGGTGGTGTCAGATCTGTTGGTGGAATTGGTGCCAGAGTTCAGGTTCTTGTTTTGACGTGCAGACCTTCCAAATGTTTGTTTTACACACAGGGAGACTCCCCACTCGGCATCAATCATTCATGGCCTGCATGTTGTGGACAGTCTAGAGCCTAGAGAGCAGCTTTCTGAATGGAGCACATGTTTCCTGTGCGCCTGTTCTGCTCTTAGAAGAAGAGGAAGATGTCAGGGTGAGTCAGGCTGATGGGAGACACCAGGCTTTCCAACCAAACAGCATCAGTGCACTGAAGGCCCGTGTCATGGTGTAGGTACAGACCAGGGCTGGAGGTGTGACTCACCAACCACAGGGAGTGGTAGTGGGGTTGGAGAGGTGGGGGCAAATAAATGAGGAACACACTTGATATGCAGAAAGATCCGAGCATATTTAAAGCTGACACTATGAGGATGTGAGGAGAAGATGAGAAGAGCCACACCAATGAGACCTTGACCCAGAGCCAGCCCCCGGAGCTGGGGTCATGTAGTAGTGGTCTGCAATCCAGTCCTCATTCCAACCATCTGGTATTTTTTTAAGGCTGCATCTGATGGAAAATAAATCACTGAAATCCCTCAGACATCAACCCCATCCCTCAGACACTCAGTGTGTCTCCAGAGTTATTTTACTTTTCAATCTCCTTTAGATTAGATTTTGACTTATCCCTGCCTTCATGTGCTGTGGGAGTTATGAAAAATTAGTGCGTTGACCCGTCTAGAAGTCATCATTACTGTTTGTCTTCATCACATTCACATTACTTAATGACTTGACGAAGGCTACTGCTGTAACACACAGATTTGATCTGTGGCGTGTGTCTGTTGCATTTGACTTTCCTCTCTGATTCAAACTGTTGTAACTGCTGTTGTGGTTGTCATGACAGCATAGCAACATGATGAGATCACAAAAATTGGTCATATGACATATCCCCATTGTTGTAGTTGTCATGACAACATAGCAACATAACATAGGCTCCTTGTGGAGGAAACATGGGTGTCTGTGTTAAATTCACTGAGAAACCACCTCTAAACAAACTGCTGTCAATCCATAACCGTACATCCTATGTGAAGAATTCTTGAAGGTGAGGCTTATAGTGAGTCTTCTGAACGTATTGATATAAAAAATGTGGAAAAAAGTCAGAACTGGATAAGCAGTGATTGTGGGAAAGGAGTTACGGTACTCAAACATGTTAGTGACAGAAATGTAACATTGGATTGAATGAGAGAAAAATCAGCACGCTGTGCGCTTAGAGGCCTGTAGATCAAAAACAAAATGTTTTAAGGTTAAAATGTGAATAGTCTTTGAAAGAAAAGAGTTTTTCCAACATTTTGATGTATAAATTGTATATATTGATGTATATTTTGATGTTATAAATTGCTGAAATCCCAGATATATGAGAGTTATGAAGAGTTGTTTCTAGATTTACTAACATAAAACCCAACCCCCTCCACTCTAAGAATGGGGACGATTTCAGCCAATCAGCTGTCAGCGTTCTGTTCCCTGTGTATGTGAATATGGTTGGGTTTTGAGCACTGTAAGCCCATTGTAATTTTAAAAACAACTAATAACTCAAAAAGTATTGGTCGCATCAATAAGCTGTTTTCGCCAGTGTGATCCTTGACCCAAAATACATAAGTACCGCAAACAGCAAAGGCTAGCTCTTTCCAGTTTTTCAGTTGTAAAGCGGACACACTCACACACACACACACACACACACACACACAGATGACGCTCTGAGATCTTCCAGTATTATGATATAGATACTAGTTAGAAACTTGAAAATAGCACATGAACACTCCCTCATTTCCACTGGAGAACTGGGAAACTGGAAAACAATGCTTTTATTAACATTCTGCTGCTGTTAACTGATGATTTTGCACATTTATAGCATACACAAATTTGCAAAAACAAAAAATGCTGTGGCAGATGGATTAACGCGTCCAAAACTATTTTACTTAAGTAGCAGATCGCGATGAATTGTGTGTCAGCCATTTTTCATTTCGCTACAACAACAAAAGCACTAATTTCGAATTATCAAGTGGAAAGGATCATCTTCCCAAAAGCACATGCAGGCAGCATTTGTTCCAGAATTTTTAATACCAAGATCTAATGTACAAGATTTTGGGAATAAGAGGATCTAACTGCAGGAATAGAAGATCCATTGATTAATTTTCTGAACCTCTTAGTCCTGAACCTATTCTAGCTACCAATGGGTGAAGGCAGGGTATACTCTGGATGTTCAAAATTGAAGATAATGCTCATAATTCTGTTTTCAGTAGCCTGTCATCACACAAAAGTAGGAATAGTGTATTTATTGGCTTAGAATAAGCCATTTATATGTACAGAGCAACCCAAAATGAAGGCAGTCTGGATGTATGTTAAAGTGTAATACCGCTGCTGCTTCTCCAAAAAGCCATGGCTTATATTGAACTTTTATCTAAAAACACTAAGTCAATCTTTTTTTCTTCTTCGGGACTTATTCTGGTCTAATTCATTTTATGTCTTTTAACGTTTAAGGAAGTTCTGGTGCATCCTTAAATTTCCTCTCTAATAATAACATTTTGGGTTGAACAGGAGTATTAAGTTTGCCATGTGTGATTTACAGCTTGCTCACCGACTGAGTTGAACTTCTGTTTATTGAATGAAACCCCTTTTGTGTTTTTAACATTAGCTACTCATGACTCCTCGCTGATGGCTCTGACCCAAGGGACAAGGCCTTTGGATCTAAAGTGAAGCCAAAGCACATTATGTAATACTGAGGACAGCTACTAGATCCTGCAATGAAAAGCTCCAGTTCCTATAGAATCACCCTTAACATCTACAAAAATACATCAAAATAAGCCAAGCCTTTTTTTTCAAGAGTAATTACAGTCTCAGTCGCGCTATTTGGATCCTCCAATAAGTGATCTGGTAGTCCATCTTTATAATATATATTTTTTTGTTATTAAGATCTGAGGTTAAATAGAAACCTTGATGTCTGATGATCTTTCACAGGTCTGTACAATAACACACTCACCTGCAGAGTCAGGCATGTTTAATTTTTCCCTCCGTCTCTGTTCATCTGTAGTTCTGAGTTGTGGTTAATAGTTTAGACTAAAAATACTATAAAATGACCTTGTTATACAAATGTCTGATGAATTTTACTGATACACCATACCACTAACTCAGCGTTAAGTATTAGCTTCCCTATGAACTTTCACACATGTTCTGAATCAAGGGACAAGGACTTTGGATTTAAGATAATTCCAAAACAGAAGTATCTTCAAGTGTAATACTGCTGGTAACCCATAGGTACTGTTCCAAGATGCCCTGGCTAGCTATTTCCTTAAAAAAAAAACCAAAAAACTAAATCGAGCTATTGATTTATTTGGACCCTCTACTGTGGATAAGTCTTCTTGTAGTCCTTTTGTCTGTTACTGTTCAATTAATAGGACTTTAATGCTAACAGACGGTTTTAATTGTGCTGTGTCAGGTTTGATTGACATCTTAACTAGATTAATGTCTAGGTTAATATACTAAGAAACTGTTAAATTATTATGTTGCAAACATTTTTCAGGAAGTTAACTTTACTGCATCAGGCAATGCCTTTTAGAAGTAAAGAGGATGACAGCCAAAATGCCAACTTGAGGTTCCAAAATACTAATTCAACAAAATAGTGGATGATGTCACAGTGGTTCTGTCCACTAATGTTATTACACTGTGCACTCCTACTTCTGTTTAGGAGAGGAGAGTCAATTTAGAGCAAGGATAAGGTGTTTGTCCAAAAAAAAAAAATCAGTCACCTACACAGAAATCAGTATACAGGTTGTAATCATGGATATAGACATTCAAGATAGTTGCTAGCCTAGAAATGGAGTTATCTAACACCACATGCACAAAGCAGACTTTGACACAAATGTCATATAATACACACAAAGCCACTTGATCCTTGTACAATAGAACCATTGAGCATAGCTACAAATAAGCTTTGTCATGAAAATTCAGTGACTCTACCATTAATATGACATGATCACATGATTACCTTTCCAAAAACCAAAGTAGATGTGACTTTTTCACGTCTGTTGAAATGGTATTTTCTATCCTTGGCAAACCTCTGTAGTCTGATTTAACCAGCTTTAAAATTCAGCAGTGATCACAAGTGGGGGTATATATTTGCATGTTGAAGGTTGTGGAGCAAAACGTGAAAATCTCTTCAACATAACCGCAGTTTTCATTTCAAGCATCCAATCAAAAACACTTTCAATGTTCCAGATGAGTGAACTAGGACTCTCCATATGCACCTCTCTCCCATTTGTAAAAACTCATATCTGCAGCATTCTTTTATTTTATTTATTAAACATCATTTTGTCTGTGCCAGTTTTATTCCTAGTTTTCATTACCCTAACCCTGTTTGTCTCTGTAGTTACAGAAGGAGTGAGTAGCCAGCAAAGAAGAAGGCCTGACAGTTTCGGTGCCGGTAGACCCACACAGGGATGGGCATCCTAACCAGCTGCTCCACACCAGCCTTGCTCTCACCACCTTCTGCTGTGTAATACCCGCTGTTACCACACAGACATGGATGAGAGTGGGAGTGGATGACAGTAGCAGGAAGAAGGACAGGAAACACAGAGTTGCTTTGCGCTGACCACTCCACACCACATCCAGGATGATAGTGTCGATGTAGGAGTTGCAAATAAAACCAAAGACTCTTGTATATTATTGCCATAGCCCGTCTCCCACTGCTCAAAGCTAATCAATGCTACATCCTCCAGAGTATGGGGTGTGTCAAATCCAAGAGGAGCGACCAAAATGCAAACTCCACAGAGAAGGTGGACGGTAAAGGAAAGGGGACGAGGGGTGAGAGGGCCTACTTGGTTCATTCTGAGATGGGTACAGTGGAAGACTCTCCTCAGGTCAACCCGGTGCTCCTGGAGTATGCCCAGAGACTCTCTGAGGAGATCGTGGCCCGGGCGGTTCAGCAGTGGGTGGAGGTAGACCGCCGTTACAGCGACATCCCCTACATCGAGTGTGACGTACCATGAAAGTGGAAGGTGTGTCAGAGGAAAAAGGCCAGGCCGAGCTTTGATCTTTTCGGCTGAAGGGTCTACTCTACTGGCTGAGAATTGAACCATGAATGAGCTGTCTTTTTACTGCTTTTGGATTCAATTGAAAGAACAAAAATGTTCTCCAGAGCAACCAAAGCACTCTGATAGTGTCCAAGCTTCTACGTTTATCTACAGCAAAGATTTAGCCTTTCTGAAGCAGAACATCCCCAGATGGACATTGTCTTTGTTCAAACACATTCAGATTCCTCTCTCCTAGTTGTTCCTCATGGCTGGACTTGTTCTGCAAAGCAAATTATATACTACTGGAATCATTCTGTTCCTTCTTGCTGGTGAAAGCCTATCCCATCATTGATGCTGTCCCAAGGCCAAGATTCTCTTCTCTTACTGAGGTTATTAATAGATCTGCTCTTTTGGCAAAGGCTCTCAGTTGAGAACCTTCAGTGGTATCATCAGGTCAGAAAAATCCCCATCTGTCTGGCTCCTTTTGGTCTGACAAAAGGCCTAGTGGGCTGAAGTTCTCTGCTAATGGCCTCCTGGGAGATGGTGTAGCAGTGAGGAGCATCTCCCTCAGTTGTGTTCCCTCCATGGCTATTAGGCAGCCTCGACCACAGCCCCATGCAGAAGAAACAGCAGCAGCAGCACACTCAAGCTTCAAACCAGAATCAGGACTCCAGGAGAGTCTATGTTGAGCTGGGGAACTTCAATACTAGGATCCAGATGACTGTCAAAAGAAGCCAGACACAGTTTTTGGGTTTTCACCAACATTATTAGACTTTGACATCAAACAAAATAATAACACTTGATTTTGGATAAAATGTTGTAGGCCTAGTTTTCATCACCATTGTGTCGATGTATGATGCCTATCCAAGAAATACTGCCATCTGCCCTTTAGAAGCACAACAGCACAAATATGCAAACAGTGAAGACCATTACCCAGTGTTTATGTACATATATACAAGTGACAAATGAAAGGGAAAACCTGAGGGGAGGGGTCTGTCTTCCACCCATAGGACATGAGGGCTCACTGAATGGTTATGAAAACAGGAGTCTTATGCTGTGGCCTTCACAGCTGGCAGATCTCAACCAAACTGAACACCTATGGGAGATTTTGGATTGATGTGTGACAGCATTCCCCACCACCATCAGCAAAACAGTCAGTCAGGAAAGAACGATCACAGACTTTAAGAATCAGTGCCAAGTGACAGTGACCCTGAAGGAATATGTTGGACCAACACCTTAAAAACAGGATTCTGTGTAAAATGGAGTCAGGTAATGGAGGTTAATCAGTATGCAGATAATAATAATGGTGTCCTGGTGTCAGTATATCTATTATCTAGAGATTTTCATCGGTATAGTCTAGAGTAGGGCCTATAAGAGAAATTAAAAATCTATTAAATGTTGGTGGCTCTGTCACTCAGAAAAATATTACAGTACAGTAGGTGTATTTACCCTTCAAATATTTAATGCTCATTTTAAAATTTTTCATTGGTAAATGGAAAATGGAATTTCTCAAAATGTTTTTTCATTAAAATGGTGGTTCTTACTTTTATAGCAAAAAGAGTTAATGCACATAAGGGGAAATGGATTTTTTTTTAAAAAATGAAATGCATATTCTGGTTTAGCCTTAACAATTAACTCGTATTTGATTAGCTGTTTGATCCATTTTCTCAGATATTCTGATGAAGCGTGAGCACAGGTCTGGTACAACAGAGTCATGTGGACTGAAGAGGAAACTGAATTATTCTCTCATCTGTGAAAAAAATACATCAAAGCCTTCTTAGATGGGAATGCTCTACTTATTCTACATTTATTCTATTATAGCCATTTGTAAAGTCGCCTACAGCTCAACCTGCTGGCACCAAATTCAGCCTCAATATTTGCTCCAAACCAGTTAATGTAGATGGACGTAATTCATATTTTAATTTTACAACTACAAGTTTTGTGTAACTTCAAAACTCAAAATTTAAAGTTAAAGCAAGATGTAATTGATTTACAATGTGAATCCTTGTTGGTGCAACTCACCCTGAGACACTTCACTTAGGTTTTTCCTTTTATTTGTCACTCTCCTCTATATCTGGTTTCTTCAGATACCGCGGTGCTCCTCTATATCAGACATCAGTGATACATACCAGGGGAGAGAGTTGATATATTTTTATATCAACTTATGGGGTTTACAACCGCCAAAGTCCTTAATGAATGTTAATCTGAACACAGTATATGTCAGGAGGTTTCTTCATGTTGTTCTACGTCGCTTGAGGTTTATGTGTGAAGTTATTGGCTGATGTATGAAGTCATATCCAGGCCAATCTGTCCACAGGTGCTGAAACTGATGTCATCGGGAATTACCCCAGAATTCAAGTCACATAAGACGCATTCGACTTACAGATACTTGCACTCCTGCACAGCGTTTGCAGTGAAAACTGGTTTGGTTATTATAATCACTGAGACCCAGCATCAAAAGCTGATAAGCCATAAAAACAATGGCAGGGTATTCTCATCACTTGCCTTTTTCTTTATCAAAATAACATTGGCATACAAGTGGTTACTTTGAAGAACAGTTAATGAGTTTTCAGTATCGGGAAGCCAAACCAATAGAGATACTGTCTGCAAAACTAACCATTATGGAAAAAAGCAGACTCATTGAAAAGCTCATCATTACAGGTGTACAGTCTGTAAAGTACATGCATCAAATGATACTTTAATTAAAGGGCTGCTGAGAGTTTTCGTAAAAGAAACAATGTTTTTGCCATACAACTCCCCACCCTGCAGACCTGTCACTCTGAACTGAACACACAAAAGGACATTTGCACTAATCTGATTAATCTTCTCTAAAATATGCTGTTAACATGCTGAGATTAGTGCTGACATCAATTTCCACATGGCACATTTTTAATTCTGTTGTTTTTTTCTAAAAATGCTGAAAAAAAATCATGTTGAGAGCAGATTGAAGGAAGGTTGAAAATAACATGACGGGAGCAGTTTGGGTTAATTCATGCCATTAAAAAATACACATATTTTAAATTTTATGCATTGGATTAGTGTTTAAAATAAAATTATATCAAATGGGTTAATGGCAATCTCTCTCCTTGGCTATACATAAATAAAAGCTGCCATGTTGCTGATGTCAGGCTTTACTCTGCAACATGTTGAATTTCCCCTCTGACGTGATGAAAAGTTGTATTTTTACAAACCAAGGCGTGATCCATGTCTACAGACTCATAGGAGATCTGTTTCTTGTCAGCTCTGGCACAGACCAAGTGGACTCATCCATAAATGAACTATATCGTCATCATTACGAAGAGTTAAAGAAGCTGATACTATGTGAACACCTGTCTTCAGTCCGACTTCTGTGTCTTCCAGTTGACGCTTATAAAAACTGGCTGAACATTTGCCAGTACTGTGTTGCCATTTTGTGTTATTTTACAGCAGGAAGTGATAAAGCAGCTGCTTGGACAAAGGGATGAGATTCAATTTCAAATTCAGTGAGACTTTGTGGTTTTATGAGCTTATCACATTCAGGAGCCTAAAGGTTTCACAAAGATGGTTTAGACTGGTGAAGCTCCGATTAGTTTAATACACATTAGACACTATGACAAAAATAAAGACCAATTTTTTTTAAGTCTAAAAAGTTAGCAAGTTATGTCCGGTCTGTGATACAAACTGATGAAAAGTTTTTATACCATTTACATTACTGTTAAACTTAATACTTTTCAGTAAAATATTCTTTTGACTCTTAAATTCTTATAGAATTCATAGCAAAGGAGTTCTGCTATAGTTAGTAATGGACAAAACACTGTATAAAAGTTCTAACTACACCTGTTTTAAGTCTGGACTAAATAGATCCAGTTTGGTGTAACTAGTAACTATTACAATTAAATACCTAATTAAAGGTTCAACATGTAAACTTGTGTAATGTTTTTTTCTTTTTAAGTTGATGAAACATCACAAAAAAGACGTTTTGTGTTAGGAGCTGAATTTGATTGACATCAACTAACACCATTTCCGAGTTAACGATCATCTGTCACCTACTTCAATAACAATAATGTGTCCTACATAGAAGACTTGGGTCAGTTTTTTCACAAAGCAAATACATTTTTTGCAATTGCGTGTTCATCAGTAACTCTTCTGCTGGCATAAGTTAAAGCGAACCAATTGCTGGCTTCCAGGACCATGCTGACTCCAACATAAACATCATGGACACACACGCAAACCTTCCGAATTTAACCTTTAAATTCCAATTCTGTGGGGTGGCATTTAAATGTATTCTTCTTGGTAAAAAGCATCTGTAATGTATCACAACTTTTGGCTCTGCTCCATTTGATTAGTATGTTGTTTTTGATCATGAACTGCTTCTTGTCTGTCAATCAAAATCATTGTGAATGGAATGTGATGGAGAATTATGGGATGAAACTGTCATTTTTAGAGGATCATGTACCAGTGACTGTAGTGGTCACATTGACGCTGTCACTGTTACTTATTTGCCAAAAGTATAAATATGTAAACTGTATAAATGCAAGGGAACAACATATCAGGAAGTTAGAGTTAAATAATGATGTTCGGGTTAAGAAATGTAAAGCAGTCAAAGGCCAACATGTCCCCCATTACGGCTGCTGTTTGTGTGTATTGGATGTTTAGCATACGCATTAACACCTCCACCTGTGGGTAGAAAACCTTCAGACCTACAAGCTACATGAACCAACCTGCTGTAGACGTCATCACGTCATATTCCAATTCCCTGTTTCTCTATTTCTGACCCAAAACAATTCTTGTAATAAAAGTAACCATTAAGTTTCATACATTACTTTGTTGAAGTAATTAAAATAGTCCAATTACCTGTTCCAGTTTGAAGAGGGTAACTAGTCATCTGGTCAACAGGTTACCTTTCATAACTAACTGTCCTCGCTCTGGTTACATCTCACACCGTCAAGGTCCATCTTTGTGGAACTGACCTTGTTATGCTGAAGTGACTCATATTGAAGCTCTGTGTCCAAGCAGCCTGCTGGATGACAGAAACCACCTGCACTGTGTCATGAAGAGTCTGCTGCCAAATGACAAAAGCCTCCAGGAAGCAGCTCTGAAACTCCATACTGGACATCAGCCTGTGATTATCATTAAATGTCAAATGAGTGACTTTCCCCATAAGTCACTCATTTGACAACAATAGTAACTGAAAACTGTGTAAAACAAACAAATGGATGATGCCAATAAATCAGATTCATGCCTTCGAAACATAAATGTCATGTAATTTCTAATTTTACGACATAGAGATCAAATTCAACACTGGGTTCACGCTGAGTGCAGTTCCTGGATATGCTGCGTCCTGTACAGGAGTCAACGCCAGGTTAAAAATTCAGCAGTGTGAAGGACAAACAGGGGGATTTAGTAACAGCTGCTGGCCGGTGCCTGTTTAAAGAACAAATGGCTGCAATAAACCATGAGGGTTTATCAGTGACGCCAAAAGAAATAGTGTTTATAGCAGTTTATTGTCTGTGGGTCACACTGAGTCGCTCTGATGAAAACACTGTGGAGGAGAGAGAGTTTCAGACCCAAACAGGAACACTGGAGGATAGAAGCTTAAAATGACTCCGGTAGCTTATGGATTATTTGGTGGTCTATAAATCTGTAGTCTGATTTGCAAGTTCCCAGACAGAGTTGGCTTTGTTCTTTCCTATTAAAACTATGTGACCTGATGTTTTTTCCTTTTTCTTTTACCTTTTATATAAAATATGAACAGCTTCCTGCCAACACTTACTTACACAGGTAGTGCAGACCAGTTAGTAATCTAAAATGTCATTAAAATAAATGGGTTTACATTGCAGCCTTCTATTTGAGAAAGAGCTGAGTGCTTTAATGCTGATAAAAGGCACTTTAGAAAAGACCTGTTCACTTTATAAGAAGGCCACAACCAAATCCTGCCCTCTGTAACTCGGGCTCTTTTACGTCAAATACAAGACAGACAGAATGAAAAGGTGAACAATTAAACAGTACTAAAGCCTTTATTATTGCCTTGTGTTTAAGTACTGAGTCTCAGACTTTGAAAATAATGTAAAGAAAATAAGTTTGATTCCTACTAAAAAAAAAAAAAGGTGTAACAATAAGGTACAGAGGACCATTCAGTTAAAACCATGCATTTATGAAAATGTAAGATGTGTTGGGAAGACTTTGGTTCCTGTTGAGTCACAAATCTTGAACATGGGCATCAAGTCCATGTAAAGTAATAAGTGTGTGTTCTGAGTTAGTCACACAGAAAAAATATTTAACCCCCCACTGACTGATTTGTAAGTATCATCAAAGATCGGTAAGTCTGTTGAAGCCTGCTTAAAAAAAAAAAAATAAAATAAAATAAAAATAAA
>JAPQRQ010000015.1:4706820-4719422 GCA_037367365.1 Apogon talboti | reverse complement strand
AACCCAAACAGCTACTGGTAACCAAAATCATCTACTGATCTAAACTGCTTAATACCTATCTACTAATTCCATCAATACATGTAAATAATTGGAGTAAAATGGAGATTGTCGTCTTTTCATGGTCATCAGATATGACCCATTCGGACGTTCACAGGCTCCGGAGTGAACGTGGAAACATCATCACCTTCTACAACATTGATTCACCAGTAAAACCCATGGAGTTGGATCAATGACAGTGGATGGAGATAGTTGGTTTTATGTTCAACTATTGATATATTTGCTAAAAAAGTCACTTTTTCTTCAGTTTTCTATGTTTCTGATATAACCTGTAACTTTACTGATGTTTGATGTTATGAACATCTACATGATCAGTGAATTTGATTGGAAAATAGGAAAATATCTGATTTTCACTGATAAAATACAAAATAGAGGATGATATAAAATAAATGGTGACAAATCACTTTAAGGTTAAATAGGGAGAAAAATTAATTTGGGAACTGCCACAAAAGTAGCACTGGGTCTTTATGGGTTCATGAACCTGAATCCACTGCATCTCTCTCTTCTAAGCCTCCAGACTTCCATGACAATTTTAAGTCATTTTACCAGAACTTGGTAACTGCCATGAGTTAGGATCCCAACTTATCAGCGGTAAGTATGAAAAACACACAATAAACACAAAGTAAGTAACTGACTGAAGCAGCAGTTGACAGAAGCTCACATCTTCTACAAGATGTAATGACCATTTTCTTCAAGGGAGTCTGGGGATTGTGATGAGAGTGTTAAAATGGCCTTGGATTTACTGAACACTTGGAGGCAAATCTGATTTGCGGTATTGGGCCTATATAAGTAAAAATTAATTGTCTGACAAAGGAAAAACAGCAAAAACATTCTATGCAACTAACGCTTACACAGGCACAGATGTTTTTAGATGGGTTCATTTTGTTCACAGCAGTAGCTATACTGTTTAACTACAAGATGCATTTATACATATGCAAATGATGGCGCCGGTACTTCATGAAAACACCCACCTACAACACAAAACGGATGAAAAACAGTTTAACAGATGTAACTCCACAATTCAATACTACACAGTTCACAGTCTGCTCACAGTAACTATTTTGTAATCTGTACAATGTGGTCAGAAATAAGGCTCTGAATACACTTTTATAGTTTGGAGTTAAATTTTGTTAAACAGGACTGAAATGCAACACAGATATCTTCCACTATAATATAATCTTGGAGTGTTCTTGTCCGAAACACATGTACAGATATGTCTGGTAGAAAAAAACCAAACACATGACAGTTGGAAAAATACAGCTCTCAGGCAAAAGCAAAACAAGTGGAAATGAGGAAAACGGAGGAAATCGAGACAAAACGTGATCTCAATTAGGACAGTGAGCAGATGATACTGATCTGTGTCACATTAACAAACACCCACAGGAAATGTTATAAAGCACTCAGTGGTGAGATCACGTTCCCTCGTCTAATGTCGTTGTTTACATGTAACACTGCTGCACTGATGACTCTTCTCAACAACTTCTGGGGGAAATGCTCAAAACTACCCAGCAAAATACACTGTGTTTGTATTTGCTAGTTCCTCTGCTCCTATTTGGGATTTTTTTTGCTGTGAATCAGACCACTCTTTGTTTAGCTGCAGAGGAGATGAGGGTGTGAACCTGAATCTGTCTTTAAAATGTCAACAGGACAACAAACCAGGTTCAGTACAGTACGGATCTGGATACATTTACTTCTACTGTTTAAGTGGATGACATTTGAAAAGGCTGTTTCACTCCGATGCACCCGTTGTCATCAGTGTAGTCCCCTGGACCGCTTGTGTGAACAGGAAGTGGCTGTTTAGACGAGGCTTAATGGTGAGTTTGAAGGCGGCAAGAAGCAGCTGCAGGCCGGCGGGACATCACAGAGCCAAGTCCTTCTTTCCCAGAGAAGAGAAACACTGCTCCACACTCTGCTCAGACACTTCAGAGAGAGTGGACGGCTTCCACTTGGGGCTCTGGTCTTTGTCAACCAGCACTGGAGATGCACAGAAATTCACAACATTAAAGAGGGATCAGATAACAGAGCAGCCAACAGGACACAATCAGCCTGAATTAATGGACCTTAGCCTCATAGTATAATTTCCTAAGTCATATTTTTGGCCACATTGTGATAAGCAGAAGTGTTAAAAGAGTAACGTTACACAAATATGCTAAGAAGCTAACGATATGTTGATTTATTGGCAGATGTAGTGGAGAGCCAAAACATCTTAAAGTGTTCATGAATCCTTTATGATGTACCATATGATGTCCATTTTGGACTAGAAGGAAGAAATTTAACACATAATATTCCTTTAGTAGGTATTAAAATAATATGTCATGTCATTTATATTGTATTTTTAAGTCAATGTTTGAACAATCCATAAATTTAAATCACTGGTAAAATTAATGTGTTGTACTGTTAATTAATAGGTAATACATCATTATAAGGTTCTTATTAGTATTATTATAGGCTAATAAAAAGTTTATATACACTTAAAAAAATTAATAAAGTTTATTTGTTTTAGCATAATGGGCTAGGTAAATGGTTACAGAGCTTTTCTTTGCTTTATTAAGATTACTACATCCTTAATTTATTTATTAAGAGCTAAATAACAGCAACACTCGGAACAGTTAACAATCCTTTATTAAATGGATCCGCACCTCGAGGTCTTTACATGAAAAGTTTTCCAAACATTTACACCATGAATAAATTTATCAGCCAATCAAGTTCTGTGAAATACACATCACTTCACAACAAAAATTGTTCTCCATCTATCTCTATCCGTAATGGTTTTCTATGCACCCTGTTTTGCATGAAAAAGGACACAAAGATGGTAGACACTGAAGTGAAGGACCACATGCATCACCAAACAACCAAACTATGACAACAGTGAAGAGCTTATGTAATATCAAGGATGAAATACTTGTAGGCAACTATTGCACTGTATCTCACCAGCATGTTCTATCAAGAATCAATAAGTTGAATTTGTGAGGTTATCAGGTTCTGCTGCTGTCAGAGTCCTGTGGTCTTCATGCAGTACCTTCTAATGGGAGGCACTTTCAGTTGAGGAGAACTCAACAAATTAAAAGAAAGTCCCTACATGACTTCCTATCAGTGCTCAACAGAAACTATATTGATATCTCTAACCATTTCCATGTTATAAGCCATCAAAATAAGTCCTGTTAGAAGTAAAGGTACTTTTTTAATATCTCAAAAATTTGTCAACAATTCAAAAATCTGAATTTCCCAAAATTGTGAATAAATTTTATAGACATTGTCCCAAGGAAGCTACAAAAAAAATTGAAATGAATCTGACCAGTAGTTTAGTCAGACAAGATGTTGCAAACGAAGACGACAATGACAATGACGAAGACGATGCCGAAGACCCAGTGCCCTCACAATGGACTAATATGCATAATGTTTTATTGGTGAAACTCAAAAATGCTCTTTGTACAATGTAGCCTCAAACCGGACTTCGTAAAGTGTCTTTTACAATACACAATTTACCTCAATGCTGGAAATACTGCAATTGTACTGATAGCTGTATTATTTTTTTCAAAGGTCTGTTTGAGGCTGTGTTTTATAGACCATTCTCCTTGTGGTCATATGTGGTTGCCATTTCTGTGATAAATAGTAAAACATTTTATTGAAAGAAAGACTTCTCCTAAGTGTGGTTTATGGTACCAGTATTAAAACATATAATAATAATAATCATCATCTTATAAGGCTTATCAAATGTTATCTCTGACATTCGCATCCTGTTCCATTTTCGTCATCCGTGTGGTGCAGTAACTTACCAGCTCTTACCCCCTCATAGAAGTCGTAGCCCCTCTGAAAACACAGAAACAATACTATTAGATGACAAGTGAGTCATTTTAGGTTTTATCCCATCATATCAAATAACAACTCAACAAATACTTTACTGCTATTACTATTAAAACTGCTGACCAACTTACTAATCATGTAACACCTAAACAAATGTTCCCTACAGTGAAGACTGTATAACTGAAGCTGAAGGATGGAACGTTTCCTGTACCATGCAGGCCTGGCTCAGGCGATACTCCATCACCAACACGTCCTGCAGGCTCAGGGACGCTCCCATCTGCAGCTGCTTAAACGTCATCTTCAGGGACATCGGGGACATCCTCAACAAGGTCTGAGGGACACGACAGGGGGGGGACGATTTACGAGCAGTTCTGCGAGCTTGTTTATTTGCCCTTTATTAATTCTGTCACATCTCACATGCTCTACAATCATGATGCCATTTGAGGTAAGTGTGGAAGGGAAATATCAAATAAGAGGAACAAAAAGCAATCTAATGTATAAATACAGACAAATATGAACATTAATTTTTAATGTAAAATGCTGCACAGTCAATCAGTGGTGTGGTGCTAACTGAGGAAGTAGGTATGATATAAATATTTGATGTCTCATCCTCATTGGGTGTAATTGGGATTTTCATGGCTTGAAAGGATACTTGAAGTGTTTATGTTTGTGGAACTGAGCAGGAAAGCAGACAAAAATCACATTCATGTACAGCAGCTCTTAAATATGACTTAATTTTACGGTACAGGGCATTTTCAGTCAGCGGAGGCTTGTTTTTAAGAGATCCTTTCTGGTATGATATCCTTAACCCTAATCAAGAGGGGAGCAGTGAGGAGGTGTAGTCAGGGAGGGAGGGGCCTAATCTGGGTCATGTGCACACTTTGAGAAGACTCAACAGCAGCCATCACACTCCAACTTATACAGTGAAAAACAAAGGCAAGGTTTGGTTTGATTACACCGTATGCAGTCAAACTCAAATCTCTGCAGAAGGATTTTGATCGAGCCAACAAGACTAAGACTAACCCAATTATGTTCTTAGGGCGAGGTGGCTACTAACTACCGACATATACCACTTAAGCCAAATGATGCCCTGGCTCCCCTCCAGCAGCAGTCGGTGGGATTTGTTGGTTAGTGGTCAACATACTTTTGCAGGAGAGGTAGGAATCGCAGAGTAACTCACGATATAATACTCTCCACTGAGGTATCGTATGTGCATTTTGAAGAACTGTCTCAGAAAATGTCTAAGAAAGTGGCAAAAAAGTTGCAAAAAAAAGAGGAAAAAAATCACTGTGTATAATATGAGATGGAAACACTTACTTCAGCTTGTTTTCCAGCAAAGTCTGAGCCATCGGCCTTTAGGTTCTCCATGATGCCCTCCACACTGCTGGAGTTAAACAGTCTACAAAGAAGTCACATCAAGCCAGTGCTTGAGAGAAAGGCACTTTCATCACAAATTTAGTCAAAATATTCAAAACTTTCAACAGTTTTCGATCACTTTTCAAGGTTTGATGACATCATTTCCCTAATCACTTACAATCACCAAACAGATGAGTTCTTTAGTTAATTATTAAATGGAAAACTAACCTTTGTCATTCTGCACCTGTTGCCACTTCAATTTAGAGCTGGGCAAAATGGGCAAACACTTTTAACTCAAGTTATAGAAAAATTAGGATCTATCATTATTATTATTATTATTATAATATATTAATGTTTTCTGGCTATGTGAACTGAAGACAAAGCTTGATTAAAAATACTTTTTTTTATTAACTAATATGACATATATGATCAGAGAAACACATTCCCATAATATCATTAATATCTTACCAGAAGCAAACAGGTTGCATTTTGAATTTTGTTAAGCGAGAAAGTTCTTCACAGTAATGATCTGGACTTGGCAATTTTTCACATTCTTCAGTAAACAAATCCTTGATTTGACAGCTTAATCTGATATATTCCCTAGCCCTACATCAAATACAAACAATGAAGCTAATGAGTTATTTTCTAACAAATGTAGAAAAAAATAAAGTGAAAAATACACTGTTTTTAATCAAATAACTACAGCAAAAAACCACCACACCACCTCACCCCTGATTTCCACAGGGAGCAGCTATACTGTGTTATGGTTGATATGAGTTAGTTCCATCTCCCTGACGGCTGTCTAGGAACAATGGAAATCAGGGGTAAACCTCCGCTAAAACCCAAGGGGCATGTTCCCTATGAAGGAATGTTTTTAGTATTCACCAGTGGAAATGAGAATTTATAGTTGATTTGTGCGAGGATAGTGAAATGCCTGATCTATTTCCATCTCAAAATGGGAGACTTCACCAAAAAGGTAAAGAGCCAGTGTTCCTAAAAACAGGCCCAATGGCCCTGTATCTCACAGGCATGTTCTATCAAGAATCAATAACAAGTTGAATTTGCGAGGTTGTCAGGTTGTGCTGCTATTTTAGAGTCCTGTGGTCTTGATGCAGGAGATCAGTCTCCTGCATAGAAGTGGGTGGTACTTTCACTGGAGCAGAACTAAACAAATTAAATGAAAGTCCATATATGACATCCTATCAGAGCTCAGTAGTAACTATATTGGTATATCTGACTATTTCCACGTTATAAACCATGACTCTTCCTCAGTGGGAACCCCATCAGTTTTCCTGAATATGGCCCATTATACAGTAAGTAAAGGCAAATTTTTAACATTTAAAAAATCAAAACATCTAAATATCTCAGAACTGTGAACATTCTTTGTAATCATTGCCCCAAGGAAGATACATATAAAATCTGAAATGAATCTGACCAGTAGTTTTTTCAGAGGAGATGTTTGAAGAAATTGCTAAAGAAATCGACGCTGGACACAACACCTTCACAATAGCTCATGGTCTATTGGCTGTTGAGCTAAAAATTCCATGACTTTTCCTCAGTGACAACCCCATCAGTTTTCCTGATTCATCACTTAACTGAATGTTTTAATAGCAGGCTGGTGAACACAGTAATCAAGTCCTACCGGTCAATATCAGACATGTGCGTCTGCAGAATGAATGGCTTGTCAGCGCCCAGAGTACTCTGTAGACACAGGAAATGAAGACAGACACCAAACAAATGATGCACCTTTAACAGCAGAGTACGTTCAAAGTTCAACCTCATACGTGTATGGTGTTATCCTTGGGGTCTAACCTGGTTCTGGTAGGAGTCCAACACTCTACAGATGTCTTCAGCAGAGGGAGACTTCAACTCCACCAGCTCCGTTTCTAGGTCAGGGATCTGTATAGGAGCAGATATTTGAAATCAGCTGAAAACAGCTCTAAAAAATGTTTTATCTGCTGCCAACAGCTCATGTAGAATCACCCAGCTTCTAAGATATTTTCTATGCGTTTCTTATTTGTCACAGTAACATTTACAGAAATGGACAGTATACTGAGGGTGTTCCAGAACGCAGTAACTCTGCAGATATCAAAATAATTTTCAATTTGTTGAATACTTTCCTTTGTAATGATTACCATTTCACATTCTAACCCTTATTAGAGAGGCTGACAGTGTGATAGAGACATCATAACTGAACCACAGATTAACCGTCTTGCAGTACAAAACCTGCAGGCTGCGTCTTCTCCACACCCACTGGTGACCTGTTCGGTAGTTAGCGTAAGGTTTTGATCTTGAACCATGCTTGAATGGATTTAGTTGGTTTAGTTCCCATTCAAATGACGGTTAGTACACAGTTCCTCTATCGTATGTCTAACCATGAACCTAATCCTAACCCTAGACTGACTTAGTTTGTTTTATGTTCCTTTTCTTCCATCCCCATCTAATGTTGTTTTGGAAATTACAAATGGACAAATCCACCCTACTGTTGACCTGTCCTTACAGCCTCAAATAAACCCTGTCGCTCGCCGTCCTGTGCTCGTGCCAGCACATAGTCAAACACCACCTGCCGCTGGACCAGTCGGTGTATGTTGGCACCTGGTGACTCAGCATCCACGTTTCCAGTGGAGCTCTAACCTCTATGCCACCCACCTTGTTCTTGTCCTGTTCTCTCATTATCACCCTGACAGAGGTTGTTAAGCAACTTCCATAACAAATTCAAAGCAGTATCAAGTAAATATCTGTTCATTTTGTTTTGCTTTCTTTCCTTCTTTTATCCATTGAATAACTAATAAACCAGCATTTCCACATACTGTACATGCAGCAGTCCAGTGTGGTGTTTTGTGTGTGTGGTGTTTGTAAAGCTCCTATAGGAGTCTGTCATGCATTCCCAGTGCTGAGTTACTATACCTTCTGAGATTCTACAAAGTGAGTAGCAACCCCTGCTCTCTGCACATCACGTCCCTTGAGACGAAAGCCGGTCAAGGCCAGAAACAGTCCCAGCTTTCCCTGGAGCCTTGGCAAAAAATAGCCACCTCCCACGTCAGGGAAGAGCCCTGTGGAAATGCATCAAGAAGTGTTTGAAGGGTTTTGTTGTTGAGCAGAAGGCAGAATAAACTGTTCTTTTTAAATGTCCTTTTTAAATGACCCTGATCAGAATGATAAGTCGACAAACTGTTTTTTCGTGAAAAATCATTAAACTCAACAGACACCAGTGTGTCAGTAAGTTAGCCTTTAGTATCAGCTCAACATCTAGCTCCAAAAAGCCAAGACGGCAAGAACAAATATGGAAAGTCCTGCCTTCCAAAAATCAAAGGGTGCCATCTCCAATTCTTTATACTGTCTGTGGGTACATCTGGTTAAATTGCTCTTCAGAGTGTTAAAATATGGCAACAATACCTAGTAAATGGTTGCTATAACTCAGTATTAGCTTGTAGATGTTTTCAAATGAGGGCATGTACGAGTTACATCAGCTTCCCTTTTTACCGTAAAAAAAAACTGAAATTGACATTTTGTTTTTATAGATGTTCTGTTCAAAGGAACCAAATTTTAGCCAGTTGAATCAGTGCATAAGGAGGAATTTTAGCTAAATGGTAAAAATCAATCAAAAATTATAATGCCAAATTCAAAATAGTAGACTTCGTGTTGACGCCATGAGGGATTTTTGTACTTCTGGGCACAATAAATGGATGATCCAAATTTGGCATATTCAGCTGGAACTTAATGGTTGACACTGTTGGCTTTTTTACTACAGTTTGGTGAATTCTCACACATTCTGCCCCTTAAAAGTGTCAGAGGGTTGCCAGGATGCTGAAAGTCTATTTCAGCCACCATCAGATGAAGGCGAGGTTCACCCTGGATGTGTCAGCAGTTCACAGACGAACAACCATTCACTCATATATTCACACCTACGGGTGATTTAGATTAACCAATTAGCCTATTTATTGTGTATCAGAAAAAGAATAAAACCTTATATTAAGTTCAATAATTGTTTGTGCCATTTATGGTTTGGGCTCTAAATACCAAAAACCTGTTTTTCATGTAAGTGCAGTGATGAATTCATGTTTCCTCACACAGATAGAAGTTTATGTTGTTTATTATTTACTTCAGTGTGCAAGTTTTGTTTCTTGTTGATGGTAATTCAGTTTTCTTACCATTTCTCATCATTATTATTATTATTATTATTATTATTATTACTACTACTACTTTATTATTTCCACTAATACTTTCTAATGTGCAATTTCCTGTTTTTCACTACTATTTTTATAGCTATTGTTATCACTACTATGTTCTTTCCTTTTTTGTTTTCTTACATGTGTATATTCAGTGTTGTGCTGCAACTGGAACCTCAAAGTCCTGAAGGCTCTGCCCAAAGGATCAATAAAGTTATATCTAATCTAATCTCATCTAAAGTTGCAGGCTATATTATAATTGACACCTAAGCATTTGCATGAACAAATACATTTCACAGTGAGTGGGGACCATAAATGATGGCAGCACCTGTTATGTACACAGTACACTAGTTCCACATTGGCACTGACCTACATTATCTATTTAAAGCAGCATAATGTAGCATTCTATACTGAGAGTACAAACAAGGTCAAATTTGCACTGCATATCAGCATTGTCCTCCAAAACCAAGCATTAATAAACAGTAAACAAGCTCAACAGTTCATGTGCATTTATGTTTATGATCTATTTGATCACAAATTACAGCCCCAATCTGTTAGGATTTGATTCTGTATAAGTGTTTCAGTGTTTGTGAAAGGAAAAGGAGATGCTATTGGTCACATTTGGCTTTCTGGCTGCTTTGTAAGTTGGTGTGAATCAGAAGGAGGGGGAGGGGCCAGGGAGGCAGAGAGGGAGGGATTAGAAGAGCTGACCTGATTCATGGCTGAAAATGTAATATCATAAATGCGACAGATTACGGCTGTTGTTCAGAATGGGAACGGGGCGGGGTTAAATCAGTTAATCCTGCCATAGACGAGTGAGGGAGGCCATGAATGAGCCCCTACAGGATTCATGACCTCGTCTTTACTTTTATTTAATTCTAACATTTTAAATGCATCCTTTGTCATGTCTTAATGCTAATAAATAAATGATAGACAGAACTGTTTTTTCCTGCATCTTTTATGCTTCTAATGAAGACATATTTCATCATGGATACGTGGCAAATCAATATTGATCATACAGCACATCCACGCCACGCCCTAAAGGGAGTCCCACTCTGTCTTTGGGAGGTGATTGCTGAATTATGGAGTGTTTGTGGTGGGGGTTAGGGAGTGGTGGAAGGGGACTTAACAATAAATCATGGTCAGAGCCACTGACAGGCAAAGGCATCCTGGGGGACTGACATGATGAAAGCACAATGCATCCAACATTTCTATCCACTCCTGATCTTCTTTTTACATTTGTTATTTATATTTTATAAATATATTGAAACTACAGCACACAGCTGTAGAGCAAGAGGGGCCAGAATGCATAAAAACATCAGTGAACAAAGCAACTAAATCTTAAGTGTTGGTTGGTTGTGTTGCTAGTTGAGAAAACAAGATATGTAAAACTTTGGGCTGTTACAACAGGCATTTCATGTTTCCTAACAGAAGTGATTCATCACAATGTGCTGGATAATTACAGTAACTGATGGCCCTAAATATACCTCTGCAAAAAAAATATTACCAACAGGAATGCTTGTCATTTTTGTTTAATCTATAAGCATCTGACATTTCTCCACACTTGCAAATACGAATACATATTCTGAGGTGAAAGCTGGCTAATATAACAGAACATTTCTTTCTTTTAGATCTCTCACAATGCAAAGAAAAGAAGTTCTTATTCATTTTTATTAGGGTTCCTATTAAGTTTCCATAAGTCACAGCACAAGACTATTACGATCTGTCACCCACAAAAACAAGGCAGTGTTTGACAGATTATAAACATTCATTTTCTTACTGATTAGAGTCAAGAAGTTTTCAGTATTGTTCAGTTCTGGAAATATGGACTACTTCTTTAGGTGCAGTCTGTGACTGTTGTGTGGGCACTGATGAATGATAACTTGGCTGGACATCCAGATGTTTGGCTCTTGTGTCAACTGGTACTTAATTATAGCATGTTCCTGTGTCTTAGCTACATTAACTAATATTATCATTAGTTAGGTACTGCACTATGTAACTATAATTAACTATATAATTGCATTATATAGTTTGCCAGCTAGCAGTAATTAGTGAATTTATACATGAGGCAAGGTACACATTACCGTTATCAAACACAACAAAATCAATTAAGTAGCTGGAATTACTTGGTGGTTGGTTTTTAACATGATAGTGTTAGTTGGTGTTTTCAGTAAAATTAAAAGCAGCATTAGCCTGAGCCTTTTGTCCAAATAAGGTGGCTACTCACTCAAACAAAAACCAAGACGTTAAATAATCAAAATTCAAGGCTTCAGTCTAGGTCTAAGGCACAAAATGAACTGAGTTTGCCTGCAATTCTTTTTTCCTTTTACTTGTATGGTCTGGTGCAGTTTTTATTTTTTGTAAACTGGTTGTTTTAATTTCATATACCTAAAGTATAACAATCCTGTTTTGGACATCCCAGCATTTCCCAGCACTTTGAACCTGATATAGAATTGCAGCATACATCAGATTTCAAAGGCAGATCATAGACTGCATGAGAGAGTCAGTGATCCCAGGATCATGACTAAAATAAACATGTGGGGTCCGGAGCCAGCTGGGAGAAGGGGGGAAAAAAATTATTCTGAGTGTAGTGTGGATTCCAAGTTTTCAGAGATGTGCTAATATGGTGGTGCAGAAGTCAAGGGCCTTCAGTAAATACAGTGTGACATTGTGTTATGATGACCACATAAGCCACAAAGACAAGCAGCCAAGATGTTCTGACAATGTTCCAGGGGTTTTTAAAGAGATCCTGAGAATATTTGCCTTCATCATCAGGTTAATAACAAACGCAACACTTAGAGCACCAGAAACGCCCTGACAGACACATGACAGAGCACCCTCCTCTGCACAGAAAATCCTCCACCTTTGCACATTAATTACAGACCCATTTCTTTCCAACACTCACTGTCAACTCATGTAAGTACCAAAACGCAGCAGCTCGTCTTTTAACTGGTTGCTGTAAATATGACCACCAATTTTAGAATCCCTTCACTGGCTGCCAGTATGTTTTTGGACTGATTTTAAAATTCTCTTATTTGTTTTCTTCAGTATCTGTCTGACCTGATTCAGCCATACATTCCCCTCGTGATGTCAGGTCGGCAGATCAGCTGCTCTTAATTGTTCCACACACTAAGAGGAAACTAAGAGGAAACTAAGAGGGAATCTGGGTTTTTCTGTAGCTGCCCCGTGACTCTGGAATGAGTTACCTTTGTATGT
>JAPQRQ010000015.1:4678936-4689611 GCA_037367365.1 Apogon talboti | reverse complement strand
AACACTGTAGCTGTATGTAAGGGAAAAGTTGGTAGTGTTTACTTTTTACTTCATCTAGAAATTGCCTATTGTCTATTTTAATAACATCAGTCAAAAGTGATACAAAATGCTAAGTTTTTTGTAGGAAAACAACAAAAAGATACCACACACAGCCTAAGCCTCCAGAAATGAGAGAAAACCGAAGGAAAACTTAGTTTGGCAATAACTCTTTATAAGAGGTGAGAAAATTGGGATTCAGATCAAGCTACCTACAAGCTTGACATATCATCTTTATGCTCTATATCAAACTATTAGTCTACATTCCAGGTTAGCTAACTGTTGGTTCTTGCTAACATATTTAGTCCTACTAACTTTACTGGCTAATATGATGTCACTCAAGATGTGCTCTGTCACATTTAAACAGACTGACAATGGGAGAAATTACCTAAACAGCAGAATGAGCTGTTTTTCTATGAGGTTTTCTGATAGGAGATAATGTGTATTTTGTATCAGATTTTTGCAGATGCTTTATGAGATATTCAGCTTCTGTAACACACATGCATTTGTACTATTTTAAGCCAGATCTCCAGAGGCTCCAATGCTACAAACTGTTTATGTTGCAAATCTCTCTGTAAAATGCTGTAACTCCACTAATACTCCGGCCATTTAAAATGAACCTGAGCAGAAAAGTTTTCACACCACTGCTCTGCAATGAAAAGCAGGTTATGTGCTGATTTTAAATGCATGGTGTAAGATCTTCAGTTCACCCGGCTGTACATGAAAAGCAGTTTATATGAGAGGGATTCTAACAGGACCTGATGTTTAAAAAATAAAATAAGAAAATCTGAATTTCAGAATTAGCAGGGTGCACAGCGTCCCCTCCTGAGGGTTAATCAAAGGTGATGTGAGGTAAGGGTGTTGTAAGCTGCGGCTACTCCTTCCACATGTCGGTGCTATAGGAACACACATGTACTGACTGAATGAGTAATACTACTCATACTGGTTGGTGGCTCTGACTAACCTTGACACCTCAGCAGTAAAATCACAGCAAGGACACAACAGATTCATCCAAAAATACATTTTCCCATGGGAAGCAAGGATGGATTCTTATTAACCAGAGGTGTTTTTCCTTTACAGTCAGTGCCATCGCTGGTAAAACATCTGCAAAATTGACTGAATTACACATCAAACAGTACCAATTCAAATTCCAGCCGTATCTGACACTTGGAGGGAAAAACCAGTGACAGCATCAATGCTTCGTCACTTCAGGTTTCATCCAATCAGACATTACTTTGCCACTGGCAGCAGGTGACAAAGAAAAATAGTCTTCTACTGACACCTACAGGCACCTAAAGAATTACAATTCAGAGTACAGACTACAGGATACCAGCTTTTAATATCATATACAGTGTATATATATATATATATACACACACACACACACAATAACTGTGAATAAATAATTTAGATATCATGTCTCAAAAGTATGTGAATAAATATGTGAATAAAATACCCTACTTTTTCCTTTGTTTTCTGAATGCAGAATGCAGAGACCCAACACAATCTTTATGATACACCATAACACATTCAAATACATGTACTCACCCCTCCCATTGTTATTCCATCAATAAGAGCAATATACGGTTTCTTGCATGTTCCTTCAAACAAACAAAAACAATGTGTAAAAACATAGGACATTTAAACATCAAAACTGATCAGCATTGGAAGTTGGTTAGAATTAGTAATGTAGCTGTAGCTTTGAGTGGAAGTCTAAAACTTACCAATAGCGTTGTTCAGAATATATTCTTCACGGAAGAAGTCCTGTGCAAGAGAGTCTCCGACCTTTCCTGCTTCTGTGACCGCTGAGGAAAACAGGTAACATAACAACAATGAACCAACACATTTTATCAGTGCCTGTCTATCAACCCATTCACTTCCTTTTTGAGGATTGGTTTGTTTGTTGTTAGCCTTATGGCTGTTTATTGTTATTTTAGGGTTCAGCCAAAATGTTCTCTTCTGAGTCAACACTGATACTAATTATGAGCAATCAATAGGATCAATATATATATTTGTCCTAAAAATTTTAAAACTTTACAGGAATGTTCATGAGGCAAAATAAAGCTGAAACACAACTTCCCTCATGTCTGCTGTGTGTGTTGTCAAGAGGTGAAAGGCTGAAATTTATATGTTTTTAGCCAGAGCTTTGTTTCCCAGGTGGAACTGTACAGTAAGTGAAAAGTGCAGAAAGAGGAGAGAGCCGTATAACTGGAGTCACTACATTTTTATGCTGCTCCCCCCACACATGTTCTACGGTGCTCTTATTGAACAAGAGGGAAAGACATGGTAAAGGTAGAGGACAGGTAATTACATCTGCCCACACTGATAGAGGGTCAGAAAAGGAGGTAAATGTATAAAAATTGGAATTTTATTATTGATCTTGCTGCCCACAGAATATTGCTTGTGATTCCACAGTGGAGATACACACAGAGAGGCAGCTACATCACAGCCTATGAAAGACATTTGCAAACTCATTTAATTTACTGGATTAAGAATATACAAATATAAATGTGAATATCAGCTCAGTAATCGGCCTATGCCAACTTCTAATTCATTTGTCCCTTAATAGGGACAAAGTTTGCAAATTGACTACAGTAGGATGTCCTTTATACATTGCATTATATACACAGTTTTCATATCTTATATGTAATGTCAAATAATTGGTATTTTACCTCTGATGTCTCCACCAGCACAAAAGGCTTTCCCACCCACTCCTTTGATAATCACGATGTCTGTCTCTGAGTCTTGCTCCCATTTCTAAAATGGCAAAGAAGCTGATTTACAGATTGTTTATCACCAAAGAAAAGGTTTTTTCAACATCTTCTGTCCTGACTGCCAACCTCTTCAAAAGAACATGACCTATAAAAATGTGACACACAGAAGTGCTGACAGCTAGAGAGCAAACTATTTATATGACTAGCACCAAGCATGAAAAACACCAACACTGAAAAGATGCATCTACCTTTGACATTTTAACAATTTTCACCACTATCCTTCACTTAGTGATAACTGCTATATCAGTTGGCAATGGAGGTCAAGGTTAAATTTGTAAAAAGAACATGCAATACATTGGTTGTGTGTAAATGGTTAAGTTTCCAAACAGATGATACTCAACAGGGTAAAGTACAAATTATGCCACAGATGCACTGCACAACAAATTCCTTTCACCCAGTGCATCCTGCTGAGTCATTCACTACATTTACATGCACACCAATATGTTACTGAGAATGGCTAATATTGTGAATTTGATACAGGTCAGGTAAACAGCAAACTGTTTAGATATACTTAGTTTGGCCCTTTTCCATGTGGAGCACTACCATGTGGTTAATTAGTGACATTATTCAAGTTTCATGAGGGTTGACTGTATATATAGTACATTCAGAATGGGTCTCAGTTGTCATTTTTATGTATGTCCATGCATCTCTATGTGTAGTTAAAAACTCAATGCCCATTTTCATTTAAAATCAATTTCAGCATCAAAAATATTCATGTTTTGGTGTATAGTATTTGGTACTTATCATATATTTTAATATTTTCATCTTCAAGAAATTGAAATAATGTTCTCATTCCCAGGACTTTAGAAATGAATAGCACATATGAAATCAAATGAAGATCAATATTATTGAGATATTACTTTTTTAGCCATATGCTCCAGCTGTAGATCTACCGCACTGGTGGTGTTGAATAACACACAGTCGGGCTCATGCACCAACATACTCTTTTTTAAAAGAATATATAAAATATAAATTTAACATTTGGTGCATACAGAATTGAATTCTCTCATTTTTTCTCTTAACGAAAAATTAAGAGGATTCAACTGTGAATGGACCAAACATTCCTGCTGTCCAAATCTGCTCTTGTTCAGTTGTGCTGAATGTTGAATCCAACTTGATCATAAATGGGACAGGCGTGGCTGATTGTTTGTATGTACCATGTGTGACACCCACTACACATCATTAAAGGGCAGAGGTTGTGACATGTGCAAATAGCTGACTTTGGGTCAGCATTTTCAGAGATGCCACCAAAAAAGGGCAGTAAGAAAAAGACGAACTTTAGCAGCAGCGAAATTGAAATACTTTTAAATCAAGTCAGTACTGGTGTCAAAGGAATGAAAACACAGCAGTGGCCACAAATTCAGTATGTGATGGTGTGAATGCCGTGTCAGCAAAGGGGTGAGCAGTAACAGGGATCCAAAGAAAGTGGCTTGATGTAAGAATAGGTGTTCTAGAGTTTTGCAGGTAAAAGTACTAAAAAGCAGGATCCAAGTCTTGTCAGAGTCTTATGGAGGAAAAACTGTTATTCCATCTTGCAGTGAAAAAAAAATATGTTTATGAGTCTAGGCTGGCTATAGGGAAAACAATCAGACCAACACATATGGACTATGGCTGTATCAGGGTCTGAATGAAGACTGTTTATTATGCTCAGAATTAAAAATAAATAAATAAATAAATAAATAAATGATTTTTCCACTGCAAGATGGAGAGCCACTTTTTTTTCCCTTTCCAAGAAAATCTGAAATGACTTATTAGACACCCCCAGCTTTTTCATTTATTTATGGGCTATCATGACAATAACAGATTTGAGGGATAAAAAATTAAGGTGAAAAATATTGATTTCCACTGTGCCCCAAAGATGTCCTTTTATTTGATGTTTATTTTTGCTTTTATTATTTCTGATACAAAGGTGTCCAGTCGGCTCCACTTGACAGCGATACTGCTGTGTGCAAAATGATCTGTATTATTATTATTGCTGAATTATTGTATTATTATATTGTATTATTATTGTATAGAACAATTTACCCTGGGATCAATAAAGTATTCTGATTTTGATTGTGTGTTTCTGTGTTCCTAAAAGTCAAAACATCCATTTCTGTGCGTTGAACAAATACTTCCTGCGCTGTTATATGTTTCTCTTATCTTGGTTAGAGTGCACTCAACCACTCATAAAATTTTCTCTTGCCTGACATAACAACAAAAATAAGAATACACTGGTGAATCCCACAAACCTATGGGTACTACGAAAATATGAGAAAATGTAGGGTGTGAACAGGAATAAGAGAACATTTGTTCATATATGGTTTCTTACATGAGGACCAACATGTAAAAAAACAAACAACATCAAAGGGCAGAGCAGCGGTCCAGTACTGTCACCTTGAGCTGGGGGTAGATCTGTCTGATCATGGACAAGTTGAGGGCATTCAGGACTTTAGGTCTGTTCATGGTGATCACACCAGCTCTGCCCACTTTGTCCAGAAGAACATCCGGCTCCGCTTGACTCGACATCTGCTCCAAATCACACAGAAATACACCGAAAAGGACATTAACACTGAGCCAATTTACTTGGACACCAATACTCCGATCATTATCTGATTTCTGAAGTTATCAGATTATTACTGATCGTGTAAACAGGATAATCTGATCTGTTTTATAAGATAACAGCAGTAATCTAATAATGAGAAATCAGATTAACACACCTGGATTTACCACACTACTCCGATGTCTTCCTGCATGTATACAATTAATCGGATTTATTTACTTATTTTACATCTGCACATGTGTAAAAACAATTAGAGTAATAGAAAACAGAAGTTATGTAGTCAAATGTGAGTGGAAGACAGTAACAGGAAGTTTGAGTCTACCATCACTATGTACTGTATGTATATACAGCACTCCGAAAGAAATCCGACAATGAACTGGAGCATCTAAACCAGGGTTTTCGATTATCGATTACTATTTGATTATTTATTTCTTAAGTGCATGTAACGCGTCAGATCTGATTATTACAATTATCTGATTACGGTACTCCCAGCTCTATTGGATTTTTATGGTTATGTAAACAGGCTCAATGCCAGGCTAGAGAGAAGAGTTTAAAGCAAAACATGTATGTTTTTGGTGACAAAATCCCTACAGAGAAAAATCAGGATGAGGCCTAATGTGGAACCAATAAATCAGTATAAAACAAATGAAATAGAACCCATGAACAGTCAAGGTTGTGCTTTTGTGATTTTATTTTACATAATAGGGCCGCACGTTGAATGTGGTGATAAGGTATGCAACTTGATAAAGATGTTTACATCGGTCAAAATTATTTCACGATTTCTACAAAACATTTGATGAAACTAACAAATAACATATTTTATTATTACTGCCACTCTTTAAATCACATCTCATTCCATCTTTTTTCTTCTGCTGTGAGTTCAATGGAGATCTAGCGGTGGTTTATTTAGATTTCACACCTTAGCCCAATATTTCAGTAATGGGCTTTATATGTTTAAGTCATATCAAATATGCCAAATTTACATTTTTGATGATAACATTTTGGGTTTTTTTGGTTTTGCTTTGTGTTTTGATGTTAGCCTTGGATTTTTAAAGACCATAGGAAACCCTGATCATCACAAGCAAAAAATCTCAGCCAAAAGTTTATGTTTTTAATGCAATCACAACAATATCTATGATAAATCTTCGCATTTACTTCAGTTAGGAAGTAATAAGTGTTTCTGACAACTGATCATAAGAATTACAAAATATAAAGAACAGTACTTTTTATCCAGTTTTCATCTTTCAGTAAGTAACAATACATCACTTATGACTGTAGAAACAATTGGCACAATCTTGTATTTTCTACTGTTAACATTTCAGTTTACACATTAACTTCCTGATTCCAGAAAGGTGCAGTTTTTCCATGGCTTGACTCTGCTTCACTTCCTTCACAAAGATTGTTCATGTAGGCAAGGAGTAGTACCTGGCCAACACTGCAATAATATAAATATGCAACGGAAGTATATAATATGCTGCATAACAAGTTATTAATTGTTATGCATCTCCTTCTGCTGAGGCTTATTAAACAACAGCAACATGATGGACATTAGTACATTTGTACAGTCATGTTTTCACTATTGCTAGTGGAAATTATAGAAAATTCAGTGCAGTTTTGTGTGAGATGATTCAGAAGACTTCACTCACCATGTGACCCTGGATTCGCTGCAATCTGTAGAGGGTCCGCAGTCTATTGGAAAGAGTCAGGACAGAGGGATGGCATTAGTGTATTACAACAGGATTCAAATGGGGTCTGAACTAAATATTTCTTGTTGTCATTATTATTATTGTTCCTGCTCATACTACCAATGTAATAACCCTCTTTTATTGTGCTTGGAGGGCAGTAACAACCGATTATTTTTAATATGTTTTCTTGTTACCTACATAAATAACTAATGATTATGTTTATTATGCTTTAGTCTTATGACACTTGAAATTATTACTGTTATTATAAAATGTTAGCAATATTGAAAAATAGTGTGTATAAAACAAGATCATTATCAGATACGACACAGAAGCACATAGAATACAAAGTACATATGCAAAATAGTCTGATACGTTGAATAAAGTTACTGTCAGAATTTATAAATATCGTATAAAATGTTATACTCTGAATATTTTCACTGACTGTGTTGTCAATGTAAAGCCAAAAAAAGACGGAATTAGGACTGTATCTGGTTTAAATAAGTAAGGGGTAAAAGCTCAGCATCTTTTGTTTTATATGATAAATAAAAAGAACAGCCATTTCATTATGGACACATTCAGCACAAATACGGCGGAGTCTGACCTATGATATACTTTCAGAACAGTATTACATATCAGTGTGTAAATACAAACAATAAATGCCTCCACTTCAACCTGTTCACACCATGTTTGTCATTTTTCAACACACAAATGTCACCTAGGAGATAAGTCAAGCAGAGAGAAAACACCGGCTTCACCGCCAAGGGCCGTGAGGAAAAGCCCGCTGTCATTCTGTTACATACCTGCAAGCATGTGTCAGAACCGTCAGGGACATTGTTACTTTTCACCTATTTCGTGTGCTTAAGTGGCTGCACTTGGAGATACAGCTTGCTTTTCAGTCTTGAAGTATTTTCGTTTACTTCCGGGGAGAGGCGGCATGTTACGCTCTGATTGGCCAGCGTGGCTTGCGTCAAGGGGGGGCGGAAGCGTGGCTCGCGTACTGTTTGTTTACTGACACTGCCCTCTGTTGCATGGAGGACAACACAGAAACCGTACATTCACAGAACAACTCACACATTTTACACTTTACCTCTTAGACTAAACTATAAAACACTCCGTGTCCAGACTGACCCTGTTTCAGAGTGGACGCCTCAGCAGGGTGAGAAGAGGAGTGGATAAGGTGATTACCCATCATGCCTAGTGCCTTCAGTACAGGACTGTGGGTGCAATGTTATGATATGGGGTTACTTCAATTGGACAGGTCTATGTAGAGCAATATTATGTGTCCATAAAATAAGGTCAGCTGACTTCCTGAGTTTACTGAATGACCAGGTTTGAACATCAGTGGATTTTGTTCTTTTCTGATGGCACAGGCAGATTCCAAGATGAGAATCCCAGGATCCATCAAGCTCAAATAGTGGAAGAGTGGCTCAGGGAGCATGAGATATATTTTTCACACATGGATTGTCTATCACAGAGTCCAAACCTGAACCCCACTGAGAATCTTTAGGATGTGATGTGTAGATTTTACACAGTGGTCCGACCATTATCAATACAAGACCTTAGTGAAAAATTAATGCAACTATGGATGGAAATAAATGTGCCATTTATTTTAACGTTGCAAAATCGTTGCGTGGTATAAAAGATACCACAATGAAATACACCTCATAATCAAAACTATGGGTGGTTCAACAAAATATTGTGTAAATGACTTCTCTTTTTTCTGTGTATAATAAAATATAACAAGCTTTCAGACATTTTGTGTTATTTTCAAATAACTTGTAGATCAACTGTTAATCTGTCCCTGATGTGTTCACATACAAATAACCATGACTTACTCTGCTGTCCTCTTTTGTGCCTTTTTTGGGGACGAGATAACTTCTTTTAACATGCATGTACATTACTTCATACTGGACTTAGATAGCTCATGTTTCAACTGAATTTATGCTCATGTTCAAAACTTTCGACACATTTAAAATGACTTATCCACTTATTGTTTTTAGGAACACTGAGGCAGACACAGTCCTACAATACTTTTTTTTTGAGTGGGGGCATACCCTCTGCATAAATCTAACAGCTATAAGAGTCAGAGTTGTGTTGATTTTAAAAAGAGAGTCCACCATCCTCAGGCATATACTTGGAGTCCGTCACACCCTCCATATTTGGCTTTGCTTGTGCCAGGATTTCCCTGTGACCATGTAAAGGGATCACGCACCAACAAGGAAATCTAAGTGACGTAAGTATTGTACTTGAACTCTTTTGGAAATATGTGGGATGCTTCTTCTCACTGTGTGGTCAAGATTCAGTGTTTCCCTGGCATTAGTCAGACTAAGTTCACTGTACAGTGAGTGGAAACAAAAGGGAACTACAGTACCTCTGTTACTCTCAGATGTGACATGACAGCACCTGACTTCACTTTATTTAGATTTACATAAAAGTAATCATTGGGTTTTCTACTGGTTGAATAGTTTTGACTGGGTTAACTTAAACACCAATCCAAACATTATCAAAATGGTGCAATATCCAAATATGCTTAAAATATCCTGACAGGAAGACCAGACCATTGCTTACTGTGTCTTCCTTAACAGTTAAATTAAACCTATACAAATGTCCAATAGTTGGTGAAAAGAGGACCATGTACTGGATAAAACAGCAACAGTTTGACTTTATTGACCTGTGATACGATCTAAGACCAGTACACCTGTTACGTAAAAGTCTGCAGTGTGATTACATGGGCTATCAAAGTGAGATTAGTGTGACTGCTCTGGGTGTGATGGTGTTCTGGAGTGACCAAGGTGTGGCAGAGCACACACGCTTGTTCAACCTTTGTCTATACACTAATTCAAAAAAACCCACCTTAAAGACAAAACTTTCAATGGTTATTTTGCTATGCTTATTATGCTTATTATTACTATGCTTATTTTCAATCGTACAATTTACAAAGAGAGTCATGCTTTGATTATGATCACTTTATTTTTATTTGGTTGGAACTATGCATTAATATGTAATATAATATGAAACATAATACATTTAAACATTGTTTTAAATATTACTCTATCAGGAGATGATTAGATACAATGTTAATTCAATCTAAATTGCATGTATTTGTTTTTTAATGTAAATGAATACAAAATGCATTTTTAACATGGTAAGAGGTAAATAATTGATTGATGTTAAAAAAAGATGGAAGGTTTCTTCATTTCCAGGAGTCTTCCTTTAGTCAGAGTCACTGCTGCAGGAGCTGCTAGAGGACTGTAGGGAACAGAGTCATAACAATGAGTTATAATAAAACAATAAATATATACTACAATAAAGGAGTTTGCTAAAAACATTAATTTACCTATAGTTACATAAAAATACATTTTTCCCTCAAAAAAGTGGACATCATCTTGCTGATGTTTAACATTATTTAGTGCTAAACTGGCTTTTCTCACTGTGCTCTAGCAGACTAATGGACAGTTACTGCTGTCAGACAGAGAAAATGACCTTACCCCATGACAGCTCTTTCCTTTCTTGTGACACTTGGCATGTTTGTGACCATGCTTATGCTTGTGTCCATGACCATGACCATGTCCGTGCCCATGTCCATGTCCATGTCCGTGTCCGTGCCCATGTCCATGTCCATGTCCATGTCCATGTCC
>JAPQRQ010000015.1:4651558-4675472 GCA_037367365.1 Apogon talboti | reverse complement strand
GAAGGAGGAATGTCACTGTTTCTCTTGATGCCATTATGGTTGATTAACTGTACTGTGTTTTATTGTTTATTGTGTATCATGTATATGTTTGTATTGTTTGGACTTTGTTTGGCTGCTACCAAGGCCAGGTCTCCCTTGCAAAAGAGATTTCTAATCTCAGTGGGACTTCCAGGTTAAATAAAGGAAATAAATAAATGAAAATCCAATAACTAGGAGTATTAGGATAATTGAAATAATCAGATCTGACGTATTTACATGCACTTCATAAATGTGAAAAAGTTTAGACATTTCAGTCCATTACTGGATGTCTTTCAGAGTCCGTACGTACGTAGCGATGATAAAATCAAACTTTCTATTATTGTCTTCCACTCATGTTTGACTATAACTCTTCCATTTTTTTACATGTTTTTTTTTTTTTTTTTTTTACACATGCGCAGATGTAAACGTACAAAATAAATCAGATTAATCTGTATAAGGAAAGAAGACATTGGAGTATTAGTGAGAAATCCAGATGTGCCAATCTGATTTCTCATCAGATTACTGCTGTTATCTGATAAAGCATCAGATGATGCTGTTAACATGATCACTTAAGATCACAGTAACTCCAGAAATCGGATAATGATAGGAGTTTTAGTGTGCATATAAACAGGTTCAGTACAGGCCTGTCCATCCTCAGTTCCAGTCCCTGACATGATGGACCTCATGCAGCTTTAGACAAAAAAAAACTCTTTCTTTCCTTCTGTGATTTATGTTAAATTACTTTTGTCTGAAGTAAAACTGAACTGACAGCATTGATCAAATGATTAACAGGCAAACTGTGTTTACAAGAAACCAGGTGGGATCAGATGTCCATAAGTATATTGTATTCAGGGGATACTTATGTTCATCAGGTCTTTCCAGTTCTTGCAGAGTAGCTGTTTTCTGACATCACTTGTCCACACTGAGCCTTTTAGTCCTGCACATTAAAAACTCTATGCCCACAGTTCTGTTTGTTGCTCTGCCCATTTATTCCACCCATACCCACTAACTGCTGACTCAATATATCAAATTCCCTTTTTCCTGTCAGTTCAGTGATTTAACTCTCCGTGCCTGTATCCTGGTTCATCCCTTGTACTTTTTTCTTACAGTCATATTGTACTTTCATCCTCTGAAGTCTTTTGTTTAGCCTCTGGTAGGACTTTCTGAAATCAGTTTTAATCCATTTTTCTAGCCTGCCTGTGTCTATATTTGGTTCCACTCCCAGCTCTCCAAACATTTGTTTTTCCTCATAATTAAATGATCTATCCACCACCAAAGAGTGGAGGCCATGAAAAGTACAAACACAGCCAATAAGAATGAGAGCAAAAAGTGTGCTGTGGGAGATGGCAATGGAACTCTATATAATATACAAATATAATGTACAAATTACTACTGTTACTGAGGGGGAATACAATATGTTCACATACCAGAGCATGATAGCATTTAGAGGACGACTATCACTGACAACAACACAAGAGGCACAAGTACAAAAACATAAAAATTACTGTACAGAAAATGGAAGAGGGTCATGAAGGCGAGGATTAAAGGAGCTAAATTTATAATAAAGACTCAAAGGCCTGAGAAATTTAATTCTGACCAAAATGAAATCGCTCAGCATTGCATTACTCGCATAATCCAGTGAAACACTCAGTCGAATATTAATGGTGCAGGCTCAGATAAAACTGGCTCTGACTTTCTCTGGTTCAGTGATGATGAATTTCTTATGACATGTTTCACCCATAAGGTTGATGAGGAGCTGGTGACCACAAAACATACACGCTGCCATAATGGAACTCTAAATGGAGTAAAATCTGTTTTCTACACCTAAATTATACTGTCAGTTTCCTGTTTTTGTATTATAGGGTTTTTTTCTGCATAAAACAGTTTTGCTACTTAGCTTAGATACTCTATTGGGACTCATCTCAGCTACAGCTAGTTGAACTCCCATTCAGTTGAAATATTATGATAAATGTGTTCCTCCCAGTTATTCGCAATAATTACCACATAAATCAATATTTCTTTTAATCAATTTAAAGGTTTGAAATGACTATGTATTATTTAATTTTCAGAAACATATAAGTAGAACATTTAAAGCAATTGTAATGATAAAAACAATTCAATGTTGAGGGAAATCATTTTGACAGTGAAGCATTTTAGATGACAAAACTGAAACCAAAACCAAAACATGTACTGCTGAAGTCATTATCATAGTTAGTACAAAAGTATATTCTGATATTAGTGATTATGGTTTTAGCCCTGCCCCCATAAACAATAAAAAACACCTGAATTCAATGTGTCCTAATACTTTTGTCCACACAGTGTATTTGGAATTAAAGCCGCATTGACATTTTTCTGTATTTTGTGTTTGATTTTGAAACCTGGACATGACCCAAACTGGGAAAAAAGTAGGATACGGATGGTACTAGACCTTGACCTTTAACTGAATTGTGCAATGCAGGGGCATTGCAGGGGCATTGCAGGGGCATTGCACAATTGCACATTTCCTCTTTTTTTAATTTCACAATAAGCAAAGATGTTTATTTTTATACTTTGAAATTCCTCAGAGTAGGCACACATATCTGAATGGAATGAAAGAATCCCACACTTATAGCTGTAATGATGTACTGTATGTACAGTATGTGTCCAGGCTTCCGCATTTTGTACTTTTTTTTAAAATTTTAAACCATAAAGACCTAAACATCCACCACCGACCAAAACCATTTACTGATCTAAAATGTTTAATACCTGTTGATCCACTAAATCCTATCAATACATGTAAATAATTGGTGTAAATTATAGGTCATCATCTTCTCATGGTCATCAGATATGACCCATCTGGACGTTCAGAGGCTCCATAGAGAACATGGAAACACCGTCATCTTCTACAACACTGATTCATCAGTAAAACCCATGGAGTTGGATCAGTGACAGTGGATGGACACACTGGGTTTATGCTCAATGATAGATTTGACTGAAAAAGTAATTTTTTCCTCAGTTTTCTCTGTTTCTGATATGACAACCCCCAACTTTAATCTGAGCTTTTATGAACATCTATATGATCAGTGCATTAAATATTGGAAAATACCTGATTTTCACCGGAAAACTGCAAATTACAGAGGATTATTGTATAATAAATGGTGAAAGATCACTTAGGAAATATAGAGAAAAAATCATTTGGGAACTGCCACAAAAGTAGCACTGGGTCTTTATGGGTTAACCTGGATGGACCCAATACATACTGGAATAAATATGCATTAGAGGTTAAAGCATAAGATAAGATATTCCTTTATTAGTCCCGCAAGGGGAAATTCCAAATTTATATACAAATTGGAGATGACACACCTGACTGATCAAATAATAGAAGTGAAGTCTTAAGCCAAGGGAGACAGAGGTAGAGGAGCTCCACTGTCTGATGATGACAGTGGATCTGTAAGTATCTGATCTGAAAGTATTGAAAGAACTGAACCTGGGTCTGGTCTCCTGCTCTGTATCATAATATCTGAGATGATAATGGGGAGCAAAACAGCAAATGATAGACTGTTATATGAATCCAGGTTCAGGATCAGTTCAGTCTTCAAGTGGTGTCATAATAATTAGTTCATTTCTGATGACTGTGACCAGGTCCTAACAGACGTTCAAACCTGTAGCTGTATGTATGTGTCCATAATCTAATCAATAATACACAAAGTAATACATGTATTAAGCACACTCGAACTGACCAGAAAAGGCCTTTGTTTGGCATCTTCCTGTTTAGAACTTAGTAAAGTAGAGTTTTGATTTATTGGATTGGACTGTGTTTATGTTAGAGTTACATCCAAAATGAAATAAGAATGGTGGATAACTAATAATTAATAATTCCGCTGGCATTGGAATACTGGCATTTCAAAGCAGCATTTTTTCTCTAACTTTTTTTTTCTGATTTTTTAGAATATGACTCTTTGAATCCTGCATGCTTTTGTGTTGTGATGACAGATTATATTATTTAGTGACAGTTTCAGCACAAATGAGGCACAAGGGTACAGCATTTCTAAAAGTGCTATGTACTATGTACACACACTTATCAGCCCATTCTTCATTAAATCTATGGTTTTGAGCATTAACTTTACGGTTAAGGTTCTTCGAGTTCCGTTTTGTATGTTTCAAATATATGCAGAAGGTAATGTTGTACTGCCTCATAAACTACAACACTGCATGTGACAGTGATGGACAGTTTGACAAGGCATAAAATACCGCTACCACCCCCTAGTGGGTTGTTGTACGACCAGTAATGAGTCTTAACCTTGACAAAGGCTAAAGAATAATACACTTGGAAGGAAAACTAATAAATCAAATACTAACATATTGCGTAGGACATAGAATTTCCCCGAGGATCTGGCCCAGTGTCTGATGATTAAAAGATTCTAACTCTTGGACAAACGTAGTTGATGACCCCTAAAGTGTTCTAGTGGTCACCCTGTAAGTAATTCCTCTGTTAATAAGATTTTAGGGTGAATAGAAAACTCTCATGCTTGATCTGCTAAAAGTTCCCAGTTGTCCTGTAGTTGTGGTTAATACGTTCCACTAGTAAGACCATCACATGACTTGGTGATGCAAATGTTTTGAGTTCATCCCTTCATGTCAGTAAGCTGCTGTTGAGCCTCGGCTTGTCCATCTATCTTCACACTGACTCAGCTCCACTCAGTGGTCCCTTCCACCTCCTTCATACAGTCGACATACAGAGCCCCATATCCAAGACACAAATCAACAGGTTTTTTTGAAAAACAGATTGCTTTAATTTTCATTGTTAAAGAGGAGCACTTTGTAGTATAAACACTAACTGTCAAGGTGTGTGGTTCACCTCTCGAGTAGAACAGCTATAGTTGTACAGTCATCTGCCGCCACCTGTGCAAACTGTTCCATGAACTATTTTATACATCTACAACACAAGTGTTTTCATTCCACTGTTTTATTTAATTAAGAATTCATATGAATCACCGGGATCAGCCAATAACGTTTCAAAGTCACAACTATTCCAAAATGCAGCAGCCTGTAACATGTCACTACGTCAGGCTCACATTTTGAAATCCTCAGATCAACCGTTTACCCTCAGTCTGTTCTTGTTCAGAATCATCAGTTATAAGCAGAAAAAAGAGGACTTTAGAACCAGCCACTGCTGGTAGCTTCTTCTGTCACGATAATTAAAGTGTAATCTGTGCCTGGTTAAGAGACAGAATTATGTGATAATCAACACAAAAACACTCAGCTTAAGCTCAAAGGAAGTTCTGTTGATTATTATTTATCTACTCATGCAGGCGCAGTGCAGGACCGTAGACCTGGAACACAGTTAGAGAAAGTAAAACAAAAGGGTCAGCCCTTAGTGCAGCAGAACCCATCAACTGTCCCAACTGAACCCCTTCACACCAGAGATGGAGAGTGACTGGAGGGCACCGGTGCCGTCCAAGCGCTACATCTGCTGTGTGGAGTTGCCATTCCAGGTGTTGTTCTCATCCTCGCTGTCCTCCTGAGTCCGGAGCCGGCAAATTTTACCATCTTTCTTGAAGTCCTTGGGCCGCTTTTCCAGTGTGTGCCTGGAGAGAGATTCTCTGAGGGGACACAAGAGGGCAACATTGCACACAAGGACTAAAGTTACGAGCTGTGGATGTGGAGAAGAGCTCCATGTCAAACACAAGTGTAGCGGTGCCTCACCTCTTTGGTTTATCAGAAGAAGATATTGAGTTGGTATGAGAGTTGGATTGCTGTGCGGTGCCTCTGCTTGCTGCTCCAGGAGGGGGTGGAGTCGTAAACAGGAAGGAGCTGAGGAATCTCCATACAGCGAGCAGAGGGTAGAGGAGCGTCCCCAAAACAGCCCAGAATCCACCCCCAGAGGACTGGACCACTGTGTTTGCGGGCCTGGTTGACTGCTGAGAACAGTGGAAATTACACAAATGTTAAAGCCGTCATCGGAACACGATCAAACTGCAATACACAGTAGTACAATGTTTACACTGTTGACTGGTCTACTTACAGGCAGAAGCACAATGGAAGCACTTGGAGCCAGTTCCAGCTCCAGCAGAGTCTTGTTCAGGTCTTCGCTGGTGAATTCCCGCCGAGGGAACATGGTCGCCAAGGAGAAGTTACCATAGCGGTTTCCTACTTCCTGAGAGAGGACCAACACAAGAAACTCATCAATGGTGTGATAATGGAAGCATTCTTAAATATGCACAATGAAACTGACTTTAACTTTAAAAAGTTGAATCCTTATGAAAATCATTTCAGTCAAATTAAAATTCACTCCTTAAAAATCAACAATGAAATAAAATTATCATTCCCTATGTTATCATGAATATGGAACAAAAGTTGCTCATCACAAACAATCTTCTCAGCTGTTTAAATTACATTATCAGTTCTCTTCTGCTCACATTCAAGACCTGAATCAGCCACACATTGCTTTTCTACGTCCGTGTGTACAACATGCACGGATGAGGCTGACCTGAACAGCGAACTGCCTAGCCTCCTGCAGTCTGCTCTGTGAGGGAAACTGGTTGGTGAAGGACGAACCATTTGGGAGGCGGAACTGTATCCTCGCTATAGTGCTGCTCACACAACATACATAGACAGAAAAATGCTAAAGTTCAATATGTTTTCATGTGTCTAACTCTTATACTCTATGATGCAACTTGATCAGATGTTCAAAGGAAATAGTAGCTAATTTCTGGAATAATAGTTATTAACAGAAATATCATAAAGAAGTAAACAGAAATGAGTAAAATATGCATTTGAGAGCTACAATCACAATAGTGTTCATTTAATCAATGAAAACCCCATAGTTTATTGCAAGGCAAGAGGCTAACTAATGGTAGCTAGTTTAGCACAGTTGTTGACATGTCTCTGTCACCAGTATCATTTGTGGTTGTTATGTATTTTTACTGTTTCAAATGCTACACAATAACTGAGCTTGAAGTTAAAAGACATACTTTATAATTAATGCAACCATCTTTGTTTGCTAATAAATCTGTGTTAAGGTAGCTATCATTAGACTGTCACCTTGGAGCAAGCCACCATTGTACTGTGCTGTGAATGTAGCTAAGTCTACTGTGTTTGTGTGTGTGTGGGGGGTCCATGGTTAGGCTAAATGACAGACCACAGAGCTGCTGTAAATGGACCTGGCCTGTCATAACACCTCAAACTGCCACACTCACAGAATTATCATTTTGGTGATGTAGGATCTTATCAGGTAGTGTTGTACTGTACAAGTCTATGGATAATACGTTAAAAACCATCACAGAGGTCCTCTGACTGTTAGAGTTTTTACAAAAAGGATGTGAAGGACAAAAACACCACATAATATGTACTGTACAGATTTTGACTTTCTTTTTTGGCCAACAAATGACAGTGTATTTTCTAATGCAATGCTGGTAGCTGAACACTTGTGGACATAAAATATATAGGTGTTCATGTGCGGTTCACCTCCGCTCCCGGACTATGGCCTCCTTCCTGGCCTCCTGTTCTGCCTGTCTAGCCTGCAACAAGGCCTGTTTGGCGGCCTTCTCCTCCTCCTGGGTTTTGGCGTAGCGAGCTGCTCTGTCAGCTCGGTCCTGTAAGACAGCAAGGAGTTTAACACAACACACACACTTTTTTTTTTTTTTTTTAAATAGAGAATTTTTGGTACACACCCTTTTCTATCAAGATCATATACTTACTAACATAAGCCTTATTTATTGGAATGTGAGTTGTGAGTGTGATTATTGTCTTACAGGTATAGGTGTATTGTCTTATAGGTAAAGAAGGAAGACTGGCAGACAGTGTTACCAAGGCAATCTGCTGCTTGACTCTCTCCCTGGCAGCCTTCTCCTCAGCCTTCTCTTTGTTCCTCTCCTCCAGGAGTCTCTTGGTCTTCTCTTCTTCCTGTTTTCTCTTAAAGTCCAGCATGTCCTTTCCCATCTTCCGCCGTTCAACTTCTTTCCTGATCTCATTCTGATCACAGACAAAACACACAGCACCAACGTCAGAGTGAGTAATAATAATTACCTTGCCATCAGCTTGTGCTTTTGTTGGAGGGGACTGCAAAGAACCTAAAAAAAGGTCCCAGTCTCAATCTGAGCCAGTACAGTTGTCCAAAACAGGCTGGTGTCCTTACCTCCTCTTCTCCTTTCTTCCTTTGCTCTCGTCTCTCCTCAAGCTTCTTGGTTAATCTGACAGGAGATGAACGATAGCAAAAGATGCTTCATCCACTGTATGACTATTTACAACTGAGAGCAATGGAGTTAAAAGTTGCATAAAGGATATGAGATCAAAAAAATAAATACATGCATATATACAATAACACTACTAAAGATGTAAAGATTTAGTGAAGTTACACTAAACAAAAATCTAGTGAGCTAGTGAATCTGTAGTTCTGTGGCTACTCTGCATAGAAGTGGGTGTCTGGCTAAGGTGACTTAAAGTCCAACACAGAATGCAAAATAAGATGCAAAGGAGTGTAAAACTAACTGAGCTTTTTAATTGTCTCTTTTCTTGAGTCTATCCGCTCTCCTCAACTCTCAAGTTGTAACAGGATGGAGCTGAGGACATGGCATTTAATAAATGATATATCATCACCACAGAGCTGTCGGTTAAAACAGACGGTGGTTAAATATAATGTAACAGCTGCATAATCTGCCTGTTATTTATTTACTAAGTCCTGCTTTATTTCATGACCTGACAGACAAGTGTTCATCTAAACTTATGACTAACTTTTAATTCAATGCAGGTGGCATTATTTGTCAGTAGGTGATGTAGGGATGGTATTATTTTTTTGTAACACACACTACTTTGATTTGCGCATTTGATGACTTTAAATAACTAAAACATCTCAAGACTGAGAAAAACTTGCATTATTCAAGTCCTGCTCTTGTCATGGTTGTATTATATGTCACACATCATTTACACATCAGTTGTGAAATATCAAAGAGAAGTAGACAGAGAACAGTATGGACCTCAGGGCTAGAACAGTGTTACAATACAGCAGTAATTCTATTAATAAAACTCATTCATTTGCTCCAACAGAACACACTAAAGTTTGCAGGACCAAAGATTCAACAGTAATTGCTGTCAGATCCACTTGTGTCTGAACATGATATTAATAAGAATATTAACTTAAACATTCAGAAAGCTGTCTGTCATGTTTTCCTACCTGGCTTTGGCTGAGGGGTTACTTTTTATTTTCTAATTAATTCCTCAGGTTTGTTTAGGATTATGGTGTCAGCTTTATACCTGACTGTGTTTGGGATTGGTCATTTGGTGCCAAATCAATCATTTTATGTGTATGTACTCAGAACTGGGTCCAAAAGACCTGGGTTGGCAAAAAGGCTTGATGACACTATTGTGATACCACTTGTTGATAGAATTTCTTTATGGTAAACCAATATTTTAGTCTTTACTACATGCACTGTACATCACTCTGTTTCAGGTCTTATGGACTCAAACATTATAACTAAAAAGTAAGTTTGGTCCTACCTTTCCACCTTGTCCTCCAAGTTTTCTTGAGTCTGAGAACTCTGAGCCGCAGGGTCTGAGGATGGATTTGTATCCTGTGTAGGAGTTGCTGAAAGGCTGCCTTTATTGACTGGGGCTGACAGGGATTCTGAACAGAACAGGGACAACACCAGAAAAACATCCACTACAGTAGCAGCACTGAACCAATTAAAGAATGTTCTGTCAGTCCCGGAGTTCTGACAAAGAAGTGCAGAATCACTGGCTTTAGAAATGTACCTGTGATTCTGATTAAACATGTGAAAAATCAACAATCAGTTAATCAAATTTATTTATATAGCATCACATCACAACAAAAGTTATCTCATAACACTACATTTAGAGCTGGTCTAAACAAGACTCTTAAGCCAATTTACAGAAACCCTTGACCAGTTGGGGGTTAAAGGAATGAAGAGAGAGAGAGAGAGAGATATGGGGTGAGGCATATGGATACACAGCAAACGGCACTTCAACTGTTAAAAACTAAAACAGCTGGTACTAGTATAATTACCAATAGCTAGAACAAATGTCCATAACTGTTAATACTACTACTCCAAATACAAGTATTAACAGTGGATACACTACTACTGCAGTAAAAAGTAAGCAGAGGTTACTAATACCCTCGCCCAGTCAGACTCACACAACACTTTGCCCCTCCTGCTCACGGATACCCTGCCTATCCATTTAGAATTTTAAATTAAAGACAATTGTAAACTAGATTAAACTAAATAACTTTTCTTTTTGGGCAGTTCAGTCACACTAAGAGAAACATTACCCTGGCCAAGTCTTAATGTTCAGTCTTTGAAGTTTTTTTTTTTAATTTGTAGAAAAAAAAACAACTCAGTCATCAAACTGTGCACTGCTTGTGGTGAAGAACATGTGTGTTGAATTTGAAAAGAATTGGGTGAATAGCCTTCGAGAAATCGGTTGAACAAAAATCTCAGACAGATGGATGGAATGACAGATTGGAATTCCAGGGGGCAGGGATGGAATACAAAAAAACAACCCAAAATTCATTGACATTATTTCTGTTGATTAGATTTGATAGAGATGGGTTAAACTACATTCTTGCTCCTTCCAGTGTCACCAATGACTAAGACCAGACACTAAGCACATGAGTCTGTCAAATCATATATAACTAATTCCTGTGTTTTTTAACAGTATTACCAGTTCTTTAAATGCTTTTTTCAGCTCCATAGCTGCAGCCTGGATATTTCTCTTCTCTGGCTCCATCATTTTACATTGATCACTGAAAGGTGAAATTAATTGTATTGACAGAACAGAATAGTGTCTCTTTAGCTTCTAAAATGAAGTCAAGTCTTTGCAGGAAGTCATGACTCTTCAACAGCCTAGTGTAACACACTGACAGTCAAAACTGGGCTGTGCTCATGTGATGTACCACACTACATATTGCTCCCTGACATGTGTGATGTAATCTGGAATGAGGTTCTAGTGACAAAATATTACGCAGTGTATACATCTACAGCTTTAAAGGTTAGAGCTGAGGTGATGGATCTCAGGTTTTAATCTGAGTGAAAATGAGAGAAAACATTTAAAAAACAGTTCAGGCTAGATTGAACTGGGACGGTACGGGAAGGAAGGCTCTGTCATTACTTTATAACTTTCTGATACGAAGGTGCTATTCATGGCCCTTGGCTACATAAATAAACAATGGTGTCTGATGCACTGAGTGTGATATTGGTAAAGAGCTTATACTTCTGTGTCTATACGCTGACACTGGCTATGTTGTGTTGGTAACGAAATAAAAACTTTCGGGGGTCATTCACAGACACAGTATGGGCTGTTAATCTCATTTTTGTTATGTTAACAGCTGTGCTCTACGGATCACTTCGTGCTCCTCTTGGTCAATGTCCCAGAAGACTCAGATACCATTATGGAGAATTCAAACGTGCTGGACTTTGTGTCAGGATATTATAAGCCATTACAGACATGTTGTCAACTGACATCAATCAATCAAATTTTATTTAAATACACTCCTGATCAAAATTTTAAGACCCGTTGAAAAATTGCATGAATTTACACTTTGCACAGTTGGATCTTAAAAAGGTTCTAGGTAGAGTTTCAAAATTCAAAAAGAAGAAATGGAGCACTTGGAGTAACATTCCCACTAGCCTCCTGGAAACACGCCCATGCCGAAACAAATTTTTGAAGTGATCAACAAGAACGGTGGAACTACTCATTACTGAGTCCTTTTTTGAAATTTTTATATCTATTTTAGGGGGGTTTTGGGTTTTTTTGAGCTGTGGTCTTAAACTTTTGATCAGCTGATGAACAGCCAATGTCAGTTTAATTGCTGTTTTAAATAAATTGCTTAGTAATTTTTTTTGTCTCACTCCAATTTCTTCTTTTTGCATTTTGAAGCTCTACTTAGAACCTTCTTAAGATCCAACAGTGCAAAATGTCAATTCATGCAACGTTTCAACTGGTCTTATTTTGATCAGGTGTGTATTTAACTTCTTGGCATAATACATGTAACAATCTGAAGAGGTCTACATACTCACAATATAATTGACCACAACATGACTACAAGTCATACCCAGATGTGAGAGCCCAATTGTAGCTACCTGCAGATTTAATTTTGTCGTGATCCTCATTAGGCAGTGTCCTGTTATTCAAATTAAACACTATGTTCAGGTATTTTGATTGAAGTGATTGCCTCTCCCAGATGCTCTAATCTGAATTTGTCTTAGTGCCAGCACATAAGGTCATTTTCATGGTGTACACTGAAGGTAATTTACTTCCCAGGCTGAAAGGACTGCCCTCATAAATGTGCTAAAGCTAACAGATAACCTGACAGACAGTTTTGATGGAGCATACTGGTGCTTCAGGAGGTTATCTTACCTGGTAGTGCTGCAGACTGGGTGACTGCAGCTGCTGAAGACCCAGCGGGCTCCTCTGCGGAAACAGATGCTGGAATTGAAGCCATTTCCGGTGCTGTCCTGTCACACTGGCTTGTCACCATGGGAGAGCTTTCCTGTGGTAACGCTGGCGCACCTCTAATCTGCTGAGCATGCATCTATCAAAAAGGACATTGAGAGATTGTCACAAGAACACGAAGAAGAATGAGAAGTTTTAGGGACGAGTAGAATGGGGAAATATAAGAAACACAAGCTTAGTTACATATTAGGCTGTTCAAAGGTTTTTTCTGGGGAAACGGCAGCCAATCCCTTCAGACAAACTGCAATATAAGATCGAGTTCACCAAATTTGATGAACTTACCTGCTTGACTCTACTGATTCTTTTCAGCAGTTCCTCAGCTGACACACTGCTGGCTATAACCTCCAGAGGAATCCCATTCTCTCCAATGAAGAAGCTCGAGGGTATGCACACTACTGGATCTTCACACAGGTGACGTTAAGGAACAACTTCCCACCCACTGGCCTTCAGTATCACTGTTTGGTCTACTACTCTTACTCATTACTGCTCACTACACATGCATATTCATCAGTTTGGATGTTACAGAAAACCTGTGTTGGTAAAAGTATAGATAATAACATCATGGTGATTCAAATGACTCCAAGACAAAAGTCTGACATTAAAGAAACAGTTAATAATTCAAAATGGTATCATCTGACTTATCATCTGGCTGTTTCCAGACCTGGCTTTGACGTGTGTTTTTGTTGAGTCAATCTCAAGTGGATACTAAGTGTGTCTGTTCACACCTGCCATTAAAATACAGTGTGAGTGATCCCATACAATCACTTCCCCACTTGATATGTAAATAACCAAGCACAATGTAATAACTGAAAATGTAGGTGAGGAAGCTTTCATTTCGCAGAGGCATAGTGGCCAGTTTCAAAATTCACTTTGCAATCTTTCCAATTAAATTCATTATGTGATGAAGAAATGATGTCAATTTATTACTTCAAATTCAGAGAATAACAGAGGTTTTTTTCTTGTGAATTTGCGAGGTTAATCTGGGCCATTCTGAGGTTCTTTCTTCACCTAACTGCATTCTCCCCCAGGCTTGTAATGTTGACACATGTATGACACCTCTGACGATTCATTTTACATTTATTGGTTCTCTTGCATGACGTATACTATACTAATTATAACTGAATCTTTCCAGCATTGTGAACTCTGCATGTTCTATTTCCTTACTTGGATAAAATAAGTGCAGTTCCTGTGTATTCAGGCAGCAATAAACTTATGAAGCACTTGTATGTTTATGGGCTTTAAAAGACTCCAATATGATGCCAATTGCACACTAACTTTTACTTAAACAGAAAAAATCCACTCAGTAGAAAGTGCTTTAGTGCATTCCTAGACACATTTATGTTCACATGGCCATGTGTATCCCAGACCACCTCTGAATGAGGTCTGAAAGATCATATCTCAGTGACTTTTGACACCTGGCAATTAGAACGGTCCAACTGTGATCAGATCACCAAAAACACATTAATGAAGGTCTGAACAGAACCCTTAGTCCAAATTTTAACAAAATTTCATGATTGTGACCCACTAAGGGTTTTTGTGTAGTTAAAATGTATCTCAGAATTGTTTAAAATGTCCTGTCATCACAAAAAAAGGAATGTTTGAATAGGACTAAGTTACTTATTATTATTCTGCCACATATGTTATATGCATAAAAGGCTGTATTGCAGTTGGATTGTCCAAATTGTACAATTTCAGTTGGTGTGAGAATAATTATAATTCTCACAAATACTCTAAATGCTTAATTGTTGGGTCTATTCTCCATGTTGTACGTCTTTATCTATATAATGTTCACTGCCGCCTCAAATTCTCAATCAAAGATGATAAACATCTGGTGTTTTAAACACATTCCCTTCTCTGTTAACAGTTAATATACCTAAGTCTAGCTCACTATATACTGTAGTAACCCCATAGTAATATGTCGCATGTAGAAACTTTTTTGCAAAAAAAGATACAGATTTGGGAAAACTGCACACATGTCTCACTGTGGGGGAAAAAAATTACAGGTTATTACTCATTACTCCTGCCTTATTACATTTATCACCTACCAATTTGGTATACTGCTGCTGTCACAAAGATAGGAAAACTGGTTGCTTCACTTTAACAATGAAGAGATACAGTTATAATATGAAAGGGTATATGTTTTGGATACAACTAAGCCAATGATTAGTTGAAGATGACCAAATTAAAAGCTCTGGTATAAACAGCTTCATAAATTTTACTGATGTTAGACCAGTTTCTTACAGAACAATAAAACAACATGTTTAATGATCAACACCTTATGCAGAACAATATATTGCAAAGACTTATCTCTGCAAACTAGTGGCAGCTCATTATATATTTAGAACAATTTATCTACATGCAATTCATCAACACGAGGAAAAATGCATGTTTCATTTGAAAATACAGTCTGAGTGTTCCACTACAGAAATAGAAAAAATTGATTTCAAAGTATCCAAAGAGGCCCTGCAGGTGTTTACACTTAATACACCCAAGTCCACTGACTAGTGCAAAAAATAACCTTGCAAAATGCAGCTACAGAATTAATTATATAAAGTAAGATTTTAATTACAAGAAAAAATCTGCCTCATACAGATAAGAGTGGCTTTTGTTGCTTGGTTTTTCTTGCCTGGTGTACAGACTGTGAGGCTATTCGGGTTTGATTATTAATTTTACACTGGGCATCATATCAATAAACTGTGCCCATATTGGTTCAATGAATAAAGCAGTCAAATTTTGCTGATTCTGTATGTACTATGTAATGAATTTTCTGGTATCCACTGTGCCTTTAACTGAATCCATCGGTACCTCTTGGCATCGACTTTGATGGCGACACAACATTCCTGTGCTGCTTCTGAGACTTTGTCGTCCTCCCAGCTGGACATGAGCTGTGCAGACTGTTCATCTTCTCCTGGGAGCACAGAATGTGACGGTGATGAGTCATTTGTCCACACATTCAGCCATTTAAACTGTTGAGACACTTTCTAGCGCTACAGTGGAGGAAAAGCTGAATAATGAGACTTAATAAGATACACTAATGACCCAGCATTGGGACGTTTATAGACTCGTCAGATCGTGTCGTGTTCATCCCGTTCCACTGTCCTGGATCGCTCCAATCGTAATGTGACGAGTGTCACCTCGGTTAACTTGAAAAATCATTAGCTGTTCACCTAGCCTGTGTCATTCAAGAGGAGTCTGTGACGAATAACTACAAGTAAATATTTTTTTCTGACTGTAACGTTACCCCAATAACCAACAATACTTTTATACATTGCCATGTAGCAAAATTGCCTTACTACATTTATGTGTACTTGCTTTTGGCGGGCCATTTCCTGAAACTTGCGCAGCAACACTATTTCTTTGGCTGCTACTTGTCAGCGCTAGCTTGTTTCACGGCTGAACTGCCAGCTAATGTTAGCTGGCTAGCATGCTAACGCTATCGCTTGTTGATCACCTCTTCGTCTAACGTTAGCTAGCTGGCTAGTCGATAAAACATACCTGTGATGACAACGACAAAGACCAAACTCCGTTGTTTAGCTGCGCTAATAGCGTCAGGAATGGAGCCCTCAAACCAAATCATCTTTACGAAAACGGAATCTTTCTGGTTGTGCTGTTGGTAATGATGTTTACCAGGGCTAGGCTACATCAATTCATAAAGCCAAGTCAGCCTGTCAGTTTGGAGCTGAACACCGAACACTGCGCTAATCAGCTGGCAAGAGTGAGACACTCCAGGGACGGAACGACGGCAACCACGTGACCACTTCCGTACACTCCGATTGGACACTTATTTATGGACCCTGCAAAAATAGACAGACAGTTAATATTATACTATTATACACTAATGGTTTTAATAAGGAATATAATAACTTTAAGTATCCTTAAAGTGTCAACCGTAGAAAAAACATAGATGATGGTAAATCCAGCTAACCTCTAGCTGTTATATTTACATGTGACACTGAAGAGGTTTGGATAAATTTGTGCGTAGAGTATTTATTTTAAAGTCATATACGACTTAAATTTGTCTATTATTATGAGTATGATTAGCCTATTGGATTATATTTTAACCCTGAAATCAGTAAAAGCATCAAAGCATCACTACATCTCTTGGTCATGGCATTTAGGGACACACTTAAACTGAATTATAGGCTACTTTTTTTGTTGTACTAATATTTCATTTATTTACCATCTGTCTTTTGTTTAGATCTCCGTGTTCTACCGCACACCGTCTGATTCGTCACAACTCAAGCTTTAACTTTCACTTTTGATTTGGCTTACAGTCGGAGCCTCCGTGGCTTGGATAATGTGTGTTTGTTTTCTCTTCGACGATTCTGTCACATTACACGTTTAACAAGCAGAAGAACGAACCGACACACAGGTAGAAGCTATACCATCAGAGGACCTGCATCAAACATTTTATTTTTATGAAGGCTAAACTACTTTGTTACCACTAAGTTTCGATTTCCTGAATTTGGCCATGTCTTACTTTTCCAATAACACCACGGTACAGGTAGGCCTTTTTATAATCTAGATTATTTTATTTTTTGATTCTTTCTGATAAACGACCCACCCGAGTAACAGGTGATTTTTTTCATGTCAGACTCTCAGTGGCCTGGAAGATCCTACACAAATCGCTGAGTACAAGAAAGAGCTGGAGGCATGGAGGGTAAGACACAAAGACATAAACATCACAGGGACCAGGAACTGCAGTCTTACCAGAAAAGTTGGTACATTTTCTACAAGTCAACAAAAACTACAATTTGTGATTTGCTAAATCAACTGAACCGTGATTTTACTGCTAACAGATATTGTATAATGTTTTTACTGACCAATTTAATTGTATTTCGTAAACAAAAACTAATTTACATTTCTACATTTGCATGTAACACACTCGAAACAGTAATACTGTCCTGTCAGATTCTACCATTATAAGGTAAATAGGTAACAATTGAGAAGACTGTAATTGAGCATAAAAGGAGCATCCACCAAAATAAAACCTCTTTTATTTACAGTATAAAGTAGAATGAACATACACATAGAGTAAGTCTCAGTGTTTAAAATGCCACTTTGCATCTCTTTGCAGTCACGAATGCACTTTATTAATATTGTTAAAATTGCATTTTAATAAATAAATGTCAGGTTGTTCATTTTCACAATTTTTAAAGAATACTTTGTAGGTGTAAACATTTTCATAATGTAATTTTTCTACTTTTTTCACTCTAAAACATAGAGAAAAGATGGTAGATGACATTATTTGCAGGTTATTATGTTATTATTTGTATTTATTATTATGTAATTATTTTTACTGGTCTGGCCCTCTTGAGATCATATTGGGCTGAATGTGGCCCCTGACCTAAAATAAGTTTGACACCGCGGCTCACGGGGGTTCCAGGATACCCTCATCACTGGTAATGATCTACCATATTTCAACAAACACAGATGTTGATAAAAACATTAGTCTTGTGTGAATCAACATCTCTATGATCTGCAACATTTCTGTCTTTACCATAGATTTATTCTGCTTATGTCCCAGTTGAGAACTATGGAAGCTGGCAGGTGACAATAAAGATAAATAAAATAAAGTTTAAAAAGTTACTAGATGGTAATTTAGAAGGCTGATGTCACAATATAGCTATATCCACTGAAAGACTAAACTAAAATCTTTAAAAAAAAACTGATGAATGACAGGTGTGATAGTGTAGAGTAAGGAATATTTTTCTATCTTTCAAAAATGTACAATGAATTAGAAATATACCTTGAAATACAGACATGGGGTTTAATTTTCAAATCATCGGAGGTCCATGGGTTATACTAGTTCCATCTTAATAGGGTTTTAGTTGTTGTGATGGAAAAATCTGATTATTTTCAGTCTCAACCCTCTATGAATTCTGTGTAATGTGTTAGTGAAATTTAAACAAAAAAGGTCTTTGTGATGCTATGTCTGTTATCCACAATGTATTATTTTTAGTTCAATAGGAACATTTGAGTGGTCAACTAACACCCTATTTTGTGTTGAAGGCGAAGGTAGAGAAAGCTGATGATGTGAAGACCAGGCTGGTCATGGAAAAGCTGGAAGAAGAAGAAGCCAAGAGGAAAGCCAAGGAGCAGATGGTGACTTATGCCAACATGCGGGTGGACTGTGAGAAACAATTTAATGAAAACCTGAAAGAAATGCAGGTAATCTCCAGATACTGTCAGCTGCGTTACACACACTGTAGATGCAGCAGCTTGGATCAGTCTCTTCCTGAGTAGTGACTGAGATTATTCTCTCTCGTAGTCTGAGATCTGCCAGTTTGGGAAACACAAACAGGACTTGATGGACCAGCTGAAGAGATGCCAAGCTGAACTGGAGGCTAGAAGAAGCGAGTCCATGAAACTGAGGCAGAAGTTTAAGGTGGAAATGAAAGACTGCTGACTTCTTTTGTATTGTAATCATGCATATACTGTATTCAGACTTGCATATTCAGACTTTCTGTGATTCTTAGATATATGCCCAGATTCCAGATACAGAAGTGAATTTCACGCAACAGAACAAGGAAAACAGTGACGCTTCAACCATCAGAGGAGTGTTTACCATCAGCCAGAGACCCACTGTGCTTCTGCGGGGAGGACAGGCACTCATCACCTTTGAGGAGGAGAAAGGTTTATAGTGTTTGATCTACTCCACTATATTATCCTAGATTATCATGAACATGGTAGGGATCATCAGTTTTGGGAGCGCAGTTTACTAAACATTTATCTGCATGGAGGAAAGCAATACAAGAACAGCATGAATTTACATTGAATGAGTTAAGAATGAGTGAGGTCAAAAGGTGAAAGTGTGAAATTGACTGCAAAGACAGAATGCTGTAGAGTGTGTGTTGAAAATGAAAGTAATATTAAATTCCAGCTTGACACAGCTTTATTTTAAACACTCCTTCATTCTTCTAGTATATTTTCTGTAGGAAACTTCACTAATAACTGACGATTCACTAAGAGTCTCCTAACAACAGCCTCTGTCCTATCCTGCACAACCACTCATAACTAGGCATAGGAGGTTTGTCAGACATTCTGAGTGACTGATAAAGGTGTAACCTGCAAATCCAACAGCAGGTCTCCTCAAAGTTTCATATGCTTTTCCAAGGCCAAATACATAAGCAGACAAATGTCAGATCTGGATTAAAGTATGTTAGAGCTGACTCACAGCTGAATCCATCAGTGTTACTTACTATATATAGACTGAGACTTAAAGGCGTTCCTTACCGACCATAGACACAAGGTATATACAGAATAAAAAAACATAGCTTCTGTGTCTCTATGTCAGGTAAATGATAAATTTCTCTAGCAAAGCTCTGCAATACCACATTAAATTAGACTATAAAGACTACAATATGCATTTAACAGCTACATTTACAGTGTGCTGACTTGGCACTGAACGGTGGAAACAAAGAAAAATATGTCTGTTACATAACTGACTTTTCTTTAATGTGATTTTTACACAATTACCTAACTAAAAGCAAATAAAATAAATAAGTTAGAATGATTACTCAATCATCTTAGTTAACTAAGCCTGCTAACCCTAGCATCTTAACTCTAACTCAAAGGCATTTTCAATGACCATTTAAAACTATATTGTGAAATGTGTTCTTCAGTGCATCATGCTGTTCTTTCTGTTTGTAGAAGTGAGCTAACAAATCAGTGAAACAAAGCAAAATATGTGTTTAATTTTTTTATATTCCTGGGGTACTGTTTTAATTGTGTAAAACCAGCTTTGTATGATATGGAAATGACTAGACTAACAGAAAAGCCTCCACAGACCTTTTGGACCTTTGGATATAATTTGTTTCTTTCTAGTGTAGATAGAATTGGGGTACTACTTCACAGAAGATGACCCGTTGTCTATGGTGAGTACACTGTACTTACATGTTTCTTTCTTCCAGTGGTTTCTCAGATTCTCCAGATTGCCAAATGCTCTGTATCCTGTGAGAATACTACCTTGGATGTGACACCAAAAAGAATAGTCATGGATCCTGTTGTGAAGTTTGAGGTACACATTTATGAACCCACTGTCTGTCATAGAAACCTTCAGCAGCAGTCTTTTTCCTCTTGTTTTTATTTTTGGTGGTCTCCACTGCTTTCCACATGTACACAAACAAAAAAGTAGTCCTTTGTAAAAGCTTCTTTGACGTAACATCAGAACTCTTTGTTTCTTCACCACTGATGATAATTTTCTACCACTTTTTGAATGTTTTAAGTTGAAATAGATCCTTTACAGGCTCCTCTGTTATTACTCTGCACTTCGACATATAGGTCCACCTTGATACTTCTAGAAAGGATCTCAAGGTTGCCAATGTCCCCCCGTTGATGCCAGAGGAGCGAATAAAGGACCGTCTGGAGATAAGTTTCTCGCGTCCCAGCAGAGGAGGAGGAGAGGTGGAGAGAGTGGACTACCATAGAGCCAGTGGGACGGCTCAGATCACCTTCCTCCATCCTGGAGGTACGGCTCTCTGGTCTTATATAATCACAACTTCAGACCTCAGCAAACCTGTATGAAAAATTACATACATCAACCTCTCCAACATTTAGACATGGAGAGGAGCTCGGAGGTTTCTGATCAGGTTACATGCACAGAAGTCTTTTTAGCTCACTGACTGATAAAGCTGTCGTGAAGGTGCTCTGTCCATCATCGTCTTCCTTAGCAATTTCTTCAAATATTTTCTCTGATGAAACCACTGGTTGGATTAATTTCAGTTGTTTTATTTAGCTTCCTTGGGACAATGTCTACAAAGTTTGTTCACAGTTTTGAAAAATTTATATTTTTGAATTTTTTAAATATTAAAAATGTGCCTTTACTTGTAATGGTCCATATTTTGATGGCCTATAACATGGACATGGTTACAGAGATAGTTACTATTGAGAACTGATAGGAAGTCATATATGGACATTAAAGTTATTGAGTTATCCTCCAGCACCACCCACTTCTATTGGGAGATTGATCCCCTGCATTAAGACCACAGCACTCTAACATAGCGGCAGAACCTGACAACCTCACAACCTGTTGATTCTTGATAGAACATGTTAGTGAGATACAGGGACATTGGTCCTGTTTTTGTGCTTGCACTAACATTGAATTCAAATAAATTCAACCAAAACACACAAAAACAATATTAACTATATTTCATTATTTAATTTACAAGCAGTTCTTTAACTTCACTTGATTTTGTCATTCCATTTGTTCTGTATCAGCTTCATGGGTCAGGTTGTTAGCCTTATTTAGACAAACAGACTAATGTAGAGCTAAGCTTTACAAAAAGTGGACCGTATTTAAAAGAAGAATAGCATGCAGACAGTGGTTCATCTCATACACCAGGGTTATAGGTATCTTCTCAATCAAGTGATCAGTCAAATATTTAAGTATTACTTTACAGCAAACATATCTTGTTGACTTTATAGACTGGTTTTGTGTCGTTTCTGAATTTTCAAATTAAAAGAGTAAAATCCTTCTATTATAGATAATTAGAGCTGCTTGATAAACACAGTACATAGCATGTAGTTGTGTTTGATAACATTATTGTCAGTTTAGCATAATTTATAGCATAAACAGTAATCAGTACTAGCTGTCCAGTCACACAGCTTACCTAGTTGTGCTCCAGGATAATGTGTTCATCATGGACCGCAGTATGGGTCTGCAACACCTAAACTATTCTATTACAGTTCACAATGTTGTGAAACACTGGTTCTATTACCTAGTATGTCAAACAGTTATAGAGAAAACAACCTGACCAGGAAAAAGTCACACATACTAATCTTTAGCCTTAGCCTTATTTAACCTGTACCTTTAGGGTTAATGCAATGCCACAATATTTATTTCTGTTATTTTTTTGGACTCATAATGTTGCTGAACCTAGACCTGACCAAATGAAGCAACCTAGATCATAACACTGGCCCCACAGGCTTGTACTGTAGGCACTAGGCATGATGGGTAATCTTCATCTGTCATTCTTCTCACCCTGATGCACCCATCACTCTGGAACAGGGTCAATCTGGACTCATCAGACCACATGACCTTTTTTCATTGAAACACAATCCAATTTTTATGTTCTCTATTAAACTGATGGTTGTTTAAGAAACAAGAATCTACTCACTCCATCAGTTAAAGGGTTAAAGAATTTGTTGTAGCTCAAACATATTAATCCCCGCAGTCATTATCCAGTAGAAGGATCTGAACTCTGAACTGTTAAACTAACTGAACTGAACTAGCTTAGTTAAATCCAGGTGGAGCTTCTTTTTTTTTTTGTAAACCAGGGTTATTGGTAATGGCAAATGCATTTCCTTGTGAGTGTTTTAACTGAATAATCACTCTTCTGGGAAAATAAAGTATTGACAGTTTATATTCTAGATGTGACATGTATGTCATCAGTCAAAATCATAGTTTTGTGTCCAATGTTTGTGTGTCTGATATCCCTGTTCACTTGGAATCTAGACTGATAAATGACATAAGGATGGTTGACATAAGAAATGATCTCTTTTTGCAGTCATTCCCTGTTCCCAGTCATCACCTGCTCTTTGCCAACTAATCCAGTCCTGTTTACCAGTTTAAATCACTTAGAAGTTGACAGAAATGAGTTATGTCTAAGTCGTCATTAATATCAGTATCAGTTAGCTACCTGCCAGACAGACCATTAGCTGCCCTGAGGTCGGCATCCGTTTAAGCTGTTTCAGAAAATGAAAATTACTAATAAAATAAACATTTTGTTAATTTACTGTGTTACCAAGAGGGTGCCATCATCTACCAACAATACTGTTGTATGTTTGCATGAGTCCGTGAATAACTCAGCACACCTGAACGTCAATGTGATAATTAAACCATTCCCTTTTTTTATTGGCTGTTGCAGGATTCACACTTTAGTGATGGCTGGGTCATCAAGTATGTCATGTTACCAAGCATCGTTTTAATAATTATTAATGCTAAAATGTGTGGGTGTGTTTAGTTGCAGAGGGCCTGGCCTTGAAAGGGAGGTATGAAGTGGATCTGGATTCTGCTGTGACTGTTCAGGTCACACCCCTTTACAAATATCAGCTACGCAAGTTTCAGGTAAGCTAATCACACTAACTCAGCTTTACTTTTCACTTATGTGTGTCATGTTTTTAGGCTACACAACCCTGCAGCCAGGTTTTAAAATCTGGTGAATAGCTGGAACAAAACATAAGGCTAATAGATACCTGCTAATTCATTCATGTCATTTAATCACATACTGTGTGGTTTTTTTTCATTTTATTTGTTGCTTTTAGGGTAGCTTGTAACAGTTTAATTTTGGTCTTCTGTCTTGTAATACTTGGTGTAACAAATCAGAAGTCTGGCAGAAGTTGCACAGTTTCTGAAAGTATAGGGTTAAGGTCCTCTGCCTTTATCATAAATAATGTTTTATAATTACGTTCCTGCATATATGTATTTTCCACCAGCTCCAAAGCATAT
>JAPQRQ010000015.1:4627224-4639049 GCA_037367365.1 Apogon talboti | reverse complement strand
GTATTTATAAAACTCATTTAGAGACATGACACCCTCCTATTATCATTTCTCACAGCACACCACAATAATAACTTAGATTTTCTGCAGATCTTACCCATCTGCCTCTGCTTGTTACCATTGTTTCTGTGATACTATCTCTGCACACAACTTCAAGTGGAAGGACCATGACATCCACCCCAAATGAGTCCTTGTGTTCCCTGGTTGTTGTGAACAAGTGCCTACCCTGAGCGTGGCCTTCAGCTTGATTTGGCTAGTGGCTCCAGAGCGCTCCAGCAGGAAGCGCTGGTCTAGGCACATGTTGGAAATGTTAAGGAGACGACTCAGGGGCAAGTTGAGGGTACCAAGTGGAGTCTTCTTCTCTGGTTCTTTCACCTGGACAATAACAGCACAAAGCAAAATCAGACCAAAGGCAGAGAAGGAGTTCATGTTATGCTAAATTTTGTTGGCATTCTTCCCTGTTTAGTATTTTTAAGTGTTTGACCTTAATTTGTGAGATAATGGTGCCATATGAATGAAACTATATGAATGAATGGACGGACAGCGGAAGGCGTGGTCGACCTGTCAAAAATTGGCAGGTCGGTCACGCCTCCATAACATCAGCTGATAAAGACGCGTCACAGGAACACCGGTGACACTTCTGAGGAAGGCGGAAGTGTCCGCCGAAACATGTCAAGAGCTACAAGATATGTTTTTGGGAGAAAAAACTCATGTCTTAAAAGAAAGAAATAAAGCTAAATAAATATATGAATGAAGCTCAATTTGAAGTTGTGTTTTTGTTTGATGCCTTTATTGCAATAATGTCATGTATGTTATGTACAAACCAAGCAATGCATAGAACTGGAGAGAACCAACCACCATCACCCATTGGTTTTTCACCCGTTGGTTCGAATAATTTTAAGTGTTTTGGTCACCTCTGTGTTGACTCCGGAGTGGAAGTGGTGGAGGACAGAGGCGTGATGGTTGACCGAACACTAAACGTTAGCTTAGTGACATAGTGAAAGGGTTAAATGTAAACAGGAACCACCTCCTCGGGGGGACTTTTGTCACATGACATTCAATCTCTTTCTCCTGTTTCCTGTCATCTCCATACTGTCTTATGAAGACATAAGTCTCTACCCGATTTAGGGTAGAGAAATAAATAAATAAATAGTAAGCTGAGTACAGGGCTAATATTTGAAGAAAAAACTCTTTCAATCATAACTATAAGGGAAAATGTGGAACTCATAGCCGGCTATTTTCCCACTTGGTCAAAATAATCTTCACGTGCTGCATCAGCTGATAGTTAACATTATAGCTCTGTTAACCTAACTCTATTTTAGACAGAAAACAGACACAGTAAAACCACAGATCACCTCCGTCTTCTGTATGGTTTGTGTTGTCAACAGCTGAACTAAAGATCTGTTTGGAATCAAACAAACAAGATCACAACTGTCCCAGATTAGTCTGAACCGTGGATCAACATACAGCAGCTTAGCAAACATAATAAAATCCCATAATAACTTTATACCTTCACAAGCCTCATAATCAAACTCACCCGTGTCGAAGAAACGCTGACATTTCACCATCAAACTCCATTCTTTACATTTACAGCTGTGTCCAGTGGTGAAAAACAACCACAGTACTTTGAACTTTTATCACTTCGTCACTTCCTTTGACTCCAAAACTTTGTTTTGTAGTGATTCCCATCCAATCTGATCACTTTCTGATGTGTTGGTCAGAGGCCTTGTGATGTTAGTTTTCCAAACCATAGGAGACCAGCAGAGTAACTCACTGCTTCCTCTAGTGGTCACATAAATGACCAGTGTCAGTGTGAATAAATTCACTCAATATCTCTACAATCTACATTGGTGTCTTGTCATAACTTCAGAGGTCTTTATTCTAAACTCTAGTGATAATTTTAAGTAATTTTTAATGTCTCAAGGCATATATTCTACATATAGCCCCTGAGTGGTGAATTTTATGAGAAAGACTGAAGTTTATGATAAAATAGAACATTGTCAAAAAAATTAAGTTGTGAATGAAGAATCAATATTTTCTTCACTATTCTCTCAGATTAACTTACTAAGCCAAAGGCTAAATACTAAATATAAAAGCCTTTCAGCCATCTGATGATCCAATTTCTTAAGTGGACTCTTTAGTCTAACTCACTTCAATGCCTTTGTTAGCCAAGTTTTCTTGTATATTTCTAACCTCACAGGAAATTTAGGACTTTAATGATAGACTTTATTATAATGTGGTTTGTGTCTGTGGCCAACCTGGACAATAAGCTGCTGTGTTTTGACATTATGCACAAAGAAGGTGAAGCCCTCTTCCCACAGCGGGTCTTTGGACGCGTATATAACCTGTGGGCAAACAACACACTGATAGTGACAATTTGAAGAGAAAAGCTACAGAAATTCTCAACTGCATGAGTTTTGTAGCCACTTTTGATCAAACCTGTTAGAAATGGAGAGCTGTACCTTGCTTTTCTGAACATCTTCATCAATGGAAAATTCCACAAAGGAGTTGGGGTCAGGAGTTCTCTTTGTAAGCTGAAAGGAAAAGCAAATCAGTGAGACAGGGCATGTATTTATATTTTTTCAGTTACCAATGTGAGCAAAAGGTGGCTAAGTTGTTGCATCAGGATAGAGCTTGTCCTTACATGACTACCAACCAGGAAACAATAACATCATCTGTTTGTAGTTTGATGGAAGTGACAATGAAAACTCCTTAAAGTCATGCAAAGACAACATCTACGCATTCATTTTGGAAGTTGCAGGCTGTTGCTCTGTAATGTTTTAAATGAGTGAAAACTAAAAAGAGTTTTTCACATTTGCGATCTTAACTATAAATTTCAACAACAGTGGAGGGCTATGGATTATCTTCTGCATTGTCATTACACAGTTGTGACCAGCAGAGGGCAGCCAAAGGCAGTAGAACATTCAGACATTTAACGTTGTCTCACTGAACTAAATTTTTAACATCACAGTCTCAAAAAAGTAGCCCTAAACAGATATACAGATGGGATTTTACATAAAATCCACATTTTTAGATGGTGAAATTTAAGTCTAACTACCAAAACATAATCTGTTGCAATAACAGCACTCAATGATTTCCCCCTCAGTTTGTAGGAAAGTCCATAGAACAGTTACAGATTGAATTGCTGTTTACTTTGCTCCTTCATTACACTGGTAAAGTCACTCTGAACAGGCCTTTGCTTAAGGAGGAAATCTAAGCACCAGTTGGTAAAACACACCTAGAAAATGACAGGCATGCACCAGACAAACAGGAAATACCAGCCACGCAGAGAACTAATCACACCTGGACCAGGCATCTGAGCTGCCTGAGGCTTCTGTCCCACACAGGGAAACAAATGGACTTTCTGCTGAAGGGAAACTGCCTGATCAAAATCAAACACTTGGCATCACATCGGAATGCACTTCCTTGGTATCTGTTCATAAGGACATGTAAGATGTCTTTCCTCAGACACTACTCTGCACATTTTACTTCAATCTTTGAGAGTGAGGGGAAAAAGTACTAAAATACATGAAAATCAAGTCTAAAAGTCTGGTCACATTGAAGCTGTAGAGATGTCTTCAATGACTCTGAACAGATCATGTAAAAATCACGGTTACAAGGATGTCACATCTGGGACTTCCAGGTGTGTGGTCTTTATGTTTACATATGTTCACCGTCTGATACTCAACAGTTTTACAATAAACCGCAATGTTCTTACCTAGTAAAAATACCTTTTAAATTGACAAACATAATATGTGTTAATGATGGAATAATTCAAACAGGATCCAAATATCACTTTCCTCTTGCTGATGACTGTAATACAATGAGGCACAACCAGAAAGGCCACGACACCACACACACACACACACACACACACACGCACACACCCCTCTGTAGCGGACAGACCACATACTGTAAAACTGTTTCAGCTGACAGTTTCAGTATTTTCATTTTTATTTCTTCTAAACTACTACTACTACTACAGTTAATCTGTCTGTCAGGAAATAATGTTATATAATAATAATAATAATAATAATAATAATAATGGATTAGATTTCTATAGCGCTTTTCAAGGCCAACAAAGCGCTTTACATTGTTGATCCATTATTCATTCACTCACATTCACACTCTGGTATATGCTCCAAAGGTCTCACTCATCAGCTGACTTACCTGTCAATCAAAGTCCAGACAGCAGACAACACACATTTAATTCTGTACAACTTTAATCCTATTTGTAGAATCCTTGTAAAATATTTGATGTATTTTGACGGGAAACTACAACAGCCTTAAAGCAATGACCAGGTTGTTTATTGGAATGCAACAATTTCCAGTTTCCTACTTACAGAAAAATAAGTCCTAGTGTGAGTACTACTGAATGAAGAATGAAATCCCCTCTTCTCATATTTGACACATTGCTTTTTACGGTGTTGCTTTGTGTCTAAACTCTTGTCTTACCCGAGCTTCCTTTGCCGGCCTCCCATGTTTATGATGGTGGGTGATCTCACTGTGGTCTTTCTGGAGACAAACATAAGAAAGCACGCCATCAAATCCAGATGGTGTAACAGGGACAGATTTACAGGTATGTGCTAATCCAAGTTGCAGCGTCTGTTTTTAACATTAGTCCTGAGTAGATGACACTTACCGGCAGGTTGGAGGCACTGTCCAGATACACCGCTAGCATTGCACAAGCAAGGCCATCATCAGACTGAAAGAGACATTATAGAACTTTAACTTTAACTGTGTTCAGACACAAGAACCCACACAAGTGTAAAAGCACAGTGAGAAGAGAGAACTTTAAGTGAAAGTGAAGCCAGCTTCAGGAGTATAATAGTCTGGATCAGACCATCACAGTGATATGTGCATTATGAACTCATGTGTAATGTTATTCTTTTATTATTGCCCAACTTTTATTTATTGATGGCTTCATTAAATGATTATTATTAGTGTGAATCTATTCACCGCTTTTATTTAATGATTTGAACTTTATTCATGGTATGTACACAGCATGGCCAAAAAAAGTCTCACACTCTAATATTCAATGTCAGCCTTATTTAGCCTTTAGCTTTTATTATGACATGCATTTGCTGTGGCATCATTTCAATAAGTGAATGCAATGTCACAGCTATTATTTCTGTTGTTTATTGGGCACGTAACAGTGCTGAACCTAGACCCGACCAATTGAAGCAACACCAGATCATAACACTGCCTCAATAGGCTTGTACTGTAGACACAAGGCATGATGGGTAATCATGTCATTCACTTCTATTCTCACCCTGATGTACCCCCCCACTCTGGAACAGGGTCAGTCTGGACTCATCAGACCACATGACCTTTTTCTACTGAAACACAGTGCTCTCTATCAAACTGATGGTTGTTTAAGAAATAAGGAGCTACTCACTGCATCAGTTAAAGGGTTAAAGAAGTTGTTGCAGCTCAGACTTATTACTGTAATCACTGTAGTAGTTATCCAATGGAAGGATAATCCTCATTTGTTTTGCTAAATCCATGTTGTGACTTTTTTTTAGCCAAGTATGTACACAACGCTACTGAGCCCAAAGCGAAATACCTAAGAGTACAATAAAGTCTATCACAATGCATCGTACCTGTTTAAGAAGGCTTGAATCCGTCTGAAGGGAAAGCCATTGGAGTTTGAGATGAATCTCTCCAGTCTGGGCACCCTCCAGGGTAAACCACTGTGACAGAAGTTGACCCATTCAACAAAGCAGTGTACACAGAAACATTGGATTTAAATCTTGAAAATGGCAAATATTTTGGAATGCACCATAAGGTTGTAAAAACTCATAATGTTAAATATTTGAAACAGTTAAATCTCTTCCTAAGGTCTCGCAGTTCTGGAAATCTTTTTTTCTAACAGCAGAGAAGAACTGCTCTCTTTTTGGGATGAACCAATCTATTACTCCCAGAACAATAAACCACACATTACCTGATCCATTTCTTTCTCTTGCTTCACCTCTCCAAAGTCAATGTTAAACCTATTGCAGAAAGAACAGAGATATTTACTGTGTAAAGCTAAAAATCAAACAAGTGAAAAAGTAGGCGGAGCTTAATAATACCCCTGCCCAGTCGCACAACACTTTGCCCGTCCTGCTCACTCATAACCTGCCCAGCCAGGGATTAATTTTGAGTCTTAACTTTGAATCTTTTCCAAAAATGTGTAAAAAAAAAAAAAAAAATGCAAAAATTGGGAGAAATTGAGACAAATGTAAAAAACGTGAGTGAAAATTGAAAAAAATCGGGTGAACAGTGTCTGAGAAGTCATTTGAACAAATTGTTGAAGTTGAAATTTTCATATATTTATGAAAAGTCCAAGAATTGAAATTCCACCATCAAACTGTGCACTGCACCTCTCCTAGTGGTAAAACACGTGTGTCAACATTGAAAAGCGTCAGGTGAATAGTGTCTGAGAAATCGGTTGGAGAAAAATCTCGGTTGGACGGACGGAATTCCTGGTATATCTATACACCATATACCAGGTATAATATTAATAACATTGTCAGGCAGAAAAGCAACATATACATCTTTTGGACAACATATTCTTTTAAATATCTTTATGGATCAATGTCCACATGCGGATAATCAAGATAATAACAAATGTAAAACTAACTCCCCTTCTTCTTTGGCAAACTGGACTTATCATCTCCCATTTTTCTACTGACTTCAGGTGTGTATGTCTTCCAGAGAACTCACACCATTCCCTGACTTGAAATGATTTGAAGTTCAACTGAATGAGTCATATGTGAGTTTCATACCAGATTACTAGAGAAGAATTCAACTATGTATATTAAAAACACACTCAACTTCATGATAATATCATCTTCAACCCTAACCACACTCCTCAAATAACAATTACTATATGACAGAATCAGAGATGAGACTTGTGTTGACTCCAGCAGCTTCAAACCTACTGCTGATATTAGATGTGTTCTTACCTTCCAAGGAAGTCATCTTTATCTGTGTCTTCATCAAACACCTCCAGCTCCAGCTCTTGTCCTGGAGCCTCATGGATGACAAACTGCATGGAAACGCAGAAAATGAAGCCGTTAAATGATCCATGCTGCAGTTCAGTAAGCACGCATCTACGCCTGTGTAAGTCACATTATAAAAAGAATCATTTGATGACAGTGTGAGTGCGTATGTGTCTGTCACTGTACCTCATAGACCTCGTTCCATTTAGGGTGCAAATTCTCCTTAATAGTTTTGCTTTGGTAATGTCGGTTGCCGACTCTGAGCGTTGCATAAGGGTCTGATTTGCCCTTTACTAAGCCCATCATGAATGTATCCTTAGCCATCAGATCTCTGGCCTCCAGCAGGTGGACCCTCACCACCCCCTGAGGAGTACAACAAAGTGACAATGAAATAGATACCACTGTCAAACACAGGAAAAGGCTGTACAGTGCAATTCCCTGTAGATGTAAACTCATTCATTGTGACATAATGTCAACTTAAAATGGATTTTCAAACTTTGCACACATTAGATGTAGTGTTTCATACAATAATACTAGTTGAGGTGTTCATGGAGGAGCTGACAGTTGGAACCAGAGGTCTTTGACCCACAATTTCATCCATTTTGCTCAAAGACTTGGAGGATGGGTTAAAATTTACCCACTCAACTAAGGATCGCCATCTGATGCTTCTTACTCAACATTGTTCACTATTTTTGGTGAGTCTTTGCCCACACAAGATATCATCATTTATATGCACAATGTATTTCCATTGCACTTCTAAAGTGAAGCATTTCTATTTGACAGAAATGAATTAAGCACATCTTAAATGCACTGGAATGGAAATATTAAGGCATGTCATACATACACGAGGCAGTGGAAACCTCATCTGGTCCATTTTGACCTGGTCTATGAGTGGAAAACACATGCGGTTTGGCAACACCATGAGGGAAGCAATGATGTCCATGATGGTCCCCTCAGACAATGAACTGGACAAAGGGGATGAAAGAGCAATACATTAAGAACATTACAAAAAACATAATGTGGTTTTAATACCCCTAGGCCAAGATTCTGTTGAAAGTTACTGTCCTATAATTTAGATTAGATTGTCTTTGTGTAAAACTTACATATTTACTGTATATTTGAAAGTACTCAGATATTTATAACTGCACAAGGCTGTTTCAAGCAAACACCCCAACAAAACATTTGATGTTGAAAAAGTAGGTCAAGGTGATCTATTTTCAATAAGCTTCTGCTCCATGCCAAGATGAATCCAAAGTATAAATTTGGTGCGGATATCTCAATAATAATGTGATTATATTGTTGAATGGACAGACAGACGACAAAACGATTACAATACCCCTTCGGCCCGAAGTTGCCCGGGGGGTAAAAACTAAACTAAACACTTTTAAGTCCCAGTGGAGAGGATGAGCAGGATGATTGTCAGCAAAGTCTTCTGTGGAAACTCACCTAAAGGCAGGGCTGTCCAAAAGGTTGGTAGTTCCAGTCCAGTTGACTTGCAATGTCTGAAAAGTTTTGAAGTATTGAAGTTGAACTAATCCCATCATCACATAAACTAAACACAGAAACAGTTGTTGCTAGACTGGATCTAATCAGCTGTACAAGGCGGTAACATGTTTGGTTCAGTTACTACATTGACATGAATGGGCGCTAATACATTAATCACAATTAGTGTTTCATGTTAACACCCTACTCCTTTGATGAAGTCCAAAATTCACATATATGGTTACAAATATGTCTGGGTAATAACCACAGACTGGACAAAATTGCCTGTGACCACCGTTTGATTTGTGAGTTTGTCAATTTTGAAGCCTAAATATGTGCGACATGGCCTTAGCCTTGTTGGTTTTATGGAACCAAGTGGCTGGAGTTTAAGAAGACTGAGATGAAATCAGAAATCACTAAAAATACAGACCACATCGACTCACCGTGCCATAATAAACACCATCAAATCATTTCAGCGCTATAATAAATGTTAACACATTGCGTGTTTGAAAACAGTAATGTTGTGAAATGTACAAAAACACTAATTATGGCTACCTGAGCTACTTAGCAGGCTAGCTGACAGGCTATATAATCTAATATGAATTAATGCTAACATCAGCTAATGCAGCTAAGTTACACTAGTTGTTGTCATAAAATCACCGGTAATCACACAATCCTCTGACAGTCTTATTAGTATAACTTCTCAAACACATAACAGCAGAGTTGCCTGTCGGGGAGAAGAATTAGTTTTATTTGCTAAACAAGATATCTAAAAGTCTGACTGTGAGAATCCAAGCTAACGCTAGTAAAACACAATGGAAGACAATGACGGCATGTACCTGTCACTAACAGTGACCACTCCTATAATGGCACAGAACATTTTGACTTAATATAATCTAAACCAGTGAGATTTATAAATATTCATACCCCATACAATTGTTACGGACTGCGAAATGAACTATAGAAACCAAAACAGTTGTTCCCTGAAGTTTGATGGTTAAGTAAGAAGTGTTAAATTTTCATGTTTCAGACCTTTCTAAGGACTTTTTCTTTGCCTGAAGCTAGTCTGGGAGCTAATACCAACATTAAGCAGCAAGCACTTTGAAGCAGGTTTAATTTCAGATTTTTGAAGATGGTTTCCTTAGTTCCAGACCTCAACTATAATACAAGTTAGAATTGGCAGGTACTCACAGGGCGGCGGATGAAGAAAAACGTGACTCCTCCCACCAGCGGAACTTGACCAATGAGAGGCTCTAAAATGACTCTCAGCATCCCCTGGAACTGGATGACATAGGACAATATTACTGTTGTTTGAAACACTGACTATTATGTTCATATCCATGTTACGCTTGGTGATTCACAGCAATAAATAACAGGTAATAATAGGTATCATGGGATGTAGCGAATGCAGGAAAAATACTACAACAAAGAGAGGAAAAAAGAAAAGTCTTACTTTAAGTCCTTTGACACCAGCTGTGATTGGAGACTTCACGTCTGCATCGATGTCCACATCACCTTCATAACTGCAAAGTGAACAGTATTGGTGAGAAGTAAATGTGTGCATGATGTAGGGAGGAAACGCATATAATATAAAATAACAGCACATAGGCTAAGCAGAGACCTGTATCCAACCTTATTTTCATGTCCAGAATCACTTCTCTCTGATCCACCTCATGGGTTAATGCTCTCATTCCAGTGATCCTGAGGGGCTAGAATGAGGGAAACATTAGCAAAACCACAACCAAGGGTCTGATCTAACAACATCTGGTCCCCTCATATACTGTATATGACCCTTAAAACATGCAAAAGATACCGTGGTTAAATTATGGAGTGTATTTGGTGCCTAGTCTCTCTGGCATATGTTCATCAGTGGTGGCAGGTTAAGTTCATAGTTATGTTCATTGTGTGTAACTCAGATCCAGAGAAGCAGGAGAATATTGACAGACGAAGACTGAATGGGCAGTTGAATTTACGTCTACTGTTGAAATTGTAGTATTCCGGACACAAGCCCGTCGTTGACCCTTGTAATGACCCCTCGGCCACCCCTTTTGACAGTAAGGGCTGCCCTGTTGCTCCCTGCTCCCCTACCAGTGTGACCTCATCTCATCTGTGCTTCTCCTCTCTGCCCTCATGACCGCGCAGTGACCCCAAAAGACCTGAAAAATGTAGGTCAACTTTGCCATCTAAATATAATGCATCAACCCCACCTTGAAAATGGAGCTAAAGGTTGACACTCAAAGAACTTGTCCAAGAGCTCTGCAAGTTGCACCTAAATACCAAACATGAAGGAGATCAGATGATTTGGTGAAGAATCGCACTGACACACAGACAGATGCTACAAGGTACGACAATACCCCTGCATAGGAGTAAACTACCTATTAAAGAGACGCAACCCAATGGCTACTTCAGAAAAGCGAGGATACGGGTACTTTTAGCTTGTGTATTCGGAAGTGCACCTTTTGAGAGTATTTAAATGACTACAGTTACTAAGGTTTACAGCAGCTGACTGATTGACTGTGTCATTACTTTACATCATAACGAATATGCACCTGGGAGGGGAGGGTGTTATCAGAGCACATTGACTATCATTTCACATTTCCTGGTCCTGGGATTATTAACGGAAAGAACTCAGAAATGTATAACATTACCAATTAACAGGGAGGCACGACAGGAAGTCAAGCAATGTCCAATAAACTCTTACTTTCACATAAAATCAAAAGACTCTTTGCTCAAAGAAAAAAACACACACATACACACACACGATATACATGAAAATTTGAGGTTAATGAGTGTTTTTCCTGGTTCTGTTTCCTGTTATATTAAACCACAGCCTACTCACTAGTATAAATGTAGGCTACCAGTCAGAATTACCAACAAAGTGTTGTGAATCACTCAAATCAGAATTCATGGCCATGACAGCCTACAAATGTCACTTCTCTCTGTGTCATTGTATCATATTCCTTAAATTTACCAGCAAAATTTCCTCTGTGGAACCACCCTTTCCCCTCTCATATAACTGTGGCCACATGTTTTGGCAATGACACAAATGAACACATATAAAGGTGATTTATTTTAACAATAAAAGTCTTTGAAATGTATAAAATGCTTATAATTTATCTTCAATGTACCTTAGAAACACGTGGAATACAATATGTATCAAAAAAACAAAACCTGAAGGTGCAGAGTTTGCAAATGCAAAATTTATATAACTGCCAAAACTTTTGGCTGTGACTGCATTTGCCTCAAACGCAATGGTGACTCAGGTTGAGAAGAGACCAGGTTATAAATATAATAATAATAATAATAATAATAATAATAATAATAATAATAATAATAATAATAATAATAATAATAATAATA
>JAPQRQ010000015.1:4574692-4592572 GCA_037367365.1 Apogon talboti | reverse complement strand
CAGCTGTGGCTACAAACATAGTTTACCACCACCAGAGGGTGACTGTGAGAGTGAATGAATAATGGATCCATTGTACATGCTTTGAGTATGCGTTAATAGAAAAGTGCTATATAAATCTAATCCATTATTATTAATAAATCAGAGTTTTGGTCACCTGTTTAAGTGAGTGTAAAGCAATAATAAATGAGTTTCCACAGTAAAATATGTTATTAACCAGTCAGCCAAATTTGTATGAAAAAAAATCAACAATTTAATTAATAAAACTAAGCTTTAAAATCACGGGAAGATGTAAAATGTTAGTGATGTGTCTGCTGAAAGGAGAAAAAAGGGAAAAATAACTCATTTTTGCTGCCTCTAAAAGACAACCTGAAAAAAATGTACATTAGTCCAAGGGCATAGTGAGAGTTTTGTCAGTGCTTTTTCTTACTATTCAAAAGCCTTTTACTGATGAAACAAAAATGTCACTGTCTTCAAAGTTAGCAGGCTCCTTTAACTAAAACATTTACCTCATAGAATGGGTGAGATTCCAGTTAGTCTGAATGCAAACTAACCAGAAACTAATATGTTAAATGTATTAACTAACACATGTACCAAAACTAATAAACTGTAACATAAAGAACCAATTAAGTTAGTGTTAGACCAGAGGTGTCTGTTCTGTGAGGCAAAATGACCCCCTTTTGTCAAAAACGTCTGGTTGGGTGGTGTCTTTGAAGAGAGATTGAATGGCTTTTAGTTGTGTCAAAGAGACGTCTGACTTCAACTGATATTTGTGGTTTTAGATTCCTCTTTTAGGCTACAATACCTATTTTATTTCCTTACAGCAGTAGATCAGACTGCTTTGCTTCTGTCATAATACATCTGTCTGTTTCACCAAACTAGAGGCATGTCTACATGTGTGATATACAGTATGTCACATACAGCTGCAGTGATTGACACATTTAACATTTGTGCAAGACAGCAATATGCATTATTGTAGATTAGTGTAGCCTACCCACAGTCCTGTGGGAGTTTGCCCAGTATATTTAACTGTGGTTAAAGAGCAGATCATAGTAATTATCGTTCAGTGCATCAGGTCAGTATTTCTGAGACGCCACCGTCATATTCTGTATATTAATTTTAATCAAAGACTCTTGCTGTCTCGTTTTCAGAACCTTTCTAAATCAGTACAAGAATGCTTATGGATGGCGACCACACGAAACCACCGTTCCATTGCCTTTCCTGCCATCGCCACTGGTAACCTGAGGTTCAGTAAAAGTGACGCTGCCCACATCATGTTGAGTGAAATGGCTAACTTTGCCCGGAGCGTCCAAAGGCCCATGGAGGTTCACTTTGTCATATTTCCGTCTGACCAGGAGACATTTAAGGTTGTGTCACAGCAATCCAGTCCCTATACAAAATCACAGTAATACTGCTGTAATTATCTGACAACAGATGATTTGTCTCAATAACTGAAAATGTTTTTCTAGGCTTTTGAAAGGGAGATGAAACTACTCCAAAACAAAAAATCTGATTTCCAAGTCTCACAAGGTAACAAAACATTATGTTATGTCAGGTTTGCAAGGTCTATGAAAGCAGGTGTTTATAGTTGATAATGTAATGGTTAATGTTGATCCTTGTTCTTCTTACGTCATTACAGTGTGGCATGGAGAAGGAAGCAGTGAGACCTCTGAGTATACGCTGCAGCATTCACCTACGGAACAACGAGGTTGTGATTCAGCCAAAACATTTACATGTTTGTGATGTAATACAGTGTCCATCAGTTATTTTCATAGTTATAACCACACAGCTCATGACTGTGATGCTGACTTCAATCAACTGGACTGGTCTGAAACAGTCTACATTTATGTTCTGCAGCTAGGTATCACTCAGACAACAGCAAAAACTATCAGTTATCATACATAGAAGATTTGCCACTTAATATTAATAATAAAAGTCCTAAACATATGGACTGTATGACTGACCATATAGTTTTGAGGTCAGAGGTAATCAATAAAATAGCTTCCAGTTTTATTCACATGATGTCATGTTCATTCATAGTGTAATAGTTACAAGTGGTGTTAGAAGTCAGTGTAAGGAAAGGGATATGACAGCGACAAAAATGGAAAATGAAAAGAATGGTTAAGGTGAATAAATGAACAGAATTATCTAAGTTTGAACAACATTGGAAGGATTTGATATAATGTACTGTATGTGAATAATTTAAAAAATTTAGATAATACGCCTAGCAGTTTTTAGGTATTCCATTGCAGAAATGCTACATACTTTGCATTTATGTACACTATTAATTAAGGGATATAATTTATAATTTATTTTTTCACAGTGTGGGGGAATAAAGCTGAGTTCGGTGGCAGCAGAGCTTCTACACCACACATCAGCCTGAGTGGCCCCTCAAATGAAATCACACAGGAAGCTAAGCAGTGGCTCTGTGGCATTCTCAAAAACTCCTCCAGTGTTGCTTCTATCTGCAATAACTTTATACAGTACTTTGGTGAGCAGGACTTTAGGCTGCTCTCCCACCAGATCAGACAGGGCGTGCAGATGGAGGAGTTTTTGGAGAAAGGCCGTGCAGGCATAATCATAAATGGAAGTTCAGCAGAAGATTTGGCAGTTTTCATAATTCAGGTTGAAGCCATTCTCTGCAGGGTCCAGAGTGACTTTGTCACAGAGGAAGTGGGCGCCATCAGAGACTTGCTGCCAAATACAAAAGTGGTCTTCAAAAGAGAGACACTTGACAAACATAGCAGCAAATTCAGCCACATATTTTCTACCTTCCACCATCAGCATCTGCACGTACAGAAGGTACAGTATGAGTGTCCACTGATTATGAAGTCCTTTATTGTTTAGGAAGTATAATGAGTTTGTCAAATTTTTCACTATTTTTCCATTGGTTTAATGTGGATCATAATGTTTGTGAACCATTTGTGTATCGTTTCTGATTTGATACGTAGTTCCATGTTTCTAGATTGTTCCAGCTCACAGAAAACAGAACATGCTCACCGTTACCAATCACAGACCATGTGCACCGAAACTGGTGGCATTCAGTCCTGTGTTTAGGAGTACACAGTTGAAGCCTTTATGCCCCTGTTTGTTGAACTTAAGCTGCTTTGGTAGACATGTGTCAAGTTTCATGTTTCTGCGTTGTTCCAGCACAAAACACAAATAAATAAGTGGCACGAACTTTGTGGTTTGAACTGTATGTAAATAAAAAGAGGTTATTACAATTATGCATCACATGACAGATTAGGCATTTAAAATCAATGACAAGATACCAGTTGTGCTAATTTGTTTTAAAAATGTGTGGTTGATTTTCACTATTCATGATCAGAGACTATTTGATTTTATTTAGGTGGAAAAAGTGGAGAACACTGCACTCCAGTTGCTCTTTGAGATGAAGAAAACACATTTGTCCTGCTCCACGACGCGAACCATGGTTCAACGCCTGCCGGCCCAGTTCTGTGAGATGGTCAGCCATGTTGGATTCCATGCAGAGTGTGCACCACCTGATGGTAGGATAGCGCTGTTAGAGGAACCATGTTAGTGAAGATGGGGCAGTTTGTGGACTCTGGTCTATATTCCTGTGTCCACAGATCCAGCGTGTGGGGAGGGCATCTACTTCGCTGGCAGTGTGCAGAAGGCCATGGACATGTGGACGGACCAGAACGAGGAGTACATGTATTTTGTAGAGGCTGAGGTGATCCCTGGAAAGTCTACCCCTGGGAAACCGGGTCTGATTCTCCCTCCACCTTTGGGCTCAGACCCACACGCTCGCTACGACAGTGTTAGTGGTGGAGCTGATATCTTGGTCATATTTAGTAGTTACCAAGCTCTGCCCAAGTACATCATCACATGTAAGACCGCCTGATTTAATGCAACAGCGCTAGAGAAGATTGTGGAAAGGCATTGTTCCTAATACTTGTTGTAATTCAACTGTAAGAAATATTCTTAGTTATGATAGTTTTTCTATTGTGCATCATACAGGAGAATGAAAGGTGTCATTTTCCCTTCTGTTTAAGGCATGTTTTAGTTTGAGATACACTTTGATTATTTCACATTTTTTTTCCTTCTGACATATTTTGAATGATGAATAGTAGTAGTATATCCTTTGAGGTTAATCATTTTAGTGTACAAACTTGAATTACAGCTTCAGCGTTCCATAGCAAAGTAGTTTAAAAAAAACCATAAAAATAAATACACATGTATAAAAAGTATTTTTAAAAAATTCCACTCAGCTGAGATTATTGCAAACTGTCAAATACTTCAGTATTATTTTACTGAGTTTATACAAACTTCATGTGTACTCCAGTGACATGGTCTACTCCACAGAACAAAATTAAACCTTAAATGACTTAAATGAACAGACATGTTTTATAGTAATTTTTATTTTTTGTATAAAATATTAAACGACATTTAAACCTGTTTAACCCAAAAAGATCCAAACATCCACCACCGACCAAAAACCATCTGCTGATCTAAAATGTTTAACACCTGTTGATCCACTAATCCTATTAATACATGTAAAGAATTGATGAAAAATGCAGTTTGTCATCTTTTCATGGTCATCAGATATGACCCATTTGGATGTTCAGAGGCTCTGTAGTTACCATGGAAACACCGTCATCTTCTACAACATTGATTCATCAGTAAAACCCATGGAGATTTTCGCTGAAAAATGCAAAATGTAGAGGATAATTTTATCATAGATGGTGATGAATGACTTGGAAAATACAAAAAAAAATTATTTAGAAGTGACAAAAAATAGTTGTGGGTATTTAAGGGTTAATCAAATAAAACTGCTAAGTAAATGTAGGTCAAAATCATCACAAAAAAGTGCACAAAGGATCAAACTGACCATGACGCCCATGATACAGGTTTATGATAAAGGATACAAAAAAATGTTATGGTCTCTTTAAAAATCTGCTTGTTGTCTCGCTTATAATTTTGTATCGTGTGTTAACAAGAGATGTACACTGAACCAAAATATAAATGCATGAGCCACAAATGCAAAGTTAAATTGACCTATAATGAAATATGCCCATAAGTACCATTTAAAGGTCATGTTTCTGTTGGTTGAAAATTAAGGCAAGACTAAAATAATAACTGTTTGGTTGAAATATTTCCTGACTGATTAAAAAATTTGAAACAAAAAATAACTTTGTATTTATATGTTTGTTCACTGTACAATTTTAACATCTTAAAGAGCCATTAGAAATGATGACCAGTTCGAACACTAATTCCAAACAGTGGACTGATCTTTCTACTGTCAGTGTGGAATTTTATGTTATTATGACACGACTAATCTGTCAAAGTTCTTCTTTTACAGTGGGGAAAAGCTGCTTGAATGTTTGAAATCTTTGAACGTTGAAAGTACATATAACCTCTTTCACAATTAGAGTAGAGCAGCAATGGTAAAACAAAAATATTCCTTTTATTGGACAAAACTTGTCATTTGACTGGTCTAGTTAAATCACTATGCAAATCACGTGTTCGGTTTAAAGCTTTAGTACATCAGGATGTAGACATCCTCTATAAGAGCAAAACTGCTATGAGTATGTAACTGGAACATTAATGTTGTCAGATTAATCACAAAATGACAGCTGAGGTGAATATGACAAACAATGGCATAATGTTGATATAATTAAAAATGTAAAAAGCTGGGTTGTGTGTGTGTGTGTGTGTGTGAATTTTTAGCTCAACAATGGAGAGTAATTTCTCATTATTTATGTATCAGTTAAATCGGGGGTGCTAAACATACGGTCCGTGGGCCAAAACCGGCCTGCCAAAGGGTCCAATCTGGCCCATTGGATGAATTTGTGAAATGTAAAAATTACACTGAAGATATTAACAGCCAAGGATGTTAAAATCATTTTAGGTCAGGTTCCACATACAGAACATTTGATCTCATGTAGGTCAGACCAGTAAAATACTGTAATAATAACCTATACATAATGACATCCAAATTTTTCACATTTTTTGTGTGTAAAAAAGTAAAATACATGAAAATGTTTACATTTACAAACTATCCTTTCACCAAAAATGTAAAGAACCTGAACAAGTATGAACGAGAAAAGCACTCGGGAGCGCAGACCTCGCCAAGGCAGCTTAGTTCCCTATCATGCTGCTGTAACATTGAAGTGGGTTGCCTAGTAACAGATAAACAATAGGGCCACGTTGACATGGTGTCAAATGTCATGTACAGAAACAGACATGCCAGCTGAGAGGTTATTCAACTGAAAATGCCATAAAAAAAATCCTGGATCACCCCCAAAATCTAATCACTTGTTCCTTGTCTCATTTCAGACATTTCCTGAAAATGCCATTAAAATCCGTCCATAACTTTTTGCGTTGCTAACAGACAGACAGACAGACAAACCCTGGTGAATACATTACCTCCTTGGCGAAGGTAACAATATACAATGTCTTAAGAGCAAGTGCAATTATGGTAATATTCAGTCTGTTAATAAATGTTTTGTGTATTTGTAGATCCACTGTGATCTGTAAGTTGTAATGTACTGTAATGTACATGTGTAAATGATAAACTGAGACAGAATACTGTTAAAATTGAACATATTTTTCTCAAGAAATGTCAGGTTGTTCATGTTATTCACATTTTTATGGATATTTTATAGATGTAAACATTTTCATGATGTTATTTTCTTTTTTCACTCTATAACAAAGAGAAAAGTTAGGAGTTGTCATTATGTTTTTATTTTGCTTATCCAGGTCCACTTGAGATCATTAGGGCTGAATGTGGAACCTGAACTAAAATAAGTTTAACACCCCTGAATTAAAAATGATCAAAGATAAAGGACTGATAATTCATGTGCCCGTCATGATGTAGGAGTCGTACACCCATAAGCCAATGCTTCATACCGTACGTGAAAGCAACAGCCCCTGTATGTTATTCACAGTGGAAGGACACGTTATAAATGTGGTACAGTCCAGAACTGATATTGCACTTCAAGTATAGAAAGTACAGCAAATATAGAATGACTTTTTCCATAACTTTTTTATTGTAGAAAACATTTGAACGCAAAAAGTCTTTCCTGATCTTGAATCTGTAACATTTAAAATATTTATGCAGAAAATTAATCTGCAACACAATGTACCAACATAGACAAATGGACAAACCCTGTCTTCTCTGAGAATTTTTCTCTCTACCTTGATAAGATGGAGAGTTTTTCAAATGGCTTTCTTTCTGAATTTCGAGGTAAAGTTAACAATTGCTGACAAGGACCAATCTTTTCGAGTTCAGGACACCTCTGCCTACATTCATTGTAAAATAAAGTGTTTTTATGTGGTGTAATAGTCCTATTGTTCCTTGAAAAATCTGCTGTTCTAAAAGATGCTATAAAAAAAACTGTCTCATAAGGAATGAACAACAACAGTTCATGACAACTTTGACCAGATAAATATTTCAAATATTAAGTGAACACCACATGAACATCTGAACGTCTGACAGCCTTCTCTGTTGTCCTGATCCACCCACTTGTATCCTGTTTTTTAGGTATTTTTGGTTCAGTATGAAACATTTGTGTGGGCTCTTACTGTGTGCTTATATGAACGTTACAATGAAAACTTTTGTGCAGGAGTTTGTCATTTATTAATGACAGCCAATCCCACTCCTAAATTCTGTTACATTTTTAAGCTCTACATCCACGATAATGGCCTTTTTACGGATTTCTTTGTAGAGAACTGAAGTTGATTCTTCTTTAAATATCCTGATTGTCACTCCTGTTTTCTTCATTCTCTGTCTTCTGCTCCTCTACAGAAACATCAGTGTGTAGAGCGACTGTTTTCTTATGCTGCCTTCATGTGCTATCGGGAAGATGATCCTTTCCACAAGTGAATTCGAAATCACAAGTGCGTTGTGTTCAAGTGCATTTGTTGTTGTAGCGAAATGAAAAATGGCTGACGCACAACTTATCATGACCTGCTACTTGGGCAAAACAGTTTTGGATGTGTTAATTCATCTGCTAAAGCATTTTTTTTTTTGCAAATTGTATGCTATAAATGTGCAAAATCATCAGATAACAGCAGCAGAACATTAATAAAAGCAATGTTTATCATTCGTGATGAATCCCTCGCTCTCTGCCATGCTGAAAAGGTCAAAGGTTATTTTCATCTTGGCAGCTCGTGGATCAAAATTTTTTTCCCCATTCTCCAGTGGAAAATATGTTCATGTGCAAATTTTGACTTTGAGGTTTGTGTTAGCGCAGCACTGGTGCTGTTGTCAGAATGGAGACCTTTATGTCCTTTCACTTTGTGGCTGCTGACAAAAAAAAAACCAAAAAACATAATTCCCATAGCACGTGAAGGCAGCATTAGAAACTGAGCTGGTCATCAGCAATAAATTGGCTTCCAGCACTACACAGACTCCAAGGCAAAGAATACAAACACACAAATGTTACTTATTAACGTGTAAAGCATAACCACGTGTGCCTCAAGATTTTAGAACATGTATAAATAATGGAATTCACATATATATATAAGAAAAACAGTTCAGTGATGTAACAGCATAATACATTAGTTAAAATATGAGTGTGTAGAGTCTACTCAGATATCAGCAGGACATTCACTAGAGTAACGTATTATTTATTAATGGTAACAACTCAACATCTGAATGATTGTCGAAGTGAAATTACAGCCACTTCTACAGAATTGCAGACTATAGGATGTCGTAACACATCTACAGCAGTCTGCTGTGAGCTAGCTAAATTCACATAATATCCAACTGGCTGAACCAATAAAAAAAAAGACAGTTTTATACATTGACATCGTACTAAACAATGATTGCTCCTGAGTGGTTCAACACTAGGATGATGCTACATTTAAGGAAAAATGTCGTACCCTGGTATTTAGTCATTCTAATACACAATGAGTGCTGCAGAAATTAATCTCAGATTTAGAACTGAGTTGGAATTTTGGACTTTGAAAGTCAATGTGTTTTTTTTTTGGTGTGACGTGGACTGCATTTAGAGGGCGGCCATGATGGGATGTTCTAATGTTGGGACCAAAAGTGTCTGAGTGCCGTTTGAGTTTTATAAACACAGGAAATTGGACCAGTTGACATGACTGAACCAGTTCCCGGCTGATCAGCAGCTGGAAAGACAATGGATACTCAACTAAACCTCTGCTTGCCTTTTTCAGCCTTCTGGCAAGTTGGTAAAATAATGTCAGTGGACTCCAGTGTTAATCGCACACCCAATAAAAGTGAACTGTTTTGTAGTCAATCTACTCTGGAGACAAGTTCATGTCTTCTCCCTGTTCTATTCCCAGCAGTGCCTCCTCTGTGTCTGTCAGTCTTGCTAGGTACAGATGTGTGAAGACAGGATTTTTTTTTCCTGAGTACAATAATCAGCAGTTATGTGACAGGCACAAACCTTAGCAAATTGTGTTGCATGTTGCATTTGAATACCTTCCTCCTCAAGTTTTGTGCTGGTGCAAAACTTGAATAAATCTGGCCTTAAGTGAGTTAGTTACACAACAGCTAACATTAGCTTTCATCCACATCCTTGCTAGAATTACACTTTGATAGTGTCGCATAATGCAATAGGAAGTTACACTAATTCTGAAATATCAAAGCACCTCTTGTTCAGCCTGGATGTAAACCACACTGGATGTAATCATGATGGAAAGAAATATTCTGGCCAACTGTTTCAAGGTCTTAGTAAGCTGAAGACAGAAAAAAATAACAGAATAAATTCACGCCCCTCCCTTTTGTGTTTTATAACACTATCAAATATTAGCTGATAGGTATTGGATGCTAACATTAGCAGTTGTCTAACAAGGTTCTCTTTTATATTGCTTTACAATGAATATGGCCTGATGTCCTCTAGATGTTCACTGTCCATTGTCCTTTCAGTTGGTGATCTATCAGGAAGAACTGAAATGACAGCACTTTGTCAGGTTTCCCTGTATCAGCATGGTCTTAGAACAGCAGGCTTTTGTAATAACACTATTTAAACTTGATGTCAGAGGAAACTGCCACCGTTTGAAAATGACCCATAATCAGGCCACGTCAAGAGAAAATCATTTTGTTGGGGAGGTAAGCACAAATCCTACAATTTAAAGTGAGTCAATCCACATACACCGCCTTCATAAAATGACCGACCTTAGAGCAGAAATAAACGAACATACAGGCTGGTATAGAAAATGATTTTGGTCTCTCTGGGTAATCAAGTCTTTCCGCATATTTCTAATATTGCTAATTTGTGTGTCTATAGGTTTACATCAACTTGACATTACGGTTACCAAAGACACATATTAACATTTACCAAGCAGCTGAAACTACTTCATGGTGTTTCACATAACATAACATAACATAACATAACATAACATAACATAACATAACATAACATAAGTTTGACCAGTGTGGTCATATTTTCAGTTTAGTTAGCAGTACTGTTAGCTTGGCAAGTGTCAGCCCCAACTCTTCCTCACCTCATCCTCCAAATATGGTCACCTCTGCCTCAAAAAATAAAAGAGCTAATGGAAAAGTTCCATTAGCGTTTTGGTTGAGGGAAAGGGGGCAATGCAGGAGTTGTCCTACAATTGTATGCCATCCCAACAGCACTCCTATGAAAACTACAACGAAATGAACATGACTAGGGAGAGGAATAGGGAGGCTAAGGCCAGCTGGACATGGTTCTTTATTACTAGTTATAAAAAATACAGGTTCTATACAAAATGAAAATAGGTACAGAACATCACCAGCTGCTTATGCTTATTACTGAGGACAAATTAAGCCAGGCTGAGCAACACATACATGACACATCTGGTCTCAAATGAACTAAAATTGACAGTATTTTCATGGATATGCACTTCAGAAAGTATTCAGACCCCCATATTTTTTTCACTTTTATTCAGTTGCAGCCTGATACTGCAATCCTTAAATTAAGTTTTTTCCCCCCCACATTAATCTACTAATCCCACATTAATTAATAATGATAAAGTGAAGAATTTTCAGGATTTTTTTGTTAATTTATTAATAAACATTGGCATAAGTATTTTGGCCAATGTGTAACTACACTTGAAATGGTTGAAGGAAAGCTGAATGGAGCAAAGTACGGAGATTCTCAATGAAAATTTGATCCAACTGGGCAGAGTTCATCCTAAACAGTCAACAAAACATGGCAGTGGCCCACTTAAACCCTACGGAACATCATGGCTGTCCACCAACAGTCCCCATCCAACTGGACTGAGCTTAGGAGGATTTATAAAGAAGAATGGCAGAAGCCCCCCCTTTAAATACAGCCATGGGTGCTTCAACTAAATACTGAGTAATGGGTCTGAATATATATGCAAATATAATATTTCAATTTTTCCTTTGTAATAAATTGGCAAAAAATTCTAAACTTCTCTTTTCACTTGACATTATGGGGTACTGAGTATAGATGAATGGGCAAAAAAATAAATAAATAAATAAATGATGGTAGCATCAGGCTGCAACAAAAGAGTGACAGAAGGGAAGGAGGTCTGAGTCTTTTCTGAATCAACCGTATAAATAACAGTTCTTAATCGTGAATGATCTTCAGCGGGGACAATAAATCTCTTTTTGGTGGCTGCTGCGTCCATCTAAACCCTACGCGCTGCTGTGTTTAAAACACCCATCCAACCTGTTTTAAAAGCTATTCCTTGACCTTGAAGGGTGACGTGCCTCTGCTCCACAGCCTTGCTCTCCCTTTAACTTCAGGTACCTAGAGTCACACATACAAACCAGATCTTTGATTCCACAGACGAACACTAACCACCCACGGTCACTCGGTGCATTCTGTGATTTCTGTGCCATCCACCAGCAGCGTGTGAATGATCCCGTCTCTTCTCTTGCCACTGCTCACAGCCTTCACACAGCAGTTGTGGTCGCCGAGTGTAAAGTGTGTTTCTGTGCCGTCATCCACAAACTCCCCCTGCAAGAAAAACAGACAAAAATAAATCATTTAATTTCACATTTTAGGGGCTTTACTATGTCCCTGACAACTATGGCAAATACTCACTCAGTATAACATGATTAAAAAAGGTCTGGTATAATACTCACAGCAGTTTCAATCTTTTGTCCATTACACCAAACATCCATGGTGTCTTTCTCTGCAAGTCAATGATCAGGTACTGAATTAGTGAACAACATCAAACTGTCCACAGTGAATGACAGTCTATTTATGAAATTATTTTTTTTCGTGGGGCACAGCTGCACAATAACCACATATCACCACTAGGACACATCAAAGCACATGCACCATTATTTAACATATTAACCCTTTCATGCATGAATTATGAGAACCTTAGTCAAGATTTTTTTCATGAGTGTTTTTATTCTTCTTTAGGTAAGAAAAAACAATGCAATTGAATTTTTTTAATGAACCTAATTTTCATCGAATTACAAAAATGTCAACCCAGCTGGACACCATGTGTTCAATTTTTTAAACAAAGAAACATGTATTTAAGACACAATATCAGAAAGTGATATACTGTGTGAAAATTATGAAATAAAACCATTTTTAATGCAGGCAATCTGATGTTTTCCTCACACGTTATTACACTCTAATACTAGTTATTACTCACTTCATGAAGATAATATACAAAAAAAAAATCCTTTTTGTCTAAGAAAACTGTTAATTACAGTCTAATAACAATTGTTGGGTGATACGCAACTAAAACAAAACAACAAAACCCATGAATATACCAACAGAACAGCTGTAGAATAGCTGTCCACTGTAATGACCACTATGCATGAAAGGGTTAAGTTAAAATAAAATCACACGCTATGTGTTTTCAGTCATTTATTTTTTTAGATTTAAATTTCACCTGTGAATCCTTCAAACATGCAATTTTTTCTCTCAACTCTAGTATTAAAGTCAGGCATGTCCCTGACAAGTGTTTTTTCCACTAATAATATGGCCAATGCATTTAGACCAGGGGTGAAGACAGTGTCATCATCACTCCTGCTAGGATTCGAACCCTGGACTCCTGTATTAACATCAGTTGTATTACCTACTGACCCAGCCACTGATATATTAATATATAGTGGATGTACTTCATTTTGTCTTGGTCACTGTAAAAGTAGGTCACGAGCCAAAAAAGTGACCTTTTCTGGCTTGGGGGGGGGGGGGTAAAATTCTTACTTTCTGTGATGATTTTTTTTCTATATTCCACCACTCTGTATAATTGTCCACTTGTGTACAGTGCTCCCTGTGTGTTGTACATGTTGTTGTTCTAAAGGTACACTGCCTGATCAGCTGTGAGTAGTGTAATAAGATGGATTAGTTCGCCCAGATGCCTGAGGTGGCTGAAGACAGAGTAAAGCAGCTTAAGTGATTAGCCTCAACTTTGACATTATATGAGCCGGTAGTTCAGAAGGAGCACTTCATCAGTTAAATATCAGCTCTGATCAATTACGTGAACAAACACATTGCTCTATAACGTTTTAAGATTTTCATAGCATTTGGCCAAGGTTATGACTGTCCACATACATTTCACCATGGCTCAGTACTCTTTAAAAAATATATACTGTATACATCACATATGAGGGGGACTTGTGAAAGGATACTTTTTTCTTCTAAGAAATTAAACCGAAAGAGCATAAATGAGCTGCCACATATAATTACTACTTTCATAATTCACTTTTTGTAAGAAACTGAAATGTCCTTAAATATCTTGTTTACATTGATATTTTGGATTCAGTTAGACTGACCAGACGCAGGTTAAAATCGAATCCAAACAAAAAGAGTCAACATGCTTTACTTTTTGTTTTTTTGTTTTTCAGTTTTCTAACTTTTCAGCTTTTTTAATTTGGTTTGTCTTCACATTTCTAAATGAGTATATGCATTTTGCTTGTCAGCCTTAAGTACATTCAAAAAGTAATTGCAGTATTTCACCAAAATAATCACAATATGACTTTTTCATTAAATCACATAGTACTCACCTGACTTGCAAAATATTTGTTGATTAATTTAACAAAACCCATATATCCTATGACTATATAATTTGCTCTCAAATTAACTTAGTTTAGAGCACAGCATTCATTCTGCATCACATTGAATTACAATGTGTTAAATAATATCACAGTACAACAGAGGACAGTCACTTTGATACACATTAGTAGTTACTTTGTATGTAACTTTAATATACTGAGATGCATCAGCCTCATTGACGGGGAAGATCTCTACACGCCTGCCGTTCATGACTGACCTCCATATATTGAGCTGAGCTGACACTATCAGATCTGTGACAAATGGACCTGAATAAAAACCAAACAGAAGCTCACCCAGGACCACCCTGCAGTCCATGCCGTCCAAGTTGAGGAGCCAGGTGCTGGTAACCTTTGACCTGTTCTCCATGTACTGCTTCAAGCTTTTCCCGTTGATCTCCAAGGTGTACTCATAGGCAAACCCACTCACTGCATCGATGTTAATGGTTGCCTTCATGTCTGACTTGCCCACAGTGAATGTCTCTTTCCCCACTAGTTTAAACATCCAGTCTCGCCTCAGTATCTCCTGTGGAGAAGTGGAAAATTAACCAAGATAAATAGCTGCTAACAAAAATGATTCGTAATATCAATCAGTGGGGTCACAGAGGTGTACCTTTCCATCTACGTAGATGACCCTCTTTCCAGTGGTGGTGCCGTGCTCAAACTCTATTCTGTGGACTCCATCACTCAGCGCCACCTCCCACACGCCAGCGAGATCATTCGACATCATAACTTCTCCAAAACCTGTTGCAGACGAACTATAAAACAGCTACCCCACGCTATGAACACTAGATGTCGAGATAGCTACATACTTGACCCTACTGCCGATGCTAGTCAACGGGGCTAACGTTAGCTAATGAGGCAGAAGTGAGTGATACTAAATAACTACTAATGACAACGATTTCCTGTATATGTTTAAGTGTGTCGGTAGACATCACTACATTTAGAAATACAATAAGGTATAAGGAGATATATCTGTTCCTTGACGTTATTTGTTAAAATAGCACAAGGATAATGTGACAATTTACTACTGTGGTTGCAATCAAACTTCCGGTTCTGTGCTTTCCCTTTCAAAATAAAGTAGGTTTTGTGTAGTAGACTTTCGAGGGGAACAAGGCAGAACAGTTGCTCCGACGTCGCATATGACGTAGCAATGACGCTGCGATTTTATTTTGAATACAAAACAGAAGTATTACTGAATCAGATGTCAAACTTTGCGGTAGCCCCATGCTCTGACTACAAACATGAAGCTATTCCCTTTAAACGTGAACTCATTCTTCGGTATAAATGAGATAATTACCTCGATGGTCCTTAAGTAGCCTAAGTGATGTCCCTCAGCGGTTAAAAGCTGAGCACCAGGCCACTTTGTCCCAGTTTATCCACAGCTTATGAGCTCCTTCTGAGTCAACCGACGAGCTAAGACTCTGTTACTATGGTAACATGAACTACGCGTACGCCACGGCGTGTGCGTCAGTTTAGCCACGCCGTGCCCCCCATAGTGCCCCCTGTGTCGGACGTCATTCATCTGCAGGCTGATATGGCAAGCCGTTTTAATATTTAATAGCTAGACTAGATATGTATTAAATATATCCGTACTTCAATTATTCCCAGTCAAAACGAACATTTCAGATATCTACGATGACATTCTTCCGAGGAGAAATGATGTCACTTTTGCCGTTCATGTGTATTAGGCTTTTAATTTCAGATATCCACAATTACATTTTGGATATCTAGAATGAACATTCTGGATATCTGCAATATAATTCTTCCTAGTCAAAATGAACATTTCAGATACCTACAATGACATTCTTCCTATCCACAACTGTCATGTCAGATATCAAAAATGAAAAACTATTCCAGATATCCAGAATGTAATTTTGACTATACATTGTGACTAGTAAAAATGTCATTGTGGATATCCACAATTCGAATTATGACTAGTAAAAATGTAATTTCACATATCCTTAGATGTATTGTTGATATCTGAAATGTTCAGAAATTTTTACTATAAAATGCAGTGATAAAACAGGTAGGTTATGGTTTCTGCTTCAGTTTGGCAGAAGTCACAGTTGTAGTCTATATTAAGTTTGAATCGTTCTACAGTTTCTTTTGCAGGATAAATATTGTGAAGGATTTTAAAAGAGACCTTTTTGATTTTATTGTTAATACACAGCCTCTTCCCATCCAGCCACGCCCTGCTCCAGTTTATCTCCCCATGTAATGAATTCCAGTATGAAGTTGACATGGGCCTGTGTGATGGTTGGATTCGGTTTCTGATATATTTATTGGACCATTTTTTAACTGTTATATTAATTTCACCTATGAACAGTTTCTTTGGGATCTTCTGAGTTTTTGCATTAAATTGGTAGCATTTTAGAAGATGGAGGATTCCATTTGGTATAGCTTTGGTGATTTTGACGTATTCTGTTTGTGAAATTGGAAGCTGATAAATGGCAGTGAATTCATTATATGATAATAATTGTCCTTGTGAATTGGTTGGTTGGTTTACCCATACTATCCCACGGTCAAACCAGGTTTTGAGAAACCGGGATTTATTGCAGTGTTGGATTCTTTCCTTGTTCCAGAAGCAGCAGCTGGTTGGTGAGAAGCGGTGCTTGTAGACCAGCCTCCAGGGAAGCACCGCCTGTTTATGGAAAAGTGACTGTTTTACAGGTAGTTTATCAGGTTTATAATTGCATTTGAGGAAAAATTCAGCTCCTTCAATTTGATTAAATATATATTTAGGAATTGCATTCCAAATATTTACCTTAACATATCAACACAGCCAGTTCATTTAAAATTCATTATTAATAGTTTCAAAGCTTAATACTTCCAACCCTCCATTTCCCTATTAATTAAAGAGTATTTCTTTTCTTAAGTAATGGGCTCTATTTCACCAAATAAAATCAAAAAGCAGTTTATCCACTTTTTTACTTACATTACTAGGCATATTCATTGACAAAGAAATATCCCTAACCTGACGAACATTAATATCTGTTATTTTGAATCTAGAATGCTTGTTACCCCTCCATCCCATAATAACTCAAAAATAATTCAGTTTCCTCGTGTGTCCACACGTTTGTTTTAAAACTCTTCTTCTTCACTTGTAACATCCATCAACATCCTTTTTTTTGTTTTTTGTTTGTTGTTTTGACACTAGTTGCTCAAAAAGGTCTTTCCATTGCAGTTTTGCACTATATACCAATTTCACTACACCCGAAAAACCACCAGTGCAAAAATTTTTCATCGAAAAACGACTTTTGGCGAAATTGTAATTTTTCCATTAGGCAAATTTTTATCCGCAAGTTATATTCAATTTGAGGGTCAATGGAAAAACATCTATTGTTTTCCATTATGTTACTTGATTACTTATAACAGGGTAGAACACTTTTTTTTTTAATTTTTACAGATCAGTATGTATTCCTAAAAGTTAAACGTGTTTATTCTGAAAGAAAAGTTGTTGAAAGAAAAGAGTGAAACGTAGTTTTTCCTCTAACAATTATGAGTGATGAAATTCATTTTCATGACTAATGGAATCAGGAGACCCGGACCACACATTCTTTGAGGTTTAAGGATTTGTTTCTGGTGAAAATTCCCACATCCTTGAAAACAAAGGTGCAGATGCAATCATATTGTCCAAGCAGCAGAGTTTACTAAACACACTGAATAACAATGCACATTTTACAGCTAATACTATTTTCTTAATAAAAGCACCAGGTAAGATATGAGCAATAGTGCCAAATCAATGAGGTTGTTATGTAATAATAGGATATCTTGTAGCAAATATTAATGCAATTTTGTTTTGTAACCACCAGGGATAGGTGGTGGATAGGCAGTGGTTAGCACTTGTGCCTCACAGCAAGAAGGTCCTGGGTTCGATCCCAACACCAGTTGGTGGGGCCTTTCTGTGTGGAGTT
>JAPQRQ010000015.1:4504159-4516630 GCA_037367365.1 Apogon talboti | reverse complement strand
CTTAGCCCTAATGCCTCTAACCTTAGCCCTAATGCCTCTAACCTTAACCCTAATGCCTCTAACCTTAACCCTAATGCTTCTAACCTTAACCCTAATGCCTCTAACCTTAACCCTAATGCCCCTAACCTTAACCCTAATGCCTCTAACCTTAACCCTAATGCCTCTAACCTTAGCCCTAATGCCTCTAACCTTAGCCCTAATGCCTCTAACCTTAACCCTAATGCCTCTAACCTTAACCCTAATGCCCCTAACCTTAGCCCTGATGCCCCTAACCTTAACCCTAATACCCCTAATTTTAACCCTCTTCCCAGTCTTAGCTCTAATTCTCCTAACTTTAGCCCTAATGCCCCTAACCTTAGCCCTAATGCCCCTAACCTTAAACCTAATGCCCCTAACTATAACCCTCTCCCCAACCTTAGCTCTAATGCGAGGTGTGATGGAGGAGCCTGTGGGAAAACTACCATCACAAACCTAAGAACGCACACTCATTCACCACTTACCTGTTTGTCCATTTACTATGTCTCCTGTCCATTTGCTCTGTTTTCCTCTTGTTTTACTGCCTGACAGTCATCACAGTAGTCTTGGGTGCACACTTGTTAAACCATTGTTCATTCCACAGTTTTGTCGTTTCACAAACTTTCATCCAGTATCCGTCTCACATTTACGAGTCCCCACTGTCAAACCGAGCGCTGCTCTGACTTCCTGTTTATGTTGCGTCATGCAGAGGACGTGGTCCTCTGACATCATGGCGACGTCACCGCCAAGCTCCAGTTTTCCACCAAATTCACTTTATTATTTTTCCTGGCTGTTTTAGAGGCACAATGTCATATGTATTATGTACATTGCATTTTGGGAGGATTTATCATAATTATGTCTTCTTGAAATACTGTATGGTTTTGGAGATATGGGCAATTTTGTTTCTTGATTACCTGGGGGGAGGGGCCTCAGGTGGCCTTTCTCCACCACTAGAGTAGAGTGTGGGCTGAGCTGGTTACAGTGAAGATAACAGAGAGTTGTTTTCATGACTGAAGAATTATTTTTCCTACTGTTGTACATATTGTAAATTATTGTAAATACAATCTTTTCACATTTGGTTACCGAGCACTAATTTGTGCACCTTGGGAAGACTAGCACAATAAATCACATAACAGCATTTTTTCTACTACGTCATTATTTTTCTTTTTACCCTGAAGAACCCCGTCACACCCCTAACCTTAGCCCTAATGTCCCTAACCTTAATCCTAATGCCCCTAACTCTAACTCTTCCCCAACCTTTGCCCTAATGCCCCTAACCTTTGCCCTAATGCCCCTAACTCTAACTCTTCCCCAACCTTTGCCCTAATGCCCCTAACCTTTGCCCTAATGCCCCTAACCTTTGCCCTAATGCCCCTAACTTTAGTCCTAATGCCCCTAACCTTAACCCTAATGTCCCTAACCTTAACCTCAATCCCCACACAGTCACTCATTTCATTTTACCATAACCTTAAGTTAATTTTGGACTAAACCATAAAACTCCAAAGTCCGAGTTCTCAGGACTGGTTTGATTTTCTTCCAATTCCAAAAATAGATAAATACTAAAGTTTATTCATGCAGCTATAAAGAGACACATACAGACATACTCTTATTCCAAAAAGTGCCTCCCCTGTTATCTCAGTATTCGGTGGCAAGGGGGATCTAGCATCAATAAATGGTCATGGTGACTCCCCTGCCTGGAACACTAACAGAGAGAGGCCTATGGCGTCAAGATGAGGCCAGATAACATTATAAATGTATGTGAAGCATTGTAAGCACAAGTGAAGTTTTGTAAACCAAACATATATATTTCTTTTTAAAAATACATCTATAAAACTTATTTTACTCCTACAAACCTGTTTTTTGCTCTTACCAAACGCTTTTAGCGTTTACAGAAGTTTGTCTGTGATTACAAAACTTTTCTACGGTTACAAAACATTCTGGCCTCTTTTTGAACACCTCAATCATTAAAATGGGCTGAAGCGTTCGCAAAGTGCCACCATAATGTGCCTATTTTACCCAAACAAATACTGGTGGGGTTCAAGCCATGCTCCAAGCCCCGGCTTTGACGCATCGTGCCCCGTACCAAACCCTGCTCCAAACTCCAAGCCCCGGCGAGAAGCCACGAATGAACAGACTCACATGCCCAGCTGTGCGCCCAGCACAACCCGTTTGACTTAAACAGAACTCGGATCCAGTTCCGAGTAAGGCTCTCCATCAGCTTGGGGCTCTGAGCCGTTCGCGATTGTAGTTTATGTAGAGAAGGTTGATTACTACTGAATAACAAAAATAAATAAATGGTTAAATGGTTGGCCCTGTTATGTTAGGCAAAATAGGCACATTATGGTGGCACTTTGGGATTGCTTCAGCCCATTTTAGTGATTGAGGCGATGTCTGTCCATCACCACTAATATTGCTTCCTGTCTGGACCAGGTCTGGCCACGCCTCTTGACTAAACACACCCCTACATCAAAAAGATGCCAGAATGTTTTGTAACCGCAGAAAAGTTTTGTAACTGCGGACAAAGTTTTGTAAATGTAGAAAGCGTTTTGTAAGAGCAAAAAATAGGTTTGTAGGAGCAAAATAAGTTTTGTAGGTGTATTTTTAAAAAAGAAATATATATGTTTGGTTTACAAAACTTCACTTGCACTTAAAATACTTCACGTACATTTACAATGTTATCTGTCCTCATCTTGATGCCATAGAGGTCCTCTGAGGACGCTTAAATCCCTTAAAGGCTTGTACACACCACTACTAATGCACAGATAAATAGGTGTTGGTATTGTGCACTTGTCTTAGTTGTTTTTTTCCTTCTTGCTTGGGAAAAGACTTTGGCCTTGTCCAACATTGGAAATGCTTAATTTCTGTCCATTTTTAAGCTGCATTACTAAATGCCTCTCAACAAAATAACACAGAGCTTTATGAGAATACAGAAAACAAGTCCTAAATAGCTATAAAGAAAACTAACCATTGATTTTAATTTGGATGTATTCAATATATTCACCTATCACAGAGTTGTTGTATATTTTACTGTGCTACAAGACAATGTTGGTGAAAATCCAACTATGTTATTTGCCAAGCAAGATGGATAAAGTATAGGCTCTTCAAACTTCTGAAAAATGTCAAGCTATAACAAGACCCAGCAGTATCTCACTTGCTTCACTCTAGTCCTTGACTCTGCTTGATTACAACTAATAATTAAATGAGTAAAATCCAAATTGAAATTGATGTTATATTACATGTTGACCCCTGGCTTGTGTGTGTTTTTTAGTCCTGAGACCTTGATTCTGTCCTGAGACCTGATTTCCCAATTGTTTAGTAGAGCTACATCATCAGAAACCCCTGCTGCTATTATAACATATTGTGAATAAGTTTTTTTCATAACTCCATATTTATATGGACTATGCTCCTTTTTCAGTGTAAGGGAGGTCCCAAAAAGTCCATCAAAATGCAGTACCAGAGGGAGAATGTGGCCTTGACTTGTAGGTTTTAGCAGCACGGTATGCGGGTGGTTTCAGTTGTCGTCCTGTCAGTCCTACAGCAGTACTGTTTTGAGGCACCGTGTTGGGGTCGCTGGGAGGAGCTGGTTTTTAAAATAAACACAAGAATCACACCTCCTCAGTCTTCTTCAGACTGGTGATCCACAGACAGATGGTTGTAAATTATTCATGTCAAGTTTGTGGGCCGAGCTTGTCCATTTGTAGATTGTACCGCAGATAGCATTGGGAATCAGAGAGAAGGGAAGAAATTATTTTAGAGGACTTATCACAGAACTAGTGCCTTACAAAAGATTGTGGAGTCTCAAAAGCTAATAATAATGGCTGCCAATCTGCCCCTCCAACCACCACTAAACATTCATACACCAGTGTGAGTGACACTGAAGGCAAGGTGGATGAAGTGTCTTGCCCACAACAGTACATGACTAGGACAAAGCGGGATTGGAACAGCTAACCTGCTGGTTATTGGACTACCCACTCTACAGCCCCACGGCCTGTATTTCTCCACTGTTAACTCACAGAGCAGTGGCTTGTCAAGGTTGCGGTTCTTCTTTTACAAAAGTGAATTGCACTGGCTTATGTTTGCTTCAAATCTTTGACTATTTTGGTTTGAAGGGTTTACTATTACAGAGCTACATGTAAAATTAGGTTTTACACTAAAGACCCTTTCCCACCTTGTGTCAGGCCAGCGCCTTTTAGAGTTTCTCTTACATGATGACAGAACCAATGGCATAAATTTTTTTTAGTCAAAACAAAACAAATGTATATTTGAAGTCCCTTATACCATAGAGGGGAAGGGATTTATGACCTATGCTGTTAATCATTAAGGGGAGATCAAGATGTTTTAAATTCACTTTTGTAGAGCTGCCAGTATCAATTTCATATTCAGTCTGTGATTTGAATTAACAAACTTGCTGTTTTTATGTTGTCCTATTCTTGTGCATGCTATATCATTTGAACAGTGGAATAGAATAGTGATTACAGAATTTGTTCAAATTTGACATAAATGTTCATTTAGACATAGGGATGAACTGTTAAGATTTTGGCGGTCAGAAGTCGAAGGTCCAAATGAAAGTCAATATGTCAATCAAGTCACGAGTTCATATGCTAATTATCATGACAACTCACCCACATGTGTAATTAGATAAAATAATGCAGTGATGACATTTTATATCCAAAAGGTGAAAGTCCAGGCTTACTGTGACCATTGTGTCCATTAGTTAACACCAGAAGAGTGAGTTTCTGGGCTTCCTTCAAATATTTGACGAGAGTTATGTAGTAGTTTAAATTAGTGGTGGTGATGATGCTTATGAGTTGAATCAAACTCTTATTCCAAGTTTAGTTTGGTGTGGATAGAGGGTACGGGTGAAACTCCAGCCATTTATTGTGCAATTTGCCTCATGTTCGAGAGCAATGCAAATAAAATAGAAGCTTCTCACAAAGAGAAGTAGAGTTTCCAAAAATGCTGCCTGAGGGCCAGAAAAGCCAATAACTGCTGATTAAACATCATACTTAACTTTAGTCTGTATTGTTATTTGATAACTGCTAGCCCTCTTAGAAAAAAATGTTATTGTTTGACCATATACAGTGAGCTACCACTTCTCCTTGTCAAGGTGGTTGCTTTGAAGAGCACCAACTTGTTGAAATTGTACAGCTCAGTTGTAGCTGTGTATCAGTGCCATTAGGAATGAAGATGGTAAAGGTCGCTCTGGGTGTAGTTTTGTCATGCTTCATTACAATGCAGTTTGTTAAAGTGAGATGCTGATCATGGTTACTTTATTAATGTGCTGGAGTATAGCAGTTAATGAACCAATTACAGCCATATAGTGAATCACCTCACAGTAGACTAGAGGGTCGTTCCTGCTGGTCCAATCTAACACCAACCACAGATGTATTATTTCTCTGCACACATCCGGACGCCAGCAGCAGCACTATTTATTCTTTTCATGTTGGATTGAGGGCAGACGCTAACAAGTAGTGAGTCACTGTAGTATCCAAAATGGTAGAGTGAGACAGAATGGAATGGGGCTAGCTAGCATGCTAACTACTATAGGTAATTTTATGGCTTAATAATGCTGGTGTCTTAATATAATTGAAGCTGTTATTGCCCACACTTACATTTTAATGCTTTAATCAAGAAATATCTAAAATTCTGCCATTTAAACCAAATTTAAAGCATGGACCCAAACTCAAGTAAAGTAAATCTGTGTATGGAATGATCCAATTGAAGCTCCAGTATTAGATTTAGAGGCGATCTAATTCCAGTTCATAAAATAGCAATGGTTCTTAATTCTCTCATTTGCACTTCCTTCTGTCAGTCTTATTTCCTATGTGTCTTTTTTTTTTGTTCGTCTTTCCATTTTTAATCAGGAACTGTAATAAGGCCTCACAGTGGGAGCTATCAAAAGCCTGCAGTGCTGGATTAAGAGAGAGTGGCTAGTGTCTGTGCCAGGCCACTAGAAAATGAAACATAATCTTCAAAAAGGGAGCTTAACCCCTGCTGACTCACACCGCCGATTTGCTCATTTGCAGAGGCTGCACTCCTGAGGAAAAGGCTCAGGGTGCTAATTGATATGTTTTACTTTAAACATTTTGAAAGTTGTCTAAAGATGACTGAAGTCACCCAAGTCCTAAGCCAAAATGAAGTTGGGGCTAGCTCACTCAGAGGAAGTCATTAAACAATGCAATGATACTCAGCTCAAGTTGCCACTAATGCTTTCTAGTAAATGTAAAAACTGGTGATTGCCTAAATAGCCACAAAGACATGATAGCACTCCATCCCATCTGTGATGCATTTGACTTATGCTGAGATGTTTTATTGTTCTCATTTATCCTTGGCTCTGCAAAAATGTTCCTCAGTGGAAAGATGGATGGGACTGAGAGCAGAAGCAGAGCAAACATGGGCCTTTTAGGAGAACAATGGAGGCTGCTGTGGAGAAATACGATTACTGCCTCATTATTGTATTTATCTCCACAGTTTGCCCCCAGTATTCCATTGAAGTAATCTCATTGTCAGATGAAACAAGTGTGCAATTTAGCCGTTGGAGGAATTCATTTAAAGCTTTTCTCTGCCGGCAGAGAAGCTCACAAGATCTGGCAATGTTTTGTTCTTTGTCTTCTGCTGTTAATTATTTGATGATTTCATGGTTGATTAATGTAGAAAATCAGGCATTGTATGGTTAACTTCCTGAAAGGGGGGCTGATCTGATATTTATTATTTACTCTAGCTGGCTTTCAGCTGTCAACAGGTGGTCTTGAATGTTCCATTGTTTTGTGTCATTCTAAAAATGCTGATACTGGCCTCAGTTCTGGTTCCTGCAAGATACTGTTTTAAAACACAGATTTCATAAAATCCCCTTTAACAAAAGAAAAATGGCATTACACATTACAGTAAAGCTTACTTACATTTTGTCCATAGTAGTATAAACCCGTAGTGTTTGATTGCTCTTATTTTCTAGTTTTAGGTTTCAGTGGTCTTACATTAGATACATTTTCTGCTCAAAGCAGTTTTACAAAATAAACTGACCAGAGCTTCAAGTTAGGTACAAATTGGGATGGATTTTTTTAAAAAATGCTTTCTTTTTTGTATTTTTTTTCCTCCCCTAATCTGTGTTAATTAATCTTATGTCTTTTTAAATAAATTTTTACCCCCATGGATTAGTGAAGTCTGAGGGGTTAGTTTGATGTTTACTTCTACATTTATTTATTGATAAATCAATAAATTGATTTTTGACTTTCTGAAAAAGTCAACAGTAATACATTGTCTAATTGGCTTATGAGTAGTTACCTACTTTTTTCCTGCTAAAAATGTTAACCGTATTAAGTCCTCCATTAAGAATCCACTATCAGTGAACCTTACATAGCGGGATCTAAGCAACTTTGTTCTCTCCACTGAAGTGTTGATGTCTGGATCTCAGCCTTACTTTGGGCTAACCCTAACTGTGGCAAAACTCTGATCATTGCCTCCAACAGAATTTACAGTCCAACTGATGACTGAGACCTGCTTTTATTTTTGTATAACCTGTTGACTGCTGACCACATAACCAGATGCATACTGACTCATGACAGCAGATGTCCAGTTAGAGCAGCAGATCTAGAGATTAATACCCACTGCAAGATTAACCCATAACAGTCACATCTGCAACCAGCCTTAGAGTGAGGAAAATGCAATAGGTCACACATTGTCCTTCAGCAAACAGCCCTTGGTATGTACGGCTGGAGGATCCCTGCACTGCTGTAATTCCCATCTGCCTGCTTTGTGGAATCTGCTTTATGAGTTCAACAGGGGACACAAGGATAGAAGGGAGCCAGGTCAGGTGGGTCTCCAAGGATGTAATCCTCCTGCTACTATGCACAAAACAAAATCATAAGTTCCCAGCAGTTACACAATCCCAGTTAGGAAGGGCTCAGTGCACTCTGGGTCTCCCAGGGCACAGTGAACTTTTCCAGGCACTAATCTGTGGATAAGCCCAGAAACAGGAGCCTACAAACTCTACTGTGGTTACTGTACTACAAAATGATGAAAAGCCCTGAGGAGCAGTGGTGTTCGCCACAACTGGCACAACTGGCTCTGAACACGGTGTCAGTGTAATTATTTAAAGCTGTGAGTTCCTTCCAGCTTTTGGTAAAAAGTTGTGGCTGTCAGTTTTGACATTTTCAGAAACAACAGTACTACTTTCAGGCTGGTTCTGTTATATGGGTTCATAATATAGATGGTACTTAATGAGTGGATGGAGCCACCACCTTGTCTCACTTTGGTTTTGCTCACTTTGGTGTTTGAAGTGCTGTTTTAAAGTCAGGAGTTTGTGGTTTGACTGTCACCATTTAGAAGCCAGAAATGACTGTTAAAATTGCAATTATTTTTCTTAAGACATATCTGGTTGTTCATGTTATTCACATTTTTAAGGAAACTTTGTAGACATAAACATTTTCATAATGTCATTGTACTTTTGTCACTGTTGTTATTTTACTGATTCAGCCCACTTCAGATCATATTGGGCTGAATGTGGCTCCTGAATTAAAATGAGTTTGACACCCCCGTTCTAAGCCTATAGTAGTCTAACTAAGAGCAGCCTGAGGTGCCTTAACTATAAGGTTTATCATAAAAGACAGTCTTCCTACTCTGTCTCACACACATGTAAAGAATGCAGGCTGCTTTTTCTTCTTCTGGGCCTGATTTTCTACCTGAAACTTGAAGGTGTCAGACCAGCAGTTGTGTTGATGTGAAACAGAAAATTACCATGGTAAATGAGGCTTGTTAACATGTTGAATCCCTCCTGAACTCTTCCTGGTCCATTTGGAAGCAGGACGTTGCCAACAGTAGCCTCCTGTGGTCATAGTTGGCATCTTACAACTGTAAATGTGTGTAATTTCAAGCATGCATGCTTAATAACAAGACGTGGATGAGTAAAAGTAATCCCTGAATAATTCAGGCTTGGTGTTATCCATAATGTGTTAAAATATAAAATAACACAGCAAAAACCTCCAAAACTTAAGGATGCAGGTTTTCTAGTTTTCTTTGTCAGTTCAGTCCTTTGTGTTGCGTTTGTATTTCTTCACCTGTCTGTCAGTTTATTTCCTCATGTTTACATGGGAACTCAAAGGAAATCTGGAATAACCCCTGTTCATCTTCCCTAAAATTTTGATACTGAAAACTCAAAATGCATGTCTGAAATTTACTCTTTCCCTTAATTTAGAAACCAGAGCATAGTTTAACTGAAACATGTCAGTTAAAGTAAATACCTAATTTGTTTGAAACACTGAATTTCAAACTCAGAGTAATTAATAAATGTGAAACTGAACATCAGACTAACTGTGAAAAATATCTAGGTGGGATTATTTTTCTCTTAGCGTTTTTGAGTGAGTATTTCCAGTTTTCTAGTCTAATACTGTATGTGGACTTTCATTTAATCTGTTGAGTTCTTCTCCAGTGAAAGTACCACCCACTTCTTTTGGGAGATCGATCTCATGCATCAAGACCACAGGACTCAAACATAGCGGCAGAACCTGACAGCCGTGTACATTCAAGTTGTTATTGATTCTTGATAGAACATGCTGGTGAGATACATGTGTAAATGACAGCCCTTTCTCATTCTGGCTGATAAGAGTGTGGACATATCCATTATGAAATTGTTCCTTTCATTCATTGAAAGCATCAAACATCATTCTATGGCGTACGGTCTTATTGTATCATCATTTCCAAGACGCTACATGAACAGATGACTATGGTGCACTGAGTAAACCCTGCCTTAGAAATCCATGAGAGATCACTGAGTTCAGAGGCACTCATCATCAGTCACATCACATGAAGTCAAACTTTGTCATTTGTAATTTACCACATTTCTCTTTGATGCATTAACATAACGCAGCAAACTAATTTCTTCACCTTTCAGAAGCAGTAGCATATTAGATGAATGACACAGTAGAGTGAGCTGTACATATGCTGCTGACTGAATGAATGAATCTCTTGATAAAAGATTTACTTTTGTAGTGGCTTTGTTTCTGTCTTTTTGCATGGTAATGATATGTTTTAGTTTTTACTGATTGAGGGAGACAATAGACAGTGAGATTTAAAGTGAAACTAAATACCTCACATTTTTTTGGCTTTAAATTAAATTCAAATATATAAAAATTTGCATTGTATTAGTGAAAATGGCATATATGGAGGAACATTTCAGATAAGTCTACTTCATGACATATGTCTAAAAATCAAAGGAGTTGAACTGCCATCGACCCTTCAGTGGCCAGGTGAACCCCCCCCGATTCTGATTCTGTCCATGAACTATTGGTCTCACATCCAGCCCTCAGCGTTCAGACGCTGCTCACCTCTGTCAGGTTCTGACTTTACAGATTGTCAGACTAGTAGTTGTTAGCTTGATTGAGATTTAGGGAAAAGTCATACTTTATAATCCTTTTGCAAATCCTCAAATTTAATGATAAAATGTAACCATTAAAAGTAACATCTACAAAGTTCAGTGGTCAAACGTTTAGTGCTTTTCGTCTGCAGCTCAGTGAAAACCCACCAATGTTAACTCGAGCCAAAGTATCTCCTGTTTATTATCCTGACTCTTAGTTTTTTCTTTGTGTCGGCATCCATCAGGCTCACTGTCATTCTTAGACGATTGCACGGGAAGCTAACACTCTAATGAGTGTCCGTGCAATAGCAAGCATTTCACTTGCATGGAAATGCAACAGAAGATGCTGACACATCGTGTAATACACGCAAACTCTGGCCCCTTCCGTGGGAATGTTTATTTGACCTGACAAAGGAGAGCTCTTGGAGGGGTGTGTGGAGTGAACAGTCAGTTTGTAGTCGGCACACAGGGTGCAGAAAAACACCCTTGGACATGGACTGTTGCCTGGACCTTTGGTAGAAGTTATCATCATACGTTCACACCATCTGTGACATTTTCACTCCCCCCTTTAAAATAAAGGCCTTCCTCATGCATGAGCAGCACTTTTACAAGATTAACTTATCAAAAAAAGAAACTTTGCCTATCTTGACCCATAGATGATATGAATTTGTCATATGATCTACATTTGAGAGGGATTCATAATGATTGCCTTTTTAAATAATATAATAGTAGCACAAACTTTCCTACCCAGCTAATAATCATTTAAAAGGCTTGTCTAAAGGCATATTGTGCAGTGTTGCGTTATGGGATATTTGTAATTTTGCGGGGTTAGCAAGTTCATTTAAATCTGTTTTATAGTGATTCTTTACCACAAGACAGCACTAGTTTGGTTAGTCCACTTTAACCTACAGGACTTTGTGTTGTTTTTGCTAACACAGAAAAGATAATTGGTGAAACGACAACATGAAGAACTCAAAGGGTTGCTGGTGCCATAGATGGCCAACATGTAGAATACCTAGTTTTGCCAAAGCAAAGGTGAAAAACACAATGTTTAGATTGATATTATGAGAAGTGTAAAAATAAACTCATGGTTATTATGAATGTGTGTGTGCAGTGTAAACACACTGCCTTTGTTAGAGATGTACACAGAAAGATGTGAACTCGTTAAGCAATTTAGGTCAATTGGACTGATGAATTGAGTTTTGCCTGCTTGGGTTGGGGGGCTTTTGTTAAATGACATTGTCATTGTGTCATTGGCGTATTTCCATAAGAGTAGTAGTATTGAAAAAATCTTAATCATAGCCATCCCTACTAGTGACCCTAACATCACACATCGTGAAGACTCTGGAGCAGCTGCTTCTGCATTGACTGAGACCCCATGTCTACACAGGGTTGGGGTTAGGGTTAGCCCTATGTTAACCCTAACCCCAACCCTAAAAAAGGTCTACTATTTCCATATTAGTATACTAAAATATACAACAGCTAATGCAGATAATACAAGTCAAAGACTACACACAGGCAACTTCTAAAAAAAAAATTAATAGCAACACTTAATCTGGAGATCAACCACTAGATTTATGAAAAGTCATTTAATTAATTGTGACACTCGGCACCTTCATTCAACAGTTTATTGGTTGAGGTGATGCTCAGTGTGTCTGGGCTGCTACACCTTAGCCTTAATAATAATAGAATGGAGGGAAAATCCTACAAGGATATTTTATTACTTGTGTAGTGATGCATGTCACAAATAAGCTGTTATAGGGGTTACATTGCAAAAAAACCTTTCAGTTATGCCAGAATGAAACCACTTTGAGTGAACAGTTACCCAAAGGATGTGAACAGGATTACACTGGTCTACTAGTAAAATGCCTCCAGAATAAACGGAGTGCAATTTTACCACGTGTGAGTCACTAAAGAAAAATCAAGTCAAAATTGCTGTTTGCCTGAAGTTTCCAAGTTACAGTCTTGGGTCAAAATATGAAATTTGAGAATTAACGAGAGAATGGGTTTTATTCCAAAGGAATATTTGTTTCAGAGCTACCAGATCTACTTCAAAACACTGTCTGCACATTACAATACATTCACTTTACAGGTTCTATCTAGTGGAA
>JAPQRQ010000015.1:4420563-4453519 GCA_037367365.1 Apogon talboti | reverse complement strand
AAAAGAAAAAAAAAACCTCCCTACCACCCCAACACACCCTTCTGACCTGGCATCAGTTTGCCTGTCTGCTGCCAGTGTGGTGGAGGAGGCTGTGGGCAGCTGCCTCCTTTCTGTTCAGCCTCCATCAGGCTCGTGTTCGAACACACATACACACTCAATCCAAGGCATGTTTCCAAATAGTTCTGTACTTCTGACAAACTAAAATCATAATGACTATTGATGTGTCTTGTACTTTCAGGAAAATATACCTGAAAAGACATGACTATGATGGCCTTGAAGTTGAACCACAACTGCATAAAGAAAACACACCATTTCAAAAGAAGCACCACATTTTATGAAATCCAACATTTCGCAAAATCCAAGATTTTTCAAGAAATTTTAGAAAGCATATCATCTTACTAAATGTGTTTTAGAAAAAAAAATCAAAGAGTATGATAACATTTTACAAAATCTAATATTTTAAACAAGAAGCTGAAATTTCATCTGATGCGTCCATTGTCCTTGTGTCATAATGTGAACTATTAAGTGATGCCTACCTGGACCTTTGGATACAACATCTAATGCCACTGTTGAGTCCATGTCAACATTTGTGCCAAATTTCAAGATGTTCTGTGTTTGTGGTATTATTGATAGCACATTTTGGACTGACCAATGGACTGTACTGGGATTTTCAACAGCATTTCTGTTTCATTTCACTTTCAGTGTTTTGTGAAATGTCACTGTTTTGTTCGACAGCTACTGCACCTGACACACACATGCACATAGTGAAGCAGTGGACTACTGCTAATAGAAACATCACTCTGTCAGAGAGCAGAGGTAAAATCATAGGAAATCCCACTTCCTACAGTGCTCCAGTGCCTAATTTTCTAGATCCAGACATCGCCTGTGGAGGTGGCCTTCATATCATCTCTGTTAGAGGAAAAAACCTACACACATGCCATTCAGGCCTCAGATAGTCTGGCACATTGCTCAGAGCCACACTTGTTTTTGTCTTCCAGCAGAGCAGCCAATGGCTTAACCCACTATGAGTGCATCAGTGCCATTATCCTGACAGCTATAGCACTGTGTACTATGGACTGTGTGTTTGGAGGCAGAAGGCGGTTTTACCATGTTCCTATGCTATTAATTTTGCATACAGCTTGGTGTGTTTTGCCACAGTGGCATGCTGCCTCTGCTTTTCAAGACCTCCTTGTCTGGAAAGTGAGAATGTGTTTACACTCATGAACATGTACATGAAAGTCAACAGTATTTTTGCTCTTCATGTGAATTGGGACTGATAGGAACAGAAGAAATTCCTTGGTTTTATGATTGAGTTTTTGTGTATCTATCTTTTTAAAATGCACTTTTCCTTTGTACAGAATGTGTGGTATTAGTTTACTCATTGTTGTTTTGAGAACAGAAGGCACTAATCCAGCATCATTTGTTTATGTGAGTGTCTGCAGAAAGATGAAGCCAACACAGAGGTGCTAAAACCTGCAGATCCTTAAGTGGAGTTCTCCAATAAACACAAGTTCACATTTTCCTACACATACAGCTGTACTGATTACTTTAATTATGTAGATTCTGAACTATTTAGTCTCCCTATTTAGATTTTTATGATGAATTCAAAAACTTTTACACTGTAACATAACTCTAAAGCATCTGCGTAAATCAGTCTCAAAGCCTCACCTGCAGCCGACAGTACCTTTTACCCGACTGTGATTTGTGCAGTGTGAACGAAGTTGTTCCTGTGTCCAGCTTAGCTCTGCTCTCTTCCTTCTTCTTAAAGCCACTTGCTCATGCAGACCTTTGTAAGGGCTTTAAAAGCCTCAGCAGGACCATAAGCATCCAGAAGAGTTCTCTTGAAGTTATTATCTATTATGAATGAGCACTCCAGGGTTCAGCCCATCGCTTTGGCCTCAACAATGCTTCGGACAATGCAAGCATGACCAAAACATAAACTTCTACTGTCTGGGAAGTTCATCCCAGCCACATCAACAGTCCAGAAAGGCAGCATGACCCAAATGGAAATTCCTGGCTTCAGAAGGGGAGTTCAGAAACCCATAGCTCATATCTTTCTGCCTCTGTCTTATATAGAATTTCTGTCTGTGCCATTTTGGAATGTTTTTCCTGTTCGAAAAAAATTCAGTCCTATAATACGCACACACAGACACACACACACACACACACACACACACACACACACACGCACACACTGTACCTAGCATTAGCATTAGCATTAGCATCAGCCCATAGTACATAAATTAGTATGAGTGAGCTACCATTGAATGCCCCAGGGAACAACTCCAGATCTTCATCTGTACCATGGTCAGGGGCATCGACAGGAGAATTAAACTATATAAACCTGTTTTTAATGGGGTGGGGATGCAGGGGGCCTCTGGCCCGATTGAGAGTCAAACCCGGAACTTTCTTGCAGTGATGTGTAAGTGTAAGTGCTAACTGCTACACTGCCGCGCCACAAATTGTGGCTAACCAACTGACTTCAGATTTGTTCACTGTCATCTAAAGACTTTTTGCAAAGAAACGTTAGCAATATAGTGTTTTTGTTGAAGAGTGTTATCCAAGTGATTCAATGGTTTGACAGACATTGAGCCCTACAAATGGCCTGTGAAAACACACCAAGTCATGAAATTTCTGTCAGGACCTACATCTATTATATCAAGTGTTTCTAATGGAATTAAGAACAGCACTTCTTTGACCCAATTAGTGAAAGATGGGGACTTATCAGCTTTCGAACTTCAGAGAATAAGTCTGGGGTCTTGAAGTGAGGCCAATGGGATAAAGTTTACCTGGGCTAAAGAAACAGCAGTAACTGGGTTGGGATCAGTTACTACATGACATATATGTTTTAAATAAAGACATAATCCCAAAATGTGGATAAATGTGCGCATTCATTGGTTGTATACCCAGTTGTGACTAGATTCAAATGGCATCTAATACAGGGAGGATCACATTTGGTTTTGCTTTTAAGATGTAACTGATGCAAAACGTGGAATTCAGTGCGACACTGTCTTCCGCATAGAGCTGTGTTATGAATGTGTCTGTCCATGTCTGTTCAGAGAAGTTTCAGATCCTCCTTCCAGGCTGTCTGAATTATCAATTTTCAAGCATCTCACTACATTGATAACTTCTTCATTCTGAGTTACTGAAAATGCATGTGTGTTTTTGCTCCATTTGGTGTCTTTCTACTGCGGTAACCCTCCAGTTGGGTCCGTCTACATGCAGGACTGCTTGTCTGTAGAGTCGGTGGGTGTGTCAGTAGAGGGCTGGGGGATTCTTCTGACCCATGTGGTTTTAAGTGCTTGGGGAACTGTGTGATAATCTGACATCTTTCATGAGTTGAGTTGAGCTCGGCCGACGGCTAATGGCTCTGTCTGCCACGAAGTCGACGCAGACAGGGAAAGCATTACCACTGAGATGGAAGGGGAGTGTGTAAAATATGAATGAATGCAGCTCCACAGTTCAAAGGAGCTCTTTTCCTCTGCCTATGTGGATTTAAAATAGGCACTTTGAGCTTTGATATTCTGAGGTACTGGGAGTTTTATTTGGAGACTTTCTCACTTCATCTGGATCAGATTGGAAGCCTGAGGCAAACTCATTCTGAAGACCGTCACAACTCTTTCTTATTAGTGTCTACGTCCTGACATATAGTGTCAGTTTTCAGCTTATTCAACAAGACAAGTCAGTAGTCAGGTTTCCCTCAAAATACAATGCAATTTTATACAGATTTTTAAAAAACAGGCTTAAGAAAATGTTAATTTAGGTGGATTTTCATCCAGTTGTGCTATGTGAATATTGGTTGGTTGGATTTTAATAGCAGTCATTTTTTTTAAGTTTTTTTTTTTATTTGATAAATTTAAGTAGAGAAAGACGAGAAAAAAAGGGGAAGAGAGTCTAGGGGAATGACAGAAAAAAATAGCCTCAAGTCAGAATTGAACCTGGAATAAGTCTATGGTCTATGAGAGATGGACTTGACTTGGTGAACCACTGGACTGTCCATGTAGAAGTGGCACTGATGGTTCATTCACCATTACCTCAAAACACATTTTAAAATGAGAAAAATCACACTCAATTATGCAATGGAAAAGAGGCTTACATAGAATATGTTCATTTTATTAAATGTCTTTATCCGGCTGTTGTACACAGTCATTTTATGGTCAAATATTTAAAAATTATTCCTTAAACTAAATAACTCATTTTTTGGTAAATAAATGGTTACAACAACATCAAACAGTCATTATTACATTATTTACTAGCATTTTGTCTTGGATTTTACAACAAAATCTCTACATTCAATCAAATCAATGTATGTCTACAACCACACTGAAATCATGTTGCTTCTTAGTGCACTTTATTTTTCATATATTGAGTTGAGCTGTTAAATAAAAACATTAAACAAACAGTCATTAAGGGCACATTTAATGAAGTCAGTGGACATTTACTTTATACTCTACTTTTTAGAGAATGCAGTTGTAGTTTGCAGACTCAAACATTGTTCCTAATGTTCTGACCCAACCTTCTCCGACTCAAATGAGATAAAAACTAATAAATGGAGGACAAAGGTAACAAGCAGCTGAAATGTCGGCAACAGCACTTTTTATTGGTCTGACAAAATGTTTCAAACAACATGTGTTCAGAAGGCTAAAAAATATACTCTTTAATTATATGTCTTTTAAGTGCAAATATTACACATTTTATTGTTACCTCTCATTTTGGTTGGCTCTCACCACGCCTTGATGACTGGTTCCTGTTGTTTCAAATACAAACCCCTCTGCAGAGTCTTGTAATTGCAACTCGGATGCATTTCATGAAAGTGGTGGGAAAAATGTATAAAACAGGAATCCTGGAGAAGCAGTGACAATGTGGGACTATCTTTGAACACAACCCAGAGACAGCAGTATTTTGAGCTCATTCCCAGTGATGCAAATCAATGGGATGGGATGCAGGGATAGAGGGTGATGTAAAGGGGGTTGATGGGGGGGGGGGTGTTACTGAGCGTACAAGTGTGTGTATTATAAATAACCCAAATCAATAATAAATGACACAGCATCTCACATATTTGGATTTCATTCTGAAAATCTCAGGGGAGATGGATGAAAAAAGCAACTACCAACCAACCCCCTCCTCTTTACCCCACCCTGTGTCACAGTGGATGGGTGGGGGCGGGGCAGGTGGGGCAAAAAAAAGAAAGAGCTTTTTTCCCTTCTGAGCACCAGGCAGATTGTGGTGAGTGTGTGTGCATTTGTGTATGTGTGTGTGTACACATTACTGAGGTGGATTACTTCGTGCATTACTTCATTACTTATTCATCAGTTTTGTCTTTCTTTCTCTCTCTCTCTCTCTCTGTCTGTGTGTGTGTGTGTGTGTGTGTGTGTACATGCCTGTACATTACGCGGTGGATTACTCCGTGCATTACTTCATTACTTATTCATTTGTTGTGTCTGTGCGACTGCTGCTGCCACTTTGTGTACCTCAGCTGTACTTCAACTGTACCTCAGCTGTACTTCAACTGTACCTCAGCTGTACTTCAACTGTACCTCAGCTGTACTTCAACTGTACTTCAACTGTACCTCAGCTGTACCTCAGCTGTACTTCAGCATGGCCTTACAGTTATTACACCGCATGCATTATTTAATGCTCCTGCTGACTCTGATGCAGATTCTACATGAGCTATTTATCTCAGAGACGCTCACTTATCGCCTCGTCTGTTCCTCTCGTAATATGATGTAAATAACTGCATGAGCTCCACCCAATCGTCCCATCTTTAGGTCTCACATCTGCTCAGACAGAGGTTTTCATCTCCATGTGGTTATATATGGGGTCTCTGAGCCCCGCCCTTAAGTCTCCATTGCCACAACATTCTCCATCTTTTGTGTCTGCACATGAGGCTTTGCTTGACATGCACATGGTGGGTCAGTAGCTGGACCCATGAAGACGTCAGGGTTAGGGTTAGGCTAACCCTTACATGGGTTAGGGTTAGGGTTAGACCTATCCTTACATGGGTTCAGGTTAGGGTTAGACCAACTCTTACATGGGAAAAACTGTATTTCACACCAACCCTTGTCTCATCTGACTCATCATCTTCACTGATCAGACTAGTGTCTGATTGGCTGAATAACAGTCAGAGCTGGCTGTCTGGTCTGCCACAGTAGATATGAATGGAGGAGATTTTCAGGGTAGAGTTAAGCAATATGACTGAAAATATTGTCACGATAAAGCAACAGTGGACGCTGCTGGGATTAGTTGTTCACTCCTCTGCTGTGAATGTTCATTACATCAAAACATTCAAAAGTTACAACCCCAAATATTCTTTTCAGAAAAATTGCAAAAGATTTTAATATTGCAGTGTTTACAGTACTGAACAGAATGAAAAGATTCAGACTTTGGATGGATTTAAGTGTGTAAAGGACAAGACTTCAGCCCTAAGATGAACACTGTGACCTCTGATCTGCCATGTGACACCACCATCATTGTTAAGCTCTACAAAGAGTTAAAGACACATTTCAAACTGTACAGATGTTACAGGAAGTCTTATGAGGACAGAGGCATTGTGGGCTTCTCCAGTTTAGGAGACATCAAGGATGGACCAGCACTGTGGAAATCTGGAGTGTGCTCAGATAAAATTGGTATCAAGGACACTATGGGTCTGATTTACTGAAGGTTTGCGCGCGTAAAAACGTACACAAACTTGACTGCACATGCAAAAACAGCTTATTTATTTACAGGACGCACCAAGGGGTTACATCTCTCAAATGGGCAAAATAGCTTGCGCAGCCCATTTAGCATGTTTGCCTAAATGAATATGCAATATGGGCGTTTCTTACAGAACCTGCAGAATTATTGGGAGGAATAAGTGTTAATATTTATTTAGCGTGATTGTGAATGTGATTTACCACACCTGAAACTGTTTGAGGTGGTTGATTTTGCGTCTATATTTAGCATGTCTGAAAGGCAGGTTTTAACTGGCACAGCTTTGTGCAAAACTGGCTGCAGTTGTTGTGGCGAGGAGGCGGCATAGGTACCACCAAAGGCAACGCAGAGAACAAATCTTTTCTGCTCAACATTTTTGGAATGATGGAAGAAAAAATAATTGAGACATATCACCTACCCAGCAATGCCATTTTAGAACTTCTAGATGAACTAGGAGGTGATTTGGGGCCAGTCACAAGGAGGAGTCATACAATACCTTCTATGACAAAACTCCTCACTACGTTACATTTCCTTGCGTCTGGATCATTCCAGCGCAATGTTGCCATTAGTGCTGGTGTATTCCAGAGCAATTTTTCCAGCGTACTGTCTCCATGACAACCAGTAGCGCACGCAAAATCCTCATTTAGATAGGGCGGTCTCCAAGACTTTTCACCTGTTGTCATTTTCACAGGCAATCTTAGTTGATCACCCGTGACACGCAAATCAATAGCACACAAGCACATTTGCACCCGTTATTTGCGATCTTATCTTAGTAAATCAGGCCCTGTGTGTTCAGAACTAAAGACCTGTACCAGCAACATGTCCAGAAGCCAGGGTCTGCCCTTGTCTGGGTCAAAGGTCATTGACACTTCTGTGGTGGTCCATTAATGCTGAAAAGTACAATGAGGTTTTAGATCAACACATGCTGTCTTTGAGATGACAACTTTCCCAGGGACCCACACAGATTTCATCAAGACAATGCGAAACACTGCTAGTTTACTATACTATTTACACTCTAAATGGGGAAGGATCTGCCTATTCATAACAAAATGGAACTTAACTGAACATTTTTTTCTGTTGGACCAATTTTTTTAGTTTTGTAAGTCATCAGTGTTTTTTATGAGAAAATGTATTTTAATTGCCTTTATGCATTTTCATTGATGTTGCTTTTGATTCTGTAAGCCATGACAATTTCCAAACCTGCCTCCACTGATCATTGTTTGTACAATGACACTGATCTTTGACCGTGTTAGTGGACAACTAACCTGATGTCTCTACAATAACCCCCCTCGAGTGTAAGCATTGCTCTTGTGCCCTGTAGTGTATGTAGTCATTGGTCACTATTGGATCAGGTGAATCTCCCCCGTTCTAAAAATGAAAGGTGCTGTGTGTATTTACTGTGTGTAGGTGTGTGCTGTTGTGGTTTGGACTCAGTGGCATTAGCTGTTATCAGTTTCATGGTTGCGTGAAGCCTTGCCTAAAGCCTTTGACGTCAACACCAAACAAGCTGATAACACAGACTTTTATTGCAGCCAGGTGTGTGGGTGTGTGTTGTCTGATCAAACAAAACACGGTTTCCTGGATTCTACGTTGAACTTCAAAAATAGTCTCTGCAAACGTGCACAGATGCACAACACAAGTAGGAGATGTAGCAGCATGGATGTATTTAGATGCAAACACAGATCACTCAGATGCACAAATCAGATGAGATGGTTTGTGAACAGTACATGTAGATACTGTTATTGTTAGGTTTGTAATGTGGAAAGTGGAACTACAGACAGGTGACAAAAGGAAAAAGTAATGTGAAGTGTGCCAGGGTGGTTTCATGCCTACCTTGGTTGGTCAGGACTCTTACTTCCCAGTTTGATTTATACCAAATTTGCTAACAGTCCTCACCTGGACCATTTTGTTGACCACAGAGCTGGTCCTGGTCCACATCAACTTGAACTATGGTTTGGTTCATTATAAAAAAAAACAAAACAAAAAAAACAACAACATTATTTGGATTTTGGAGTGTGGAACCAATGACACAAAGTTACCCAAGGCCTCAAGAAAAGAAAACAGAAGACAGAGGAGGAAAAAAAGGGGAGATGCAGTACATGTTGATGATGACAGCAGGAGGACATATTAATCCATTCACAAACCTGAACTTTGAAAGTCAGACAAACCAGACCAAATGTGTAGAATGTACAAACAGTGAAACTTCCTTTCAGGTGCCCCTTAGCTAGGTGTGGTTCAGCTTCGATGTGCCCTGGCATGGATTTGACAGTCAGTCATAATGCCATTCTAGCAATAACAGACACCATCAGTGGGTTAGGGTTAGGGTTAGGCTCAATGATGCATCCAGAGAACACAATATTTACTTAATGCTTGGTAGATTTTTAGGTTAATGCAGAAGTTATATGGAGAACTGTTTTTTGTTTTTTTTTTGAGTGAGAGATATGGTTTTCAGATCTGCAGAGATGATGTAAAGTAGGAGATGAACCTGACAACGTGACAGGAAACAAAGTTTAGTGTTGTTTAGCGCTGTCAGACTGCAGACAGACACTAACTGTTCAGCGCTGTCTATCTTTGAATGCTGATGACGTTTACTCCTTGAGCGTCAAAATATATCTTAAAATTCTTGTGACTTTCTTGAACACTGAGAACTGAACAAGCCAGTGTAGTTGCTCTAGTGTTATGAATTTTTCTCTAAGTTTCAACCCAATACAAACAGTTCAAACACCCCATTTTGGATGGTGAGTCTAACTGATGTGTTGGTGGTAGATGGAGACAGAATATGTGTCCACCAGGTAACTCAGGTACAGTAGTGGTTTGGCAGGAGTAAGAAACATGCAGGTTTGTTGCATAATAACAGAGTTTGTCTGGTCTAATGAGAACGTGAAGCCGTTGGCCTCTACTGCTGCTTCTCTAGTGAATTCAGAGGCAAACACATACTCCCATAAAATGCTCAACATGCCTGAGACTGCCTTCTGATTTCACTGGGAGAGAGAGAGAGAGAGAGAGAGAGAGAGAGAGAGAGAGAGGGAGGGAGGGGAGAGCAAGTGAGAGTGGGAGGAGAGTGGGCGGAGAGTGGGCGCCTGAGGGCAGAGCGAAGTCAACGCGTCACTGAGACAAACAGAAAGCAGCGACAGTGTGAGAGGAAGCTGAACGGGCTGAGGACACACTGGCTCTGCTGTGTTTATTGGACTTACAGATCTGTCCACAACCACCTCATCTACCAACAAGTGCTCACAGACACACACAAGAACACAACCGCGGCAGCAGTTCCACTCATGGGTAAGAGCTGTTTCTGCTTGTTGAGTTTGATGGACATGTTTCAGTTTCAGTTTGTTCTTTTTTCCTATATGTAGGTGCCTGTCCTGTGTGTAGATATGCTGTTGTTTCTGTGGTTGTACTTCAGCTCTGGGCTCAGGCAGGGGTGTGTGTGCATCTTAGTATTTACTGAATGGACCTAATGTATGGACAGTGTGTCTCTGCAGCCTTTAGCTGAATGGAGCAGATGGTGTGTGTGTCGGTCCCTCCCATCACCCTGTTAAAAACACGCTCAGTCCTGTGTTTGTGGTGTTTGCAGGAGTACGTATACGGCTTTAAACATTATGCAGCACTTAAGGATTTGACACAACATACGTACCATCGTGAAGTGCACAAATGGTTTTTGTGGTTGGTGTTTGTTGTGCACTGTGACCATGTGGCTGAACATGTCACCATGTTGAAGGTGTGTCTGTATTAAACACTTATGAATGACAGTAAAGACATCGGGTTAGACAGGACAGTAAAGATGATTCTTTAATGAGCCTTTAGGGAGGGGCTAATTTAGTATTGGTGATTAACGGTGGGGGTGGCTCATGCAGACAAAACTGTTGTCATATTTTCATATCAGTCAATTGATATGATGAGTATCACAGTAAATCCTTATTTGTTATAGGGCTGATATTTGGTCCAGTGTGAAAGTTGAACAAACACTGGTTGTGTTTTTATACTCGGCAAAACATTAGAAACACTTTAGAAATAGATTAGTCAGTGAACCAGAACAAATAGGATATGATTAAAGAAATAAATAGAGATTGGCATTAACAATGTCCAGTAATTTTATTAGACTTCAAAACAAATTGTTTTCACCTTGATATTTTACTCATATTTTACTCTTTTACTCTTCTTTACTTGAGTTTGCTATTCAGTGCCATTTTGGTTATATAGGAATTTATTTTGCCTATATAATATTTGCCTATAAAGTATATTTATTTTGACTTATTTCAACAGTTTTCCAGTTTCTAATCAAATTCAGCTGTCATGTAACATATTTTAACACTCTTGGCATTTACTGTAAAAAAAAAATCTATTGACTGTCTCTGCTCCAAATTATTGTTTTATCTATGTTTTAAAATCAGTCTCTAAAGCACATATTGAGCAGTAAAACATTAGAGAAAAGATTATAATGAAGATAAAATCAAGATGAGAAAAAGACAGAAGAAAATGTCATATAAAAACCAGTACAGCATTTATCTCCCAAAGTAAGATAACAGTAAAATTAGTCAGTTTAAGTCTTCTTTCCACAGAGGAGGCAGCATTTCTCCAGAAAGTTGCAGAGTTTCTATCCACTGTCAAATTACTGAACCCAGTCAGTCCATTATATGATTTACCTGTCTTTCTGGAAGCCTAAACCCACCAGACTCCCATGACAAAAATTAATTTAGGTTCACAGAGCACAGGAGTGAGTGCACTGCCACAGTTTCAGTCACTGTGTGGTGTTTTAGACTCTGCAGATTCAAACGAAGCTGATTGACTGAATGATGTGACGGTTAACCTGAAACCCTCCTTCAGTGTTTTTGTCAAGGCTTTTAAGAAAGTGATATAATATGTATCTTGCTTTGCTCAAATTACAGCAACTTTTGAATTGTTGTAGCGGACATATTGTCTCCAGAAGAAGGTAAATGCCTTCTATGCTGCTTCATGCAGATGTTGGGTATTAAAGTGCGATGTTAATTTCAGTGGTCATATTAGCATTCTAATTAATTTCATTATTCCAGCCACTGAAACCAATCACAGCCTCGTGGGTCAGTGTTAGTTATGACAGCAGAGTAGCTCTTCAGTCCTGTTGACCTGGTCTAACACCAGCCATTGATGTATTTTATGACAATTTGTCCTAAGGTTAGAATGTAACTTCTGCAGGTGTCTCTGAAATATTATATACGTACAATACATACAGTGTTGGCATGATGGCAGCACTGTTTCTGCTTTACACTGTGGCAGTAATATTAGTTCATGTCTGAAATATCTGTAAAACGGAGCCTTTTGAAAACACTGTAGGGCCTGCTTTAGTAGACAAGCAGAAACAGTTTGTTTCACCTTTTAAACAGTAATGTGGACCTTGTTTGGGTCTAATCAGTACCCCCCTTTCATTCTCTGATTGGTTGAGTGCCTTTTGTGAGATATTTTCAGAGGAACAAACGATGTCAACATGGATACTGAATTATCACAAATGCTGTTCTTGTTTCCATTAGCACCTGCATTTTGTTATACCACTCATGTAGCTGACTACTGTGTTTCATGTGTTTCAGGCATGTTAGAGTGGATGGAGCACAACTTGGAGACTTTACTAAAATGCTTTTCTTAACAGAGATCCTTTTTTAATGTTGAACCATGATTTCAAAATGTATGTGTATTTTTATGTGTGGATGCAGCTTTAAAGTGGAAGTGTTATTCGTAAATCTTTTAGTTGCTCAGTGTGTGGTATTTAGGGACATCTAGTGGTGAAGTTACAGATTGAAACAAACTGAACACTCCATCTACACTAGCTCTGAAAGTCCCCCATTTACAGCCAGTGTTCGTTTTTTGTCTTCTCTTCTTCCTTAAATTAAGGGTTTGTTAACTGTGTTTCACATTCAAAGATGAGGCGACACTAATGTGCCTCAGGGTTAGGGTTAGTTCTAAGGTTAGGGTTAGGGTTAGTTCATTGGTTACTTCTAACCACCTGCTGGAGGGTTAGGGTAAGGGTTAGTCTAGGTTTAGGGTTAGTTCTAAGGTTAGGGTTAGTATTAGGGTTAGTTCTAGGGTTACAGTTAGGGTTAGTTCTAAGGTTAGGGTTAGTATAAGGGTTAGTTTGAGGGTTACAGTTAGGGTTAGTTCTAGCCGCCTGTTAAAACAGAAAAACAGAAGAGGAAGAAGTCCATTCTGAGCTACTGTTTTGTTATGGCAACCCAGACCTTCTGTAGCTATAAACAATCTATTCTTTGGTAAGAAAAACATGAGGCATGTCATTTTCATATGGTTTGCACTTTTTTCCTGTAGGTAGATTCTCCTAAATCCCTTCAACCCTAACCCTTGAGTTGAGTTGATTTATTACCCCTAACCCTTGACATACAGTACCTCACTGTACCCAGGCCATGTGTTGAACTGTAGCTATACCATCCTCCATCTGTAGCCCCACCCCTCCTCCCTGTTGGACCAACCACAGTCCCTCTGGTCACCGTGGCGTTTGCCTCCCTCCTCTGTGAACACCTGTGCTTGCGGGGTTCAATGCTGGGTTTCATTCTATAACCAGTCATTCTTCGTCTCTAAGCCTTATGTCTATTTATATTTATTTTAGATATATGTAGGCACATAGTTACTGTTAACACACAGCCTTAAATATCAAATATCATACTACAGAAAAGACAAAACAACATGACTGATGAAAAATATGCGACACGGTCACGACATTAAATGAACATAAAACCAGACATAACATAACAACTTAAGACAAAAACACACCACTAGTCAGAGATTTTGTGATTTAGTGTTTATTCAAACAATTTAATCGATGATCAAAATTAACAAAATTTGTACCTTCCCAGTTGTTAAATGCCAAAATGAAAGTGATGTAAAAGGTGTAATGAGAAGAATCAAAAAAGTTTTTCTTTTGTACTACTTTTATTGCAGAAAAGTTTAGTCATTATTTTTTTACAATCATAACATTTACTACAATTTCCTACTGTATATCTGCAACCACTGTGTCTGACATGGATATAATAAACTATGGTTCCACACATATATGGACTGTGCATCTGCCAAATCTAAGGCTGTGCTGATGATAAATGTCCAAAAATGAACCATCATCAGTGCTCATGTGCCCATAGATCACTATATTTGTAAAGAGTGAAGCTAAGCTAATGATGTAATCATCTGAATGTGTGGTCATTTTGACCAAGACGTCACTTTGTGTTGTGTTTCTATACGATATTAAGTAGATGGAGGTTAAGCTGCTATGACTGGTATGACCATCCTAAAGTCCATCCCAAAGAACACCTTAAACTTTTGATCCCAGGCTGTCTGTGGATCCAGGACTGGGTCAAAGGTTATTTGAAAACCTCTCTAATTGTGTGACCTAGGACCACCATTTGTCAGCAATGACCAAAAATATTATAAATCAAATTAAATTTTATTTATATCGTGCCAAATCATAACAAAAGTTATCTCATGACACTTTACATATACAGCTGGTCAAAACCAGACTCTCAAGCCAATTTACAGAAACCCAATAGAATCCTCCAGGAGCAAACACTTGGAGACAGTGGTGAGGAAAAACTTCCTTTTAACAGGCAGAAACCTGGAGCAGACCCCAACTCCTGGAGGATGGACGTCTGCCTTGACCAGTTGGGGTTAAAGAGAGAGAGAGAGAGAGAGATGGAGGGGGGGGACACATGGATGCACAGCAAACTGAACTAGAACTGTTAAAAAGTAGAACAGCTGGTGTTTGTATAATAATCAATAGCTGGAACAAATGTCCTTAACTGTTAATACTACTACTACAAATGCAAGTATTAACAGTGGATATACTACTAAACTACATTACTCTGTTTTCTCATCTCCCCTCCACAACAGCCCAATATCAGTATTTTTCCAGGCTTTACACAACATCTGAACACCTACTGGACCACAGAATGCATGGACCTCTGCCACCTCAGGGTTAGGATTTACAATGATGGGGTGGTGGTATGGAGGCATTTGAGGAGGGAGGTAGAGTCAGACACAGTGGGATACAAAGTAATGGATGTATACATGATCTACACAGATGAGGCTTTCACAGAGTTTTACCAGATTTCACATAATTATGATTGTAGAAGGGAAACCTGGAAACTCCATGGGATAAACACTGCTTCCTCTGTAGAGTCAACAGCAGAGCTTATCAGACTTCCGCCCTTAAGAGCTTTCATGGTTCTGAAGCAACAAGACCCACTTGGAAAAGACATTATATCTTAAAGCTCATAGGGCCTTAAATACACAATAGCCCTCTAACTTTGTTATTTAGGGTCTTATGTAGATGGGTTTCTGTTGTGTACATTTTGCAGGGTTGGCCCACCCAACTTTAGCTCTCTACAAAAACTATCTGAACCATAACTTTAACATCTGAGTTTATTTGTGAAATTTGAAATACTGTAAAAGATCATTTTGGTGCACATGTATTATTCATACAATTAGACCCTTTCTCCTTCGTTGCTGAAAAAATTCCAAGACGAAATACTGTGAACAAAACCAGAAGCATCTAAAAGTAAGTTAGTTTCAATCCAATTCTGAAATTAGCGGGGACACTCTAATCTGGTACAGATTAGTTTAATGTTTTCTGTACATGGTCCCTGCCGAATAAACTAATAAATTATACTAATAAACTAAACTAAATAGTGACATTTCAGTATGGTTTGGTTTGAACTGAGCATGGTTAGACTGGAGATGTAATACGAATTAATATCATGAAATCACATGACAGAAGCGATTATTGTGATTATTAAGTTATATCTATATATAGATTTCTTGATACATATTGTGTATATTATGATATTATAACGTAATAGTTATTTATTATTATCACTACTACTTTATTATTACTATTATTAATTTTTTTGTTTTTACTAGTACTTTCCAATGTGCAACTGCCTGATTTTTTACGACAGTTTTTAATAGTTTTTTTTTATAATTATTGTATAACAATTTTCTTATAATATTTCTTACACTTTGGTGTTGAGCTCCTTTTGGAACCTCAATATCCTGAGGGCTCTGCCTAATGGTTCAATAAAGTTCTATCTAATCTAATGTAATCTAATGTAATCTAATCTAATCTAATCTAATGTAATCTAATCTAATCTAATCTAATCTAATCTAATCTAATGTAATCTAATCTAATCTAATCTAATCTCATCTAATCTCTACCCAATCAGTTGTCCCGCCCAAATTTTCGCTTAGGAAATAGCTGCAACCTGTGTATTTATGAGACTGATGATGCACTCACTTTCTGGGTCAATGCTGTTGCAACTCTTTTTCTTGAAGTCTTCATTATAACTGCTTTAACTCAGAAAGGCCCAAATAGCCACTGGCGACCAAAACAATCTACTGATGTAAAATATTTAACACCTTGTTGATTCACTCATTTTATCAATACATGTAAATAATTAGTGTAAAATGCAGTTTATTATATTTTCATGGTCATCAGGTATGACCCATTTGGACGTTCAGAGGCTCCGTAGCAAACCTGGAAACACCGTCATCTTCTACAACATTGATTCACCAGTAAAACCCATGGAGCTTGATCAGTGACAGTGGATGGAAACACCTGGTTGATGTTCAGTTAATTATATATATTATTGGAAAAACTCACTTATTCTTCAGTTTTCTCTGTTTCCATTAATACCTTTGTATTTACTCTGAGCTTTTATGAACATCTACATGATCAGTGAATTTAATATACAGGATTTACACAGAAAAAAACTCCAAATAAAGGATAATATTGCAATAAATGACAATAAATCACTTAAGAAAGATTAAATATAGAGGAAAAAAATCATTTGGGAACTGCCAAAAAGTACCACTGGGTCTTTATGGGTTAAAGTCATTTTAGCCTTCATGACAATATCTTTGTATAAGAATAATCATACACATAAAACAACCATGAATGTAACACAGCAGATAAACATCACCACTGCTATCAATGAAATGTACTATTAGCCAACATCGGCCATTATCAACCATATCGGCCAATACTGACGTTCAGTCCTTTTTTTCCACCCAACCTTTAGCTGTTATTGTTCATCAAATCTAGTGTTAAAAGAAAGTAAAAATAAGATGGGTAAAATAAGATGTTGGGCCAAACTTCTCTCTCTTTGTGGCATTATATTTACTTAATACACAATTAAGACAGCATTAGTAGACTATATTTAAGGTTATCTACTTTCCTTTACTATCTGCTAGCTACATCACTGCCATGAGTACCAACACATTCACATGTGATGATGCAGGTAATGTTACCAGCTTATGAGATGTCAACCAACACATGATGTAGTAAACTGCGTTGCAACGTCAAACTTTTTTCCTACTGGTGCTGATGTAAGAAAATGAAGAGTAGTTTTGTGTGCATCCGATGTTCCTCTGCCAGCACTAAGATGAAAATGTGCCACGTGCCAACACTAATCCTGCCTGTCAGGCTAAACTCGGATCTGAACATCATTTCTTCATCGTCCAGCTCCAGTTAGCTCATGTCACACACAGTCTCAGCCTAATATTGTCCACTAAACTAATGACTTCACAGGTGACTGATCTCTGTCGCACTCGTCGGCTTCCGTTTACTGTAAACATACTTCTAGGGATTGGGACGGAGCTGTGGGCTCGTCTGTCCTCTGTCTATGCCTCAACATCTACATGTTCCACATGTGTCTCCGGGTTCTGTCAAACCTTTCACAGCTACTGTTCCCAAACTGGAGCTCAACATCATTTTGGGTCATATAAATGGAGTCACAGACACACATATATTGAATTACCATTTGAGATGATTCTAACTGCGAAGGCTGGAGAAACTGGAGCTCCACTTATGTGAGCTCCACTTCCAGAGAAACGTCACCCTAACCCTAACCCTAACCGTAAGTGAGAGTCATGTGTTGTGAACGGAAGTGGAGGTGTGGAGTTCTACTCTCCAGCTTTCGTAGCTAGATCCTCTTGCACCATTTAGCAGATTAAAATACACAATGATGTTCACTTACCAAATTAAAAGGGAAGTAGAGCACTTCTTTGTCTATGAAAGCCAATTGGTCAAACATATTTTCATATGTTTCATAACAGAGTTATTTCCAAATGACATGTTTTCTGTAAAAAAAAAAGAAAAGTTTTTCCTGATCAAACAGGAAACATTTAAGAGACAGCAGAAAAATAAGTCAGCCCCATATTTGCTCATGTTTGTTGGCATGACCCCATCCCTCACATGTGGACTCGTGAGTTGTGGCAATTTGCTCTGAATTTTTATAACTTTGGATCCCAAAGAGAAAATGTCTTGTGAGTCTTGAAAAGAAAACATTTGGGAACCCTGGTTCAACAGCCTTTAGGAATGTTTAAATCCTCTCTTAATCTGGTGTGAAAAAGAGAAAATACATAAATGATTTCTCATTTGAGTGTTCATTTTCCATTCACAAAATGTGAATGTAAAATAATCCTTCAAAACTGTTAGAAGACCTTGTCCAAAACCACCTCATCTTGCTGTTCAGACAGTGTCACAGACAACGTGGCGGAGCATGAACGCATTAATATCTGATTAGTTTGTGATAGTGATAGCTACTCTCAAGTGTTACTGGAAACGCAGAGGTTAGAAAACCTTTAAAATAGACTAATAATATGGTAATAAGACACTTACTTACAGTACAGTGTAAAGTGTACAGTACAGTGTAGAGAACAGCTGGATGGAAATGTAGGTGCATGTGTGTGAAAATAAGTGTCTTCCTTTTTGTACATCATTTTATCACAGTTGTTAAACTGTGTGAAACTGACACAACACAGTTACTGTTTAGTCACAGATGTGGTGTTTTGGATGTGATTTCCTTAAATCGATGTATTGTTGTCATCTGTCCTGTCATCTGTTTTTTGGCGAGAGGTCGTAAAAACTCAAACTGTTCAGTCTGTGTAAAGATTTAAGGATAAAGTCCAACCTGAAGTTTTTAGTCTGGGCTCATACAAATACTGAAGACTATGTAGTAGGCCGTTTTTTTTTTTTTTTTTATGTGTTCTGTTATGTTCCTCTTCTACCTTTAAACTATTACACCAGTTTTAGTGGCCCCTATAGATGGGACTGTTTGCTTTTTTGAATCACTCACTGCATCTCCATTAAATGTGGCTTTTCTTTTCTGGAACAGAGTCCAGGCCTCAAATGAATACACTGTAAATGTTATTCACTAAATCTTCAGATTGGATGATCTAACCTGCTTTAACTGCTCCAACTTGGAAGTTAAACAGAAAAAAAAGGCAAGCAAAGCTCAAAAGATTGTGATGAAAAATTCTACAACCGATTTTCCATAAAATGTGGAGTAAATTTGGCAAGTTGTAATGAATAAAATACAAATGAGCTGTATTTATGATGAGTGAACTCATGTTGTTAGGAGGTGTTGTTATTTGGTACATTGGATACGACTCTAATTACTAGAGTAGAAGAAGTGTAGCATTGTTTATGAACAAAGACACTACAAATCAGTTATCTAGTAAGAACTTTCTTTTTTCAGCTCAAGGGCTGATAGGCCACGAGCAACGTGATATCGTGAATTAGCGTTAATATACACGCCACTGTTAATTGGCGTGTTATATCGACACATTTTAAGATTTCCGCATATATTTGAACGCCGCGTCAAATGACATGCACCGAGGCTTAAGGTTAGGGTGCTGTTTCTGGTTAGGGTTAGGGTTAGGGTTAGAGTAAGGGTTAGGGTTAGGGTTAGGGTTAGGGTTAGAGTAAGAGTTAGGGTTAGAGTAAGGGTTAGGATTAAGGTTAGAGTAAGGGTTAGGGTTAGAGTAAGGGTAAGGGTTAGGGTTAGGGGAACCGGAAACAGAGGCAAAAGTAGACCTGTGATCAAACGACGTCCACTGACACGCCAAAACTCGCAAATGCGTACCTATAGCACGCCAACCAGCACCGAAGTGGCGTGTCATACAACACATTTTCACGAGATCAGTCTGGCCATGAGCTACTGTGAAGACACTGTCTGGCGTCATCTTCGTGTTCGTTGTCCTCTTTGTTTGCAATTTCTTCAAACATCTTCTCTGACGAAACTACCAGTTGAATTCATTTCAACTTTTATATGTAGCTTCATTGGGACAATGTCTATAAAGTTTGTTCCCAGAAATTTAGATTTATTAATTTTTGACAAATTTTTTGAAATTTTCAAATATTGCCATTACTTATAATGGGTCATATTCTGATGGCTTATAACATGGAGATGGTTAGAGATATCAATATAATTATTATTGATCACTGATAGGAAGTCATATGTGGACTTTCATTTAATGTGTTGAGTTATCCTCCAGTGAAGGTACCACCCACTTAGTTTGAGAGATTGGGACATCAACACCACAGGACTCTAATGTAGTGGCAGAACCTGAAAACCTCACACATTCAACTTGTTATTGATTTTTGATAGAACATGCAGGTGAGATACAGGGACACTGGTCATATTTATTTGCCCAATTGAGGATATTTCTTTGAATTCTGGCATTTCCGTACACATTTTCAAATGCAATACTTCAAAATGTGCATAAAATATGTTTATGGAAACTGATCTAATGCTTTTACATGTTAAAGAGACACACTGATCTTACATAGGTCTAACTTAAGTCTTGCAGAGTCACCATTAGACTCAGAGCTGAAGTAGAAACATTCATGCATCTGCACAAAGCTGAATGTGGTGATTTGTATTTTTTTAACCATTGTTTTCCCTCCAAAGCTCTATTTGCACTGGACTAGCATTACCTGTGTACCTCTATTAATTTGTAAGATAGTGAAAAACTACAGAAATGTTTATGTCAACTACCCTTCTCAATATTAATATTGGTATCCACATTAGTAATACCTCCACTGTCATTGCCATGTTTGTTATTACTGACTGTCAGCTTCTTGGTCTTCTTCTTCTTCTTTTTCTTCTTCTTCTCCTCTTTCTCATTCTCCTTGTTCTACTTCTCCTTCTTCTTCTTCTCCTCCTCCTTCCCCTTCTTCTTCTTCTCAAAATACTTTACTGTTCTTTGTGGTATTTGGCCAGCATGTTAATTGAGAGCGGTGCTCTTGAGCGGTGGATTGATTGACAAATGCTCATTCCAACGCAATGGATGGATCTGAGTATGAAGGCAGTAACGCTTGACACTGTTTGAAACAGCCGTAGCTATTTATGTCGAGTGACCATGAACGGGCCTTTAGAAGCATTCTCTGTGAATAGGACTATACTCTTTTTACCTGTTATTCTTTGTCGGCTGCTCTCGAGTTAGGGTTTTTGTATCTATAGTTTTTAAAGGTCCTAATTAGTCTATTTCTAATGGTGATTATGATGTCATGTTTGTGCAAGTGATTTCCATAGACTGAGATTCAGAGTAGATCTGTGGGTTAGGGTTAAAGCCTCATTTGTGAAGCTCTATAAGCACTCTGTGTACCGCTGATTGAGTTGGACACTTGTGGACACTTTACATAAATAGCATGGTGTTGAGAGTGACTGCTGAGGCTCATTTGGTGGAAATTTGGATGGTGGACTTTGCATCCAAAGTTCAGGGAACTATCCACTCTGGGAAAATATACAGTAGAAAAGGCGTTAATTAAAGGGGGGGGGCTTCCATTGATGTTTAGCAGGTGCTGGAATAGCTGGCGCCAGTGTCCCTGTGAAGGGGCCCCGTGAATGGAGTGGCAGTCAATTTAAAGTGCACTGACCTGCTTAATGACCCAGCTAAAGGGTTTGTTAGCTTGACTTTGTTTTTTGTTGGTTATTAAATGTTTGTAAACAAAATGTTTTTGAGTGGGCTGGAGCTTCACCACGACGTTTGGGAATTGCGCATAACTGGCACAAACCTATGAGAGTGAGGACAACAAACAGTGGCATTTTCTAAATACCATGTCTGTGTAGAGGGGACAGGCGTTCATATTAGTAGGTCAGAAGGTCCTGGAATCACCACAGTGTCAGACCATGATCACAGCCTCTTCATCATGCATGACCTTAACCTCTCAAACAAACAAAACATGGATCAAGTTCTCTCATTCAAAACCATACTGGAATTTCTAAAAAATAGTCATGTCAGATACCATTTCCATATCACTGGGAAAATGATATATGGGAAATTAAAAAATAGATAAATAAAAAAGAAAAATAAATAATGTTAAAGAGTTTTAGTGTAGGGGAGTGGAAAAAAAATCAATGGATGGATAAAGTTCAAGTGAATTAGTGAAATGGAAATAGAATGAATGAATGCATGTGTGGATCGATAAGGATTTAATAAAACAAAAAAAACCACAAATAACGGAAGGAATGAAGGAAAATGAAATGAAAATCCACCATGTGTGAAGAGTGGGACAAACAAATATCACTGGATGATCACAGCAATCCTGACAGTCAGTATAATAATAATATAATCTGGGATCTGGAGATAAGAGGGAATCATCTGTCACAATAATGAGTCTACATCTGCACTGAAATGCAAATGTTTCAGTTTCCAAAATATCATGTGTAGAAGTAGCATTAGAAGTGAAGTGTTGAGCTTTTTAGTCCATTACCTTGGTTGAAAATACTACATGTGACAAATCTAGGAGATGCTTCTGCAGATCTGCATCAAGGTTTCACAAAAATAACTGGATCCAGTTGTAGATCAACAACATATTCTATGTCATGACACCAACAGAAACCTGTGGCTTATCCTGCCTTCACATGCTATGGGAATTATGTAAATACTAGTTATGAACTTGAAAATTGTACATGACCGCCCCCCCACGTTGTATTTTCTACTTTTGATCCACGAGCTGCTGAGATGTAAATAACCTTTGACCTTTTCAACATGGTGGAGAGCAACCCCCCCCAAAAAAATGCTGTAGCAGGTGAATTAACATGTCCAAAACTGTTTTACCCAAGTAACAGGTCACAATAAATTGTGTGTCAGCCATTTTTCATTTAACTATGACAACAAAAGCACTTGAACACAACGCTCTCGTAATTTCGAATTCTCACGTGGAAAGGATCATCTTCCCGATAGCACGTGAAGGCAGCATCAGATGCACAGTTGGAATAAAAAGGGTTGAAACGGTTGTATCAACAAACCCTGGAGAGTTCCGGTGTGGCATGTTCGACAGGTGACAGATGAACCTGAGCCACCTCTGCTGAGTCTGTCTATCATAAAAATCACTCTGAATCAATGAAGGTTAATCTGAACATCAAAGTGACTAACAACTGCGTTGGGAGTGAGTTGTTAATGACTCTTTCATGAAGTTAATGTGTCCAGTTTAAGTGTAAAAATATTGTTGTGTCCTGGTGGAAGTCCTGTAACAGTTTGGGTTTGTGTGACGTCCACACAGTTTGGTGCATTAAGTTGTTCTTGTGTTGTATTCTATCACATTTATGATGGATTTCATGGTGTTTTGTGTCATTTTTCTTGTTGGATTAATGAAGCTGTGCTGTCATGTAGGCTGGGCTCAAAACAAACATCCTGTGTGAAAGTACTTTAAATGAGTGTAAATTGGTCTTAGTGTCTATGACTATATATGACAGTATTTTATATTAAAATATTGGGGATTAATTATGAGACTATGGCAGGCCACCACAGTCTATATAATGAATGGGAGACATAAACATAAACACTATGTACATACTTGTGCAGTGTGTTGTTAGTGTGTTGATCCTGATAAAGATCAATGTGCACAATCATCTGCAAAAATGCTGGACTATGAGCTCTTTCGTTTTCCTACAACTTTTTCCATGTTTTCCCTACATTGTCACTAACCAACGTGAGCTCAAGTTGACTGAACAATAACGCCAAGAACACATAGAAAAGATGATGCCGTGGTGGATCTGTTGTCACACATCAAACAGACATAACAAGATAAAACTGGATGAAGATGAGAACAGTATAACAGATGCAACAGGAGAATGACAAAGAAAACACGGAATTAGATAATAGTGGTGTAAAAGGTGTAGCAAGAAGAAAGTGACAAAAAAATACCAGAAACTAAATGAAAACGATGTTAACGGCATAACTGAGGTGAAAATAAAAAAGATGCAGTAGTAATTCTTTGTATTAGTATAATGCATCAGTAGTACTATGTATCAGTACTATACATTAGCAGTACTATGTATTAGCAGTACTATGTATTAGCAGTGCTATGTATCAGTAGTACTATGTATCAGTAGTACTATGCAGTAATCACTTTGCAAACAAACACAACTTTTAGTGTAGTACACTAAAGTACTTGTACCACAGTGTATGTGAACTCCTCCATGTGGACACCTTTGATGGTCATTCGTCATTATGAAGTTGATAGAGTGCTGTTATTGCTCATACAAATGCAGCAGTTGTTATCGGAGCGGCTGACGGGTGGTTGTGGTTCCTCATCGGATCAGCTCCAGCCTGTCTGGGCCTGGACCACACCCTTCAGCCTGGCCCTCATGTCCCGGTGGCTGGTGTCGGATTTCCCCTGCACTCCAAACCTGCCTAGTACCACGCTGGTCATTGGCTGTCACAGCGAGGACCTGCCAGTCCATCCGCCGCCCCATTGGTCACTGGGGATGCTGGCACGTGTGTGATTGGCCGGTTTTACCGTATTGATGACTGGCAGAAGCTTTGGCACGGTGCAGGATGGCTCTCCACGGAACACGTTATTGATCTGGAAAAGAATTATACACAAGGGGCCTGGATGGTGGGTTCACATATCAAGCACAAATACTGGTTTCATACAGCTGCTGGGGTTGAGTAGACATGTGCCTGAGACTGGCACAAACTGTGGATTTAACTTTTAATAAAACTCCTGCATACAGCTCATGGTATATGCTGTATGTGAAAATAAAACCAGTTTCAAGGCTGAGTTTTGATCCTGAATGAAAATGACAGAAACCAAGAGAATATTTGTGGTTATAAGCCTCTGGAAACAGTCATCTTTATTTTATAGAAATACCAGGAATTCCTTCAGTCTGTCCGAGGCTTTTGTCCAACCCATTACTCGGACACTTTTCAGCTGATTCTGTTCTTTATGTGTACCTTTCTCTCAATTTTTGCATTTTTTTAAATACATTTTTGAAAAGATTGAAAGCTAAGTCTCAAAATGAATCCCTGGGTAGAAAGTGTATCAGTGAGCAGGAGGGGTAAGGTGCTGTGAGACCGGTTGGGGGTATTAGTAAGCTTTACCTACTTTTTCATTTGTTTGTTTTTATCGTTCTTATGTCCCCCTGAGATTTTCTCTGTTAGTGATTTTTCCTTTTTTAATCAGATTTTTGTAGATCCTTGATGAGACCCTCAACTCTATCATATAGGTGTTTTACAGAGGCTTTAACCACCATTTATGAGCTTCCAAAACAATTACGATGATAAAGTAATAAAAACTACACATTAAAGCATTTTGTAAGAGAAAAAGAAAAATGTATATCACAATAATAATAATTATTGTTTTGCCTTAATTTTGTTTCTTTTTTTTGTTTGTTTGTGTTTCTGTCATGTGGTGCGGTCAGGTTTTACCACTGTTTGTTTGTAAGCTGCTGTTTTGTTTGCTTGTCTTTGACATATAATCTGATTGCACTCTAACCCCCCCGGGATAAAAAAAAAAAAAAAAAAAAAAAAAAAAAGATAGGAGCCTTACTGACATCCACAACTTTACTGGATTATTCAGATCACACTGAAAGATGTTGCAGATTAAATGAAACCTAAAACATGCATCGTAGGGGGGGTAGTCAACAATTGTGACACTAACTATGAACATTTACGGTTGAGATACTTGACCTATTTCTGAAGGCACTTGACAACCTCGCAAATTTAAGTTGTTATTGATTTTTGATACTCAACTCAACTCAGCTGTATTTATAAAGCACTTTAAAAACAACACAGTTGACCAAAGTGGAGTACACAGACATAAAAACAAATTAAAACATGTACAAGAATTCATAAAAACAATAAAAGTAATTATACATTAAAACAATACAAGCCAACCTCTCACACTGAGTTAAAAGCCAAAGAGAAAAAATATGTTTTAAGAGAGGATTTAAAAACAGAAACTGAGTCAACCTGCCTGGTGTGCATAGACCATGCCGGTGAGATACAGGGCCATTGGTCCTATTTCTGTCAGAAGACACATCTTCATTCTCTGGGGAGAAGATACATACTCTCCCCACTGCACTTAAACTAAGCAAAATGTAGTGTTTCCTCTCACACATACATTCCAAATTGAACACAAACATCACCCGTCTGTTCCTTCAGTAAATCTCTGCTGTAAACCTGTGTTTCCAGGGGATTGTTTTTAACTCTACTACTATATTTGATCCTTCTGTGTGTGTGTGTGTATGTGTGTGTGTGTGTGTGTGTGTGTGTGCCTGCCTGCGTGCATATGTTTGTGTGTGTCTATGCCTGTCTGTGTGTGTGTGTGTGTGTGTGTCTGTGTGTGTGTGTGTGTGTGTGTGTGTGAGTGCGTGCGTAGTGTGTTCACATAATGCAGTGCCTGGCATCTTGTTTCCAGCACAGACCAGACCATACAGTAGCACTGATGACCTGGTCCAGGCCAGTGTCCAGATGCTGATGTAACAAGTGTTTGTGAGTCTTATTTGGGTTAGAGTGGCTGCTCATGTGCCTGTCAAAGGGCTTGTAGAGTTCAATTTGCTTTTACATACAGTACTTACATACCTGTAAAAGCGGATCTAGTGAGACCTGTTTGATCAGCTCTACATGTGGATCAGTGACAGAGGTGGAAAGGACTGAGGTTCAATGAGTGTTCCTGTGTTTGTGTCTTCCTCCAGTGGACGTGAGACCAGCAGCGCTGCCCACGCCGGTGCCCCCCAACACCACAGCCATCCTTCCCATGGACCTGCGCATAGTGGACCCCCACCATCACCACCACCACCACCACCACCACCAGCAGCAGCAGCAGCAGAGCCCCTTTGGCCTGGTTCCCCCACCTCACCCGACACCACCAGCCTCCACCGCTTCCTCTGAGTCGGGTCATGGGCGGGTTATGGGTGAATACTCGTTAGAACCTCTGTCCCTCGTTTAACAACTCTTTTGCTCCTAAAGAGGCTAGAGGACCCCCGTAGACCTGTGTTATGTCATTGTAGACATAATAAATGGATCATCTTTTGGGGACAATTTTGGAAACCTGTCATTCAATCCTTCTTTATTTACAGTCTATATTCACAGCCTGGTCTGTATAGATTTGTAGCTTGCTAACATTATCTTATTCTCCAAAATTTCTAGCTGTGAATTATAAGTTTATAAATGTTCTTATATCAAGTGAGAATATAGTTGTTTAAATTTGGCATGTGGTTGATTTATAAATATATAGCCGACTTGAACATTTTCAGACATGTGCACTTCTACTAGCCATTCCCATTACCACCTACTGACAAGTCAAGAACAGCCTTCTTACCATGGTTTAAAAATATATTCTATTCCAGTGCAAAGAGACCATGTGTTTCCCCCACAGAGTTCGGTGTCACATCCACACTGAAGCTGTGGTTTTTCTTCTTCCTTAGATTAATCCAACTAGGTGCAAATAGCTCTAGTTGGCTCAACCACTGATAGGCCATTGGCTATTGTGAAGGCACTGTGAACACTGTTGTCTTCGTCGTCGTTGTCTTCATCATCATTGTCTTTGTCATTGTTGTCTTTGTTGTCTTTGTCATTGTTGTCTTCCTTGTCTTTCCCATTGTCGTCTTCGTCAGCAAAAATCTTTGCTAATGAAACTAATAGTTGGATTAATTTCAAATAATATATGAAATTGGGAGGATGTCTACAAAGTTTCTTCACAGTTGTGAGAAATTTTTATTTGAATTTTTGACAAATTTTTGAAATATTAAAAATGTGTCATTACTCATAATGGTCCATATTTTGATGGCTTATAACGTGGAAATGGCACCAATATACTTACTATTGAGCACTGATAGGAAATTATATATGGACTTTCATTTAATTTCTTGAGTTATCCTCCAGTGAAAGCACCACCCTCTTCTACTGGGAGATTGATCTGCATCAAAACCACAGGACTCTAACGCAGTGGTAGAACCTGACAACCTCGCAAATTCAACTTGTTAATGAGTGTTGATAGAACATGCTGGTGAGATACAGGGCCATTGGTGCTGTGTATTTTTTTTAATAATGATGGTTACAAAGTTTTACTTGTGGCACATGAATCCTCTCCCCCATCCCTTGATGTAAGGTGCTCTTGGTCATCTACACATCAGCACAGTTACTTTGGAAGCAGTTTTAGTGGCTTAGAGCCCTGCTGTTACCTACTCTAGGTGGAAAAGGGCTGTTACTGTGGTTCAAGGCTGTATTACTGCATGTGTTCCTTCCCTCAACACACTGACTGAACCATGTCTCAAACCCTTCTCCAGGCCACCAGGAGCAGCAGCTTCAGAAGGAGCTGGTGGTGCTCAAACAAAAGCAGCAGCTCCAGAGGCAGCTACTGATCGCAGAATTCCAGAGGCAACACGAGCAACTGTCACGACAACATGAAGCTCAGCTGCAGGAACACATCAAGGTGAGGTGGAGGGGCAGGCTGGACACATCACAGCTAATGTTCATGTCCTTATTGGTGTGTTTAGGTTGTTGAGGGGAGTGGGAGGAAACAACCTGGACGACACTCAACAGAACTCTACCTTCTGAAGGACAGAGGAAACACCAGACTATGAAGGTGTACTACGCTGCCATTCGGTCTCATGGCAGTATTTTGCTGCATAGACAAGTTTTTGTGAACCTTGGCACTGGAAATCTTTGTTTTTGTTTTTTTTTTTGTTTGTGATTCACTTTGCTAAAAGCCTCATTGGTGTTGCCACAACCACAAATCAGCCAATAAGTACGATGAGTCTGGGCTGAAAATAACAGTCCAGTCTGCTGCCATGCTTTAGTGGACTGTGGGTGATGTCATGTCCTTTAGAAAAGTTAACTTGAAATTAAAAATAGGTCTTCATTTGAAAACACTGAGAGAATAAATTCACATTTTTGCGTTTACCTTAGAGTTAAAATTATTTAATAATTTTCTTGGGAAAATGATTTCCTTTGGGACGAGTATCACACAGTAAAGTCTAATAAATCATATATGTCCACTGTACCACGCCTCAGCACAGATCCTGCTCATGTTGAATCAGCAGCTGGTAGTCGAGGCTGAAGAAGGCTATTGTTGGCTGTTTGAGTTCTTACTAATATTTAGATCCCTAGATGGTATATAAAAGGTAGGAAGACATCTGTGTTAATATTCACAAAATATTAACAATTCATTGATACCAAACAATAAATCAGACATTTATTTAAGAGGTAGATTGTGTGAACTCTCTGGTGACAAACGTATGATTCTTTATAATATATTTCATTTCTCAGGATGCTTCACACAGACATTATTTAGTATGTGTTTGGGGTAGGACCAGTATGTTAACAAAAGCCAATATATGTGACAGATCATTTTAGCATTTTTAATGTATAGGGTCCAAGCAGAAATGCCACAGGGGACTTGTTGTCATTTTTACTATTATTCTTACTTTTCTCAGCTAAAAGTTTTTTGTGCAGCAAAAAGTGTAATATCTAGAAGCACAAAAATTGACCCATGGGTTGCCAATTCCTCTCACAACCAAAAAATGATTGACAACAAACACTTTGTGATTTACTTCAAGGTTTTGTCAAATTGATTTTTAACTGTCTGAAGAGAACGATGCCGTCTGTAATCAGTTACTCCTTTACTTTGCTCCTCCTGTGTATCCTGTTATTGAAGCTTACCGACTCATTGCTTACAGATACTTAGCTTCATACATGCATTGCACCTTGCATTGTCATTGTTTTACTGTGAAGGCACAGTGTTTATTGTCTTCACCGTCGTAGCAGTATCTTCAAACATCTTCTCTAACAAAACTACTGGTTAGATTCCTAAAAAATCTTATATGTAGCTTTCTTGGGACTATGTCTACAAAGTTTGTTCACAGTTTTAAGAAATTTAGATTTTTGCATTTTTTAAATATTAACCATTTGCCTTTACTTATAATGGGCCATATTTAGTTGGCTTATCAAATGGAGGTGGTAGAGATGATGAGTTATACGCAAGTGAAAATACTTACACTTACTATACTTAAAATATACTAATAATTATTATAATATATTATACTTAAAATACTTACACAGAATACACTTCTATTGGGAGATTGATCTTCTGCATCAAGACCACAGGACTCTAACATAGCGGCAGAGCCTGACAACTTGGCAAATTCAACTTGTCAATGATTCCTGATAGAACATGCCAATGAGATACAGGGCCATTGGTCCTATTGTGTTTTCTGAAGTGAAGCCATACATTTTACCATTTACTGCGGCAGAAAGTCCCGATGTGTTTTAAAATAAAAATGTGTTAGTGTGGACATTCATCCTTATCCCTTCCTCCAACAGCACCAACAGGATTTACTGGCACTGAAACATCAACAGGAGCTGCTCGAGCATCAGAGGAAGATGGAACAGCAGCGTCATGAACAAGAGCTGGAGAAGCAGCAGAGGGAACACAAACTACAGCAGCTGAAACACAAGGAGAGGGGGCAGGAGAGTAAGTAGACCGCTCAGCTGTCAGGATTACCCAAAGAGATCCACATATTAACCAAAGACAAAAAAAAATATGATCTGGTTTGGTCCACGACCCAACGGTGTTCAGGTTACTATCAGAGATAGAAAGAAAGAACACTGAAAACATTCACATTCACAAGAAGTTGGCAACAGAGAATTTTGTCTTTTTCTTTTGAGAAAATGATCACAATAGTTGGCAATTAATAAAATATTTGCTGCAATTCAGTCTCAAGTGGGTCACAACAGTAAAATACTACCATAATAACCTATACATAATGTCAACCCTGAATTTTTAGCTTTGTTTTAGTGTAAAAAAGTTAAATTACATGAAAATGTTTACATTTGTAATCTATCCTTTCACAAAAATTTTTTATAACTTGAACAAATATGAAATATATGAAATGAAAAGTAAGTGTGATTTTAACAATATTCTGCAAAATTTTGTAAAGTTGTTATGCACATGCATAAATGATAAGCTTGAGGCATAATATTCTTAAAATTATTTTTCAAATAATGTCAGGTTGTTTGTGGTTGTTCATGTTATTCATCTTTGTTAAAGGATATGTTGTAGATGTAAACATTTTAATAATGTAATTTTACTTCTTTCACTGTTATATTTTTACAGGTCCAGCCCACTTGAGATCATATTGGGCTTTATGTGGTCCCTGAACTAAAATGAGTTTGACACCCCTGTTCTAAATGAAGTTGTCTGCTGTAACATTCATTCCCTTTCTGTCTCCTGAAAACTGGCAGAGTCTGTAGGATCTGCTCAGAGTGTTTCATATTGTCACAGCAGGTGTCGGAGAGACTGCAGCCCTCGGTCAGAACAACCCGACCTCACACTCTCAGGAAGAAACCATGACAAAACCACACCTGGACAGATATAGACACATCCACATGACAAAACACACACCTGGAGAACCATCCACACACCTTCAGGAACAGACCCCCGACAGAAGCATCCCTGGACAGATGCTCAGACACACACCCTCATTACCACCATCCACACTTCACTTATACATGAAATGAGCTAATATCACAAAACAGACTCCAACACAGAGTTCGCAGGACTGCACAACCACACACATTTTAAATATAGATGAAACTTTCACAAAAATATTTTCTCTGTTGATTTAGTCTCAGCCTTAGTTTTCATTAACTACAGGGAGTGAAGCAGATCCAGCTCAAAATTAGCATAACAACTTCAACACAATGGCATATTGACATTAGTCATGATAGTAACATATACTGTAGTTGGTAGTGGATTTATTGGCAGGTTGATCATTGTAATTCTCATGGATATTAAAAAAGTAAATATATGAACAACTTCAACTGTGCACAAATATGTTTTACAATAATTAATATGGTTATAAATTGCTGTAATGTAAAGTTTTTTGGCCATACTTCAAAGGCTTTTCCCCCTAATTTTTATTTCTAGTTGTTTTGTCAAAGTCCTTTTGTTAATATTTTTCATGATTATTCATTCAATTGTTTGATCTTTAAAACAGTGAAGGATGTTGATCTTAGTCTTAGCCCTGTTGTCACAGATGAGGAAAGAGACCTTTAGGTCTGAATATTTTTCTGCTGAACCCACATCTGGGAGCAGGACTTGTGTGCCAGTACAGTCCACCGTGTGGAGCGTTCTCATCCGGGCGGAGGGAGCCTCCAGTTTGACGTCTGTGGAAAGAGCACTGGGCTGTAAACAGAGGAAGCTTTGTTAAGTACTACAGTAAATTGCATCGAAGGCAGTCTCATAAAAGCCAATTTGCTTCTGTGGTGAAGTGGACATATTGGGATGTCAGCACTTCTGGCTGCACTGTGATTTAGTGAGTTTATATTAGTTGTTGTCACATATCTGCTTCACCGGTGTTATTCTCAGGATCCACACTTTACCAGTTATTATTATCTGATTCTTTTCTCTGTCGCTGCCACAGTCACATTCCAATGATAACACACCTCCTGTGTTTTCCTTTATTCTCCAAACACCTATTTTTTTTAACACCTTTATTGCTCTGCTTTGAGAGTTTACCCATTTTCTGCTCCGTCTCTTGTTCCTCTCACCTAATCCCAGGGCAATTTGTTTGTAGCTCTCAAATGAAGGTGGTAATTAATGTGAGACTGAGGGTTCAGTGTAACTCATGATGTGTGTTTTCAAGGTGAGATTCACTGTACTGTACTGTCAACTGAGATGACATTCAGACTCATTACTTTTCATTTTATGAGTCTTTTAAAACAAATAAAGGGATGTCTGTCCACACCAGCATTTTATAGTTGCTGTTCATTTGAACACCCCTGAAATGTCATGTTGTCCAGGGGGTTGACTCCATGGGAACTGATCATAGACTGTGTATAAGTAGTGAATGGTGGAACCATGATATCAAAGGTGAGCTAATGCTGAGTGGTAGTTGCAGACGTGGTAAACTTCAGCCAGCATCATGTAATGAAGTCATTCTACAGTCTTAAGTGGAACCTGTTAACTATAACTACGGTGCAGGTGTCTGCCAGGAAAAATGTGTTTTATTAAATAAACCATAACTCCAACCCAGTAGACACCAGAGCTTCTATTGTCCCTGAGGTCAAACTAATGGAGAAAAAAAATGTAAAGACCAACCACTAGAGCAGGGGTGGGCAATCCTGGTCCTCGAGGGCCGGTTTCCTGCATGTTTTAGATATTTCCCTCTTCCATCACACCTGGTTCAATTAATGATCAGCTCATCGCCAAGCTCTGCAG
>JAPQRQ010000015.1:4338286-4349054 GCA_037367365.1 Apogon talboti | reverse complement strand
TCATTAATTGAACCAGGTGTGATGGAAGAGGGAAACATCTAAAACATGCAGGACACCGGCCCTCGAGGACTGGAGTTTGACACCCTTGCCCTAGTTCATCTGGAGGTTCTAAAATGGCATTGCTGGGTAGGTGATACGTCTCAATTATTTTTTTCTTCCGTCATTCCAAAAATGTTGACTAGAGCAGAGAAAATTTGTTCTCTGCGTTGCCTTTGCTTGTACCTATGCCGCCTCCTCGCCACAACAACTGCAGCCAGTTTTGCGCAAAACTGTGCCAGTTAAAACCTGCCTTTCAGACATGCTAAATATATATGCAAAATCAACCACTGCAATCAGTTTCAGGTGTGGTAAATCTTAAATCTAAATAAATATTTGCATTTACTCCTCCCAATAATTTTGCATGTTCTAGCAGAAACACCCATATTGCATATTCATCAAGGCAAACACACTAAATAGGTTGCGCAAGCTATTTTGCCCATTTGAGAGATGCAACCCTCGGTGCATCCTGTTAGTAGATAAGTTTCAATGTGTTTATGGGTGCGCAGTCAAGTTAGCACACGTTTTTACACATGCAAACCTTTAGTAAATCAGGCCTTCAGTGGCTAACCTTCACACTTGTACCTGGGGGATCAAGCAGCAAAGTGAATCTACTCAACACTGTTGTGACAATGATGATATGGCATTCAGATGCCGTTTTTGTAGGTTTGGGTTCTGTGAGACTTTTTGTGAATTGAGCTAAAAAACGAGTAGAGAACCCCAGGACCACAGCAACACGACGACTCACTCATTTGCAGAATTATAATGGTCTCAGCCAATGAAGTTATTGTTTCACTGTCATTATTACTTGAAAATCCATTGCCTGGTTTTCATTAGACTTGCTCTAAAGGTACAGCCAAGGACAAATCCATTATTGTCTGGGACACCATTAAATGTTCAGTGTGTGACCTGTAGTGACATCTAACAGTTCAGTTGCAGATAGGAACCTTGTTCACCGTGCCCTACAGTGGTCGCTAAAATTGTGAAACTTAAAAACTTATTGGACCTAGTGATTGGTGCATTCTGGGCTTTTGAGTTAAGACAATATTTGCTCTGGTCCACAGACATATTTGATTACAGCAATGAACCTTCATTCTGGATGCCACCCTCCTTAATACAGAAAAAAGAAGTAGTTCATTCAGAGTTAAGAAGACATTGAGTGCACACACACTCCAAGGCTTCAGCTTTTAGTCTTGAATCTTAAAAAGAAACATCGTCTGTATCATGACAGCAGTATGATTTTAAATAAAAAGCTTTAGGGAATGCCTCATTAGCAGATGATGGCTTTGATTAAATTGTGAAAAACAAATTTAGATGTTGCCTGTTTCTTGTGTCAGTTGGCAGCAAGTGATGTCAGCTGTTTTGAACAAAGGAAAATCATTCATTTGTGGGAAGCTTTGATAAACTGAAAAAAGAGAGGCTGAAATATCCCTGATCAGATCAAAATGGCAGGAAGCAAGTGTTTTTATCATAATCTCAGTGAAGGTCTCTGTAATGGACGTGGAATGCAGCTTGAGGACGTCAGTGGGGGATAGAGCTTGAAGGAGAAAAGGGGTCTGGTGGTTTTCAGTTGCTGACAAAGTCCAACAGTGGCCTCAGATGGCAACAAGACAGCGTCATTAAAAGTCAATCCTAAAAGGCTATATGGGTAACTATAGCCTCAGCAACCAAGTCAAGCAGCAAAGTGAATCAGAGCACTGAGTGGCTGACAGTCATATTTATTTCTGATGTCTCCACAGAGTGTGTTTTTCTTTTTTCTTTTTCTTAAGGATATTTGAAGCATGTATTGTGTGTTTGTTGGATGAGTGTGAATGGAGTGAATGAGTCGGCTCAGACATGGGACCACAGCTGGATTACATGGTCAGCTGTGCTTTTGTTTATGAAACGCTTCAAACTGGCCGAGCGTTTGTATTGTCTGTATGTGTGTAGAACCAGACGTCACTGTGCTGAACATTTCTGGGCAAACTTAAACCATAACTTAGAAGCAATGCCAGAACATACTTCATAGTCAACTGCTGGATCCTATGATCAGTGCAAGTCAAAAGAAACTAAGAAATTCATTCATTGTACAAGTAGCGCTGATATCATGTGTCAGACTATACACTGATTTTTGTAGCTGTGGCATGGTAACATATTTGAAGTGTTCCTTCCATCCTCTTCAGCCCCGTTGGAGCTTGTACTCAGTGTTTTACTGCTTGCCAGTTTGAGAAATATATCTGTGCTTTTATTGGCAGGTTAAGTCAGGCTTTGCTATAATGAGCATTAAGTTTCCTTTGAAAGCAGCTCAAATTAGCTGGGAAAGAGAGGGACCAAAATTGCTGAATGGACTTTACAGGCTGTTTTATTCTCCCCAACACTGTAGTAGGTAATCGTGAAGTCTTTCTAGTTAAATAGCTCATGAATGATGCATTGGTGACTACACTAGTCAACTCTGAACTCAGGACTAATTGATGATTGCCTGCGAACAGATGTTGGCCCACTCCGGATCACGGTTGTTAGCAATTATTTGATAAACAACTGGCTAATATGCTAATTGTAAGCAGCTGTCGGTGAGGTTTTTCGGTGTTTACACTCCAGTTACAGTAAGACGCTCGACTTCACCTGTCCCCCCTCGAGCCTAACTATTCACCACAACCACCCCATGAGGCAAGCCTTAAACCCCCCTCTCCAAAAGGTCACCTGCCCTGCACAATACACATCATTACCTTGTTCAGTTAGCATAACATAATCAACTGGTTTTAGTGACTGCCAGCATATGCTCATGGACACAACAGTAAACAATGGATACCTTGTGCGTTTTTCTTTTGCTGAACAAGTGGAATTCCTCGTCTTTCCACTGTTCTGGTTTCAGCCTCCCTCTGGAATGTTTTTTACCGGGGAACATTCCTCACTTTTAGCTCATGGCGCTGCACTGTGTCTCCGTTTATTTGGCGAGGACTGAGCATATTGGAACACATGGAAATAGACTTCAGATAGAAATCACTCAGCACTGACAGCAGAAAACCCTTCCCTATTAACCACGGCAGCTCATCCTATGCAATAGTCGAGGACAGGCTCAAATAAACAGTTGTGTGGCTGTGGATGATGTGGAAGACAGATGGATGCTTGTATCTAAGTGTCATGCCAGTCTGTGTGTTTGGATACTTGTGTTGGCTTACCTGCCAGGCGGGGGCCCCCGGAGAACCCTGACAAGAGCCATTAAAGTTTATAAGCATGAGGCCCAGCTGTCAATCAAGCTGACGGCCTGCCCTCTTCCAACCCGGCTGTGAGGTGAACCCCACAAAACCCCAGAGAACGCCTGACCCGACTTTGACAGAGGCATAGTAACCGGGTTACTATGGGTTGGGCCGGGCTCGGCTCATACCGTTTTGGGAAATGGTGAGTCGACGGCTGCTGTAGCCTGAAGGCTGGGAAAGGACGTTTTTTGACTGAAAGATTGATGGGTTTAGTCTCCACATTGGCTTGGAAAAATTTAGGGTGGGTGTGACTAATAGGTGCTGCTGTTTCTAAAGCCACCTCAGCCATAATTACAGCACGTTAATGCCAAAGTCCAAGATGTCTATAGCTGATAGTCCAGGAGAGCAGCCACACCACTCTCTTGGTTAGTGATATTTTTTCAGGTACTGCTTGAAAAACTATCTACTTTACAAAAATTAGATAAGTTTGAAGGTTTATCAGACACCAACACTGCACAACAGTTAATAACCAGGCCAAAGGACACAACAGTAATTTGGTTCATTTTGTCTAGAAACCTGAAGCTGGATTTACGTTTGCCCTCTGATCCACTGTTTGACATCTGACCCTTCTCACACTTCAAATGTAGTTTCAAGCTCCTCCATTTAGTCAAAGCTGTTGTCTAATACATGTTTGCAGTTTTTGATACCTGTGGCTGTGTTTTGGCTGTTTACGTCTAATGTGACATTTGAGGTGGCTCCTCATATTGGAGGAAGCACAACTACTGTGATGCTTCCACATGAGGATTGTCTCGACTCTGTCTCCACAACGCACTGTCCATGTCCCCTTTAGATCCTCCTGAACCTGCAGAAATGTTGCATGTTGAATCCATATATTCAATATTTGGTGTCTTGTCAGCAGTCCTCACATACCTGTCATCATTTATTCACTTCTATTGTACTTTTATTGTTTTACTGTACTTTCACATTTGCCTTTTATCAATCCACCAACTTTTCCATCCTTCCCGAGCATGTAAGATTTTTTTTTCAGTATTTCAAGGAAAAATCTTCATTCCACTCTTCATAAAATTTTTTGCTTATGTAAAATGTGTTTTTAAAAAATAGCCTACACTTATTGACATTAATGAGAAGAAGGTTCATGTGTTGAATCTCTGGTATCCCTCCTATTGTGAATCTTAATGTGACACTCTGTGTCTGTCGTCTGTGTTTGTGAATGCATGAGCCTCTGTCCATTCCTGTGTGCATGATGTAGGCTGTCGTGCCACAGCAGGATTAAAGTATCCCTCTCCCCAGACTACCTCTTCCCTCGGCCCTGCTGACCCCTCCCACTCACTGTTTGTTTTAATTAAAAGAAAACTTTCAGCCTTGGCCAAGCAAGACGGACTGATGATGACTTTTTCCTCTTCTCTCTGGCATTTGCTGCCTCATTCCCAAACTCTTGGCCAAAGCCTTCTCTTCTTTCACTCTGTGTGCTTCTCAGTTCAGTCCCTTTATTCCAGTGTTGCCTTTGCTGGAGCTAAATGAGCCTGTTTGACAAAATGGGATGAGAACGTGTCGTATGTGCAGTCGGCCAAAGGGGAAATTGAATCATTCCGGGTTGAGAAAGCACGTCGGGGAATAGCCCTGTTTCCTCCGTGCTGTGGTTTGGACTCTTTCATAAGAGTGTGTGTGTGTGTGTGTGTGTGTGTGTGTGTGTGTGTGTGTGCACGCATTTGTGTACACTAGTACTACTAGTATATACTAGTATTAGTACTACTACTATATACTAGTACTAGTCTTTAACTCCTTAACTCGTTCTTAACAGTGGGACACAGTACAAAGCTGACATTGTAGTTTGTGTCATAAAGTAGTGAACCTGGGTGTGAGTGGGAGGAGTTGTACATCTGCATCTGCATGTGCATGTGCAGACCCTGTTTCTATTGTGTCAGCAGCTCAGACCCCCTCCCCACCTCTTGGACCAATCCAACATTGGGCTACGGTCCACATTCAATTCTCCAAACCAGGAGGGAATGGCATGTCGGAGGTTTCTGCAGTGATTTGGAGCAGTGTTCCGGGACACCTGTCAGTCACATTTATAAAAAATACAATCCATCCCCAGTGCAGTAAAAAATGCTCAAAGCACCCATTGGCGATCCACAGGGTTAGGGTTGGGTTGTTTGGTTATTTGCATGCATGTTTTCTAAAGTAATGTAAATTGTTTTGACAATTGTATTGAAAATGAAATCAAGTACAAAAGGCTAGCATACATTCTGTTTTACGGATGTGAGGAAAATCTCCGCCTAAATGCAATTATTTTGTGCCATTTCTTTAGCAGCCTATTTAGTATACTGATAAGAGGAAATCAGAATATTATGATATCATGTTACCTCCACGTAAATACAACTATTTGGTATCATTTATAACTTACTTAACATGTATATCTTTTTAATAACATGCATCAACTGTAATTTTTCATAGTGGATATTATTAAGATAATATCCACTATGTTCATGTGGAAATGCCATTAAAAATTGTCAGAGATATTAATTTACACACAGCTTTGCTGTTTTTATTTATACTATAGATAAAGCCTGTTGTGAATGGGGTCGGAAGTGAATCCCCTTGGGAAACACTGCTCCAGAGACAGGAATTGCACTTAGCTGATTTAGGTCCACAGAGGCTTCAGTGCAGTTCAGTTGCAGTTGGTTTCCGTAGTTACATTTGAGCACAAATGACTTTAGATGATTTTTGTGTGTGTTCTAGTTGGAGCCCCTTCTTGATGAGGTTCTGCAGCAGAGGCCGAACCCCAACGCTGTCCACTCAATGGAGAAAGTCATCCAAGCTCATAGTGAGTGTGTTATTTCCACTGAGACCTGCATCAGTGTATGTGTCGTCTGTCTTATTGAATGATGCTTTGTTATTCAGTTTGTCATTTTGATGTCTTCTACTTATGTTGATAGTACAGTTATAACACATGATTGTAATGATATGGGTTTGGTAAATATTACATGACAGTAACTGTCCTGCTCTGTCCTGATGTTTTGTAGGTAAGTACTGGCGCTCGCTGCAACGCTCCGCCTCCACCCTTGGTTGTTCGTTGACCGAAGCCCTCCAGCAAGATGCAGATGAAGCTGAGACCGTCTCTGCTATGGCCTCTTTGTCTGTTGCTAACAAGCACATTGGAAAGAGGTATCAAATGTGGCCTTTTTACTTTAAGTATATTGTGTACCTGTTGTTTATGAGTGTCTGTGTGTATGTGATTTAGAAAATACACTGCTCAGCTCAAAAAGTCCCAGATGTAATATTTCATTGGACAGCTTTTAGCTTTGATGACAGGATGCATTCACTGTGGCATCATATATGCCATGCAATGCTTATGCTGTGTCACAGTAAATGTCACAACATTTATGTCTGTCCATAGCTGCATTAGTTTTTGTCCAGATTATGTAATGATGATAGACAGTTGGACATTAAGTCTTCTCCATCATATCATGAAGAAACATATGAACTGCTGCAGTAATTATCCAATGGAAGGATCTGAACTGTTTACTGTGTTCAATGCAGGTGCAGACCTTTTTTGCCCAGGCTGAGTAGAGAGAGAAGTAGAGTTGCAAGTATTTATAATGGTGTTCAAATCTAGAATGTGGATATAAAGCTCATTGAATCTGTGATATACAGTTCCTGAATTGTTCCACCACCTGCTGCACCACCTTAATTTTAGGTCCTGCAGCCAGTTTTTTTGATAGGGTAATAGTACAAAAGAATTAGAATCCTAGATCTGAGTTCAAACATAGGGTTCCACCCCCACTGGTTCATAGATGGTAAATAAAATGCAATATGAACATAAACACAGATATAGCTGACATTCTGTTTGGTGTTTTGCTCAGAGCGGAAGAGGAACCAATGGAAGAGGAAGGCCCTCTGTAAGGAAACATCCACAGCCTTTAACCACCCAGACCAGTCTTCGTCTTTGACGGCATTCTCATCCTGCCAAATCTAAGTCTCACCACACCAGATCAACAGGTGTTTGATGAACTGAGGGAGGAAGCAGAGCTGACAGAAGCGAAAGGAGCAGTGAGGATGAGCCACATACTGGCTGGTCAGCGGTCCAAACCCTGGTCGGCACAAAAGTGTTGTATTCAGATAAACTCACCTGACTCCACCATCGCGGTGCCAGTGCTTGGGAAACACTGCATATGTTCAGATGTGCCAGTTGGTTCTATACACAGATAATCTACTCGGTATATTATTCCATGTTTTTCTGTGTGTTACCTTGATCTTCTCACTTTGATCAAAAGTTGCCAGAGCCAAAATTATTGTGACTCTGCTTTGTGGATCATTCCAGTTTTTTCAGAAAATACAGACAGACAGAATGAAAAAGTCACAGTTGGTTCCATTGGAAATTAAAACATCTGCAGATGTTCTCATTCCAACATGACTGACAGTAAAACACTGTATGTATGTGCCTTTTGTCAAATTTGGTGAATTTTCAGTTGAACTTTAAGATCTTTGCCTTAAACAATGGGAATGAGGCCTCTTCCCCCAAACCCTTCTACATTTCTGTTCCATAGATACCCACTGCCTGCATGTTGTTGGCACATAGACTGGAGGACCTTGGCACGTTTACTTGTATTTTTCTTGTATCCAGTCCACTGTACCGTCCCTTCCTGTCACTCAACCTTTTTTTTTCTCCTTTTATTTCTAATCTCAGCTTGGAGGGTATTACTCAGCCATAAATTGGAGGTGGATCAGTTTAAAATGAAGGTTTGGTGGTGTTCTATTAAGTAGTTCAAACAGCGAGTTGTTCTAGCATGCACTGAAGTAGAGCAGCAGGACGTCTGAAAACCATAACACTGTTAATACTGTAGTTGTACAACAATCAAGCCAAAGCATGATGGACTGTCATTTGTGTTGAGACAAACCACTTACAATCACTAGCACATGACAAAGATGCACCACTGACTGTTTTTACACTCTCATGCCTCTTGAAATAGTGTCATGTTTTGCAGATTAAGGCATAAAGATGAATTAATGACATATGAAGAGGCCTCTCTGCAGCTCCATGGTAACAAGGACCATACCACCTGGGATTTCCAAAGGGGTGTTCCAGGGCTGCACAGCTGTTCACAGCTGCTCTTTAGCCGCTTGTTAAGCACATCTGCTCGCCAAATGTCAGGTGATCTGAGGCAGGTGTGTACGTCTGCTCATGTACAGTGAAACACACACTGCTTTGTTTAGATTTATCTGTACATACACACACACACACATACACACACACACACACATATATATATATCCTTTTGTGGCATTTTATCCACTCTCAAACTATGTCACAAATGTCCTATTTTCATATGACAATGTCCATCCTTAAAAATAGAGGGCATGCACTGATGTCATTTTCTCAGTGGAGCATTTTATAAGCAATTTTGGAATAAATCCAGCATTACAACTTCTTTTAGAAACAAAAACTGCACAATTGCAAGTTGAATAAACAATAATCTGCCTAAATTAAAGACAGCTAAAGTCTAGATTTTTTTTGCCACACTGGGACCCTTTGACTCTTGGTCATACTTTTGTTTCTTAAACTGTGTGAATAACTCAGAAAACACAAAACCTATCTCACTTTGTTTAGTCATCCAGTCCACACCAACAGTGGTGAATTATGTGCAGCTGCTGTGACAGCTAAACTACTGGTAATGGTAATCAATAATGCAATGATTTGTTGCATAGTTCAAACAATGTATTGCTAGAGGGAGAACAAGCTACACTTGTAATCCTTTAACCCAATGGAAACATTACACATGTTGGTCAGATAAAGGTTCATTATGCAGCTATGTGGCCACTTATGTGCTTATATTGGTCTGGTTTGTGTTGGTGCCGGAATATCTTAATTCTGCAGTAGTAGGATTGACATTTTCTTTGCTTCCTTCTGCTGTCTGCTTGTTACTGCTGCCCTCATTGCTACGGTAAAGAATGATGCATTTTTTTTGGTAGGGATTAAGTCATTTTTCTAAATACACTTCCATGTTCCACTATTTTGAAAATGCACTGTCGCAGCCTCCTGGTGTCTGCATCAACATGAGTGTGACTCATTTAAAGAACTAGACCAATAACCCAGAGTTTTTTTGGCCACTACACTAGAACAATAATGGAGGAAGTTTTTCCTCACCACTGTCTCCAAGTGTTTGCTCCTGGAGGATTCTGTTGGGTTTCTGTAAGGTGGCTTGAGAGTCTGGTTTGACCAGCTCTATATGTAAAGTGTCATGAGATAAATTTGTTATGATTTGGCGCTGTACAAATAGACTTTGATTTGATTTGATTTGATTTGGAGGATCAAATCAACAGCTAACAGCTATCACAAGTTCCTATGTCCAGCAGGTTTTTGAGTCAAAGTCATGCACTAAATTAACAAGTTTTTCAGTGCTTCAACATCAGCTATCATTAGCTTAGCTAATGTCAACAAATGGCCAGCTGTCAACACAAACAAGCAAACTGTCAAGGAGTAGAACACAAGGCACTAAAGAATGTTGGAGTGACTAGAAGGATTTTCTCTCCCTGCACAATACAGACTAACACAGAATTTATACAAGCACATGTAAAGCTGACAAACTGCTTTATGTCATATGAACAACATATTACTTCAAAAGTGTCTGTCGCCATTAGCTTACTAGTGCATAAAACAATGTTTGTAACAAGTGTTATTATATAGAGAGTTGAAGTCCCGTTCCTTCTGGTTGTGCCTCATGAAACTTTATTTCAGAAAAAAAAAACAAAACTGTATTACAGTCAGTGAGACACAAGTAATTTTTTTTAAGATAATTTTATAAGTCAAGACAGTCCCTGTTTGTGGTAAAACTGTTTAAGTATCAGACTGTGAAAATATGTAAATACAACTACACACCTGAGAGTGAAGGTAATGTCATCATAACTGTGTCTGTCCGTGCTGTGTTCAGTCACTGTAGATGTTTCTGCAGCTTCAACATGACCAGACCAGAGTGATTCTCACCTTTTACTACTTTTTCAACTCACTTGGTGTTGATGTGTATCATATGCAACGACAGATGCAGTCCATTGAGCTGTTCAAAACAAAACTAAAATTTTCTTTACTACTGCTTTCTTTGCTGATAAAATAATCTTTTTAATTGACACCCGTTATATGTGTAAATGGTGAAACAATTCAAAGGAGATCAAATAATTGTTTGTCTCTCACCATTGACAGCTGTTCATATTTGTTTGGAGTTAGATTGTCATGGGCACAGTGGAAATAGCAGGACTTGAGCTCCCTATTGAACACATCTATTTAATTTTACCTACATGAACAGGTTTCCATGTCATCACAACAGTTCTTTTCCATGTTTGGCTGCATTGGACCTGAACACTGCCACACCTCAGTGACTGTGACCCCACATGCATTTCCTCTAGAGTAATAATACAGTCTACCGTATTTTTCGGACTATAAGTCGCACCGGACTATAAGTCGCATTTTTTGGGAAATTTATTTTACAAAATCTCAGACCAAGAACAGACATTTCATCTGGAAAGGCAAGTTATAATAATAA
>JAPQRQ010000015.1:4257622-4270642 GCA_037367365.1 Apogon talboti | reverse complement strand
GTAGTACTGATAATAATGTCCAATAAATAAGGTAGTACTGATAATAATGTCCAATAAATAAGGTAGTACTGATAATAATGTCCAATAAATAAGGTAGTACTGATAATAATGTCCAATAAACAGATGATAATGTGATAGTTCATAGATATGTGATGCATACATAACAACCCTGTCTGATGTGTCTTTTGTATTTATAAATTTTTTTAGATATGTTACTATGTATTTATTACAGACTATATTTTGCTTATTGGTCAGTTTGTGCTGATGTTTTTGCAGAAAAGACACTCTTTCGTCGTTGATGATTACAGCTTACTTTTGACTTTGACTTGTATGTCCACAGATGTGTCATCTCTTTCTATATCTGGGAAGATGCCATGAACACATGAGTTAAATACTCAAAAAGGTAAAACCTGGGTGCTGCTTATCTTTTTTTTCCCCATAAATTCCATGTTTTTGTTCAGTTTGTTCAGTTGCATTTACAAAAACACACCTAATGACAGTACAGAAATGAAAGGCATGACTCTCCCCTGCTAAAATATGAAGGTCTCACAGATATGTAACGGAGAAACATTTTGTATTATGTGGATACTGTTTTTTTAAATACACAAAACATTGTATGACAACATGTGTTTTATAAAAAGAACTTGCGGATACAGTAGTTGTGTACAGTAAGTAATTAAATACAGTATTCTTCCTGGATTTACAAAATAATAAATAACAAATGTGATTATCATGGGGTGATAATTAAATAGGGATAAATAATTTAATAAATAAATCAATAAATAACACAACAGTAATAGAGCTTGAAGATGACACAAACAGCAGCCTGAGTGAGAACAGCTGACATGTTAAAGCACATAGCAGCGATCCACTTCTCACGCCCATCGGCTCATTTACATGATCAAGGTTCTTTTTAACACATCAGTTCGAACGCTAATGAGCCAGAATCCATGAAAACACTTGAGCAGCGCATGCAGAAGTATGAGCCCTCCGACGTCCATTCACTCTCATGCCAGTGTGCACCTCTCTCATGGCCCATAAGTGCCATCCATTTGGGCAACAATAACCGACCCCCTTTTACATCCCCAGTCCCTGAAACAATGGCTCTCAATTATCAGTTAACAATAAATTAGAATATTAAAAGCTGTGTGGGATGAGGGAGTGGATGGGGCTGAGGAAAGTCTGAGTAGTGTGACCTGGTGAGAAGTCTGCAGATGCCGTGTGGATCCGCCGGCTGCCTTTGACGTGGAACAAACCCAAACCACCTTCTGTCTGCAGCCTCCACACTCCGGGCGCCCCATGGTCCTCGCTTAATCCCACTTTATCCAAGAGAGGCGTGCTGTCAGATCTGCAGCACAAGGAGACAAAAGCAGGACACAAACATAAGTTCTGATACATTTAAATGACTGTTTACTAAGTCGTGGGTCTGCAGCAACCGACGGGGGAACACTTAGGCCTGAAAAGGCCCAGAGAGGGGCCTCAGAGGACCAGACTCCCCCTGAATAAGTTAAGAGCATGGACACAGTGTGGATACGTCAACTTGTGTTTTGGTAAATGAGGATTTAAGAGGGACACACCTAGGGATAACAGTGTGCAGCAACAACAAGCTCCTTAAAACCACATCTTAATGCCACTGCATTAGTAGGCAATGAATGATATCCATTTCTGTTGACTCTCTCAAGTGACTGGATTTTAATTAACTTATAAATGCTTTTATGTGCAAAAGCTGCCGACTGAAAATGGACCATTTCACAGAGTTCATGCTCATAGTACTTACAGTGTTCTGCTAATGAAAAATGTTAGCTCCTGCTGAACACTGTCCTCTTTAGATGTAGAATTTGACCCAGTTCAGCCATAAGTCGAAGGCTGGACGCTCTTCACATTTACAAAACTCTGATATCAGCTTTCTGCCTGTGATTATGATCTATTTACAAAAGTCTGACAGAACTGTCTGCAAAAATGTTTGATTCTCTAATTCAGGACTGTCAAACTCATTTTAGTTCAGGGGCCACATACAGCCCAGTTTGTTCTCAAATGGGCCGATACAGTAAAATAATTGCATGATAGCCTATAAATAATGCAAACTCCAAATTTTTCACTTTGTTTTAGTGCAAAAAAGGAAAATTCTATTAGGAAAATGTTACATTTACAAACTATCCTTTCACAAAAAATGTGAATAGCCTGAACAACAGGAAATTTCTTAAGAAAAATAAGTGCAATTTTAACAATATTATGCCTCAACTTATCATTTATACATGTGCATTACAGATGGCAGTGGATCTAAAAAGGCACAAAACATTTAGTGACAAACATAATTTTGTTAAATTGTTTGACTTTGGAATTTGGAGTTGTCATTATTTATAGGTTATTCTGCAATTATTTTACTGGTCCGACCCACTTCAGATCAAATTGGGCTAAAATAAGCTTTACACCCTTAACTGTTAATACCTTAAGTGTAATTTTTGCACTTGCTAATTTATCCCATGGGCCAGATTGAAACCTTTTGTGGTCCGGTTTTGGCCCACGTGTCATGTTTGACACTCCTGCTCCATTTTAATATTAAGCAGGTGCGTTTTTAATCCTGTACATACATGGCACTTTAATTTTAAGATTTATGTTGTATTGTATAGACTATGGATGTTCAATGAAGTCTCTACCTTGCTATCCATGATGGTAACATACATATGACTGCTAAACACATATTTCTTGTTGGACTTGGGGATGTATTATTTGCAAAATGAAAATAACAAAGCAGCAGTGTGAAACTATTCATTTTCAAACTATAATTTAGTTTTGGTTTTTTTTATAGTTTATTTCAAGTGTTTTATTTAACTGCGTAAATATGTTTCCATGTGATGCCATAAAAGGTTAAACTTAATATTAGCAGAGTGTGTGTCTGTGAGGTTTCTATTGGAATTTATCTTGTGATTTGAATCTGTTTTGTGTTGATGTGGTCGTTATTGGATCCCAGTAAAAACTTAACACAAGCTTAACATCAGCACAAACAAGTGTTCCATATTGGACCTGAACCCACAAAGGAAAAGAAGAAGGCCTGCAGGGCCTCAGCATGTAATTCGACCATGTATTTAGGTCTGAAATGTTCAGGGGTGGACTGACCAGTAGGACATTCTGTCAAAATCCAGAACGGCCGTCCCACCCACGGTCAGTGAGAGGGAAAACTAGCTGTTGCCAATGCCCATACCAGGGCAGTGGTTCACATGGGGGTGTGCTTGGAACTGATAATAAACAAACTATGGACACAATAATTTACAGATACGGTTCAGTTTGATACTTAATATGAATGAAGACAAGTCTAATGTGGATTTTTTACCACCACAGTTTCTACTTTGTTCTACAGTTCTGGGATCACCTCACCGCTTGTGTTCCAGATGGCGTTGGTCTGGTTCTTGTATCCGTTCTTCATGCACTCGTCCACGTAGGACTTGGGGTCACATCCGGACATGAGGATCTCCCGGAGCAGGGCGATGTAGGCTATGGCCAGCCTCAGAGTGTCGATCTTGGACAGCCGCTTCTCGTAGGGAAACGTCGGAACGTGGCAGCGGAGCTCTTCGAAGGCAGAGTTGATGCTCAGCATCCTCTTCCTCTCCCGGATGTTGGCCGCGTGCCGCTGCACCTTGTAAGGCTGATGCGTTACCAGGCGCCGCGCCCTGCGCTTGGTGGCCTCCAATGGCTCGTCCACGGAGGAGTTCTCCGTCTCGGTGCAAACAGTCGTCCCCGGTGACTGCACGTCGAGGTCGGTGAAGGTGAGCTGCGCGTCCGGGAACACGGACTGACACCCGAAGGACGACCAGGGCGACAGCTGGCCCGAGGCTGCGCTACAGTCCAACAGGAAGGTGTCCAACTGGGTCTGGAACTGGAAGTTTTGGTCAATCTGTCCCCAAAATGCAAAGTCAGTGGTGCCATCCTGATCAAAATCAAAAAGTATGTCCTCCATATTTGACCAATGAAAACTGACTAACTCTGTATTTGCTCTTCACGGGGAGTTAAAGTGAGCAGAGGTTGATCTTTGCGCGGGAACTCTACGCGCTGTGGTGCGTCTTGAATGTCCACGGCGGTGATGGACCCGCCTGTGCTTTACTGTGAGATGTGACAGACTGTCGGGTATCTCCTGGGTTAAATACTTCCAGGGCCCCGTGTTTCTCGGCGGGTCGCTCTGGCCAATTCTAAAGGCTGAAAGGGGACTCTTAATACCTCTTTACCCCTCCTTGTCCATCTCGTTCAGTGCTTTAAAACCAATTACAAAGGAATCAGTTGATCTCCAACGACAAAAAGCGGAGGGAACACGTGTCCAATTATAAACTTCTTTCCAAGTAGTCCCGCTAATATTGACAAAAACGCACTGAGTGTTTAGCAGTGATTGGAGGGTCTGCGCCGGGCAACCCGGTGGCCTCTGAATGGGACTGTTTCATCTATTAAAGCTCAGCTGACAAAAACACTGCCACAAACACATGAGAGCTCTTTATTCATATAGAATGTCAGAAGCAACCGCGTTTTTAATGTCCTGTGTTTGTGTTTATCCTGATGTATTTTTACGCATGAGCAGTCCTGCTGTGGTGATATTCCAACTGCATCACCACAGCTCGTCCCACATAATTTTGGTCTGGCGACCACATTAATACACTCCTAATTTGCAAATGATATGAGTGACTAAATGGCAACCCCCGGAGAGGACGTACGCTGTAATTAAGCTGGGCTTCATCAAATACGGCAGAGTTCTCCCTCCCAGTTTGCACAGAGGGCAGCTTGGGGATGAAGTTAATTCAAGAAGTCTGTATGTTTGCGAACACGTGGTTTTGATTTGACGTAGTCCTCCGGGATGCTAATTTGAGGAGAATCTGTTTGTTGTAAACACAGGACCGTATGAGGCTTATATGGCTGCAGAAAGAGTCTTCATCAGGAGGAGGCACCTGAATTAACCGGACTTATCCAGACAGGGAGGCCTCTGACAGAGTGAATTCAGTTGCATTACAGTGTCCAAACACTGAAATGTCAAAAGTTTTTTAAATGGAAGAATCTCAGTGTTTATCACACACAGTAAACGTAACAAAATGAACGTAGTAAGAAGAAGAAAAGAGGGGGAAGATCATAAAAAACATACAAGGCCAAAATGATGTAGAAAAAGACATAACATTAAAGTTGCATAAAAATGAAAATGGTGTGAAAGATTTGGCAAAACGACAACAAAGTGTCTGATTTTGTGCTAATTTTGTTCATCAGGTTTATTTTTGCAATATTAGCTAAATGAAAATAACTATGATTATAAATATTGGAAAATGAAAATGTAAAAGTCGTGAAACACGTAAAAGATTAAATGAAATGTAACAAAAGATAAAACTATGAAACAAACACCTGACTATATTATGCGTCCAAATAAGCAAAAAAAAAAAAAAAGAAAACCTTCTTTCTTAGGAAATGTCTGAATTACACCAAAAACTAAATAAAAAGGTCACTCGAACCGGAATGTTTGTATTTCATGGTTATTTCCTACAGGAATTAGACGCATCCAAGGCGATGAAATAATTCATTCCGCCAACATTGTCAGATTTCTTTCCAATTTGAATGAGATTTTTTTAACATAATATCCAGACATGTTTTGAAGTACAATAAAGTCCTAATCCTATTTGCATTCTTCTCCGATGAGTATGATTTCCCGCAGGGACAGTATTTGTTTCAGGACTGACATCAAAGTTCTTTTATTTTCCGAAGGCTTGAGTTACAGCCGTTAATGAAGCGGCAGTTTGGCTGTTTCTTTAACCTCTCCATCCTCCAGTTCAATTAAAGCCCTGACTATGATGACACACACACACACACACACACACACACACACACACACACACACACACACACACACACACACACACACACACACAGGACACGTCCGAAACAACAGCAGCCAATACAGGCGCACAGTGTTATCTGGTTTTAACTCAGCCAAAAAGTCAATAAAAGTGCTTGGAGCGTAAATGACGCACGGGACCAGCTTCATTTGGATGGAGTGTTTGAACATCATGTGTCGAGATTAACGCGTCATCAGGTCCGAGTTTCTTTACGTTTAACAGCGGATGCCCCGTCAGCTGCTGAGGCTTTAAACGGACCAACAGGACTAACAAAGCTTTAAGTTTGAGTCGAATCCACAGTGTCTGGCGCACACACACACTGCCCTCAGTGGCCAGGCCACCGCTGTAAATAAGAATGTTTTCTTAATCTGTCCTGCCCGGTTAAATAAGCAGGAAATAATGAAATAATGAAATAAAATAAGATAAAATAAAATAAAATAAAATAAAAGTAGATGACATTCAATCACCGCCGAACAAACGGGCTGTGAATTCCATGTTTGGGCGCTGACTCGACAGTTTCACAGGTGTTTTAACCTGAAATATGTTCCCCAGCGTTAAAAATACAACGACCTGGAAAATGCAATGAATCAGAATCCAACTAGATTAGAGCAGACTGGGCTTTACGCACTGCGCAGCCTCAGTCTGTTCACTTGTCTGTAATGACAAAGGGCGAACAGGCTGGAATGACAGGTACAGGAGCTGTCAGGACCTTCTGCTGCCCCCGCCCCCCCCTCAGATGACGCACTCTGTCTGAGCCTGTCACACTCAGATCCACCTTATTGTTCAGACAGCGACTCAAGAGGTCTGAGGGCTTACAAATATGACAATACTACCGATAAACGCAGGACTCCTGATGTGGGTTTAAGGTCAGACTTATAACATCCTGGGCTCAGCTGTAGGGGAGACCAGGGCCAGCTGACACATTTCTTTTGCTTACTGCTTGGACTACAAAGGTTGGATTGACATGTATTGTGCCACCGTTTACACATATGATGTTTCTCCATTTAAAAGATAATTCTAAGAGACAAAGTCACAGTTTTTTGTAAAGATAGTAAAGAAGCATCTGATTTTGTGTTAAACAGCTGAATGGACTGCATCTCTGGTTGTATGTGATCCATGTCACAAAAACCGATCTTTGACAGCAATGCTAAAAAGTATCTAGAGGAATGAAAGTCACGACAGTCTGGTCACATTGAAGCTGCAGAGACCAGAGATGTCTCTGCCCTAACCTCAGTTGACTCGGGTGGAGTGACTTGACTTGAATCAGACTTAAGTCACCAGATTGAGGATTTGTTACTTGGTTGATTAAGTGATAAAAGACTTGACTTTGACTTGGTATTAATGACTCGATACTTGACTTGCATGAAATGACTCAACAAGTCATTGCTGTCTTGGTTAATATGTGAATTTTTTTTTTATTTTTTTTTTCGGAAGGTGTTGCTGGCACAGCTGTTCCAAAATTCTAAAATTTGGGTTCAAAGACTTTTCTAATGAAAACAAAAAAGATTTGCCGTGTGCAAGGTCTGCAATGCCAACATTTTGGACACCTCCGGCACCATGTTGAATTTCGTTCAGCATTTCAGACTACACAAGGAAAAGTAAACAATGTTGCCTATACCATTCTTTTTAACCTGACGTTAGCTAACATTCCATCTCTATTAGTCAGAAGTGCCAAGAGCTTACTGTTGGCATTACAGACCACATCAAGTTTGAATCGTGTTGATGTTTTAGGTTTAAATTGATCAAGCTTATCAAATAACAGACAGTTTAACTAAAATATGGTATGTGAAATTGGCACATTCAGTTGGCAGGTTAGTTGTAGCTAGCGCTAGCTGCTAGGTCTACATTTCAATGTAGTTTGTTAGCTGCCAGTGTCTGCAGCTCCATGGCTATGAAACAGGGCCAGGCGCTTGCAGAGTGAAATCGTGAGGTACTATGCACAGAGTATATCAGTGTCTTTCTCTCTCTCTCTCTCTCTCTCCCTCTCTCTCTCTGTCTCTCTCTCTCACACACACACACACACACACACCCACCCACCCACACACACACACACAAACAAACAGTACTCTCTTATATACACATTCACAAATACTAGGCATAATTTCATTGTTTCTATTTCTCTCTCTGACACACATGCACACACACTCCACTGTAAACACATTCTGTCTCTCTCTCTCTCACTGTCATACACATGCTTCATTATGACACAAACACTAAGTTTCATTTAAGGTTTATTCTCACATAAAAGAGTGAGGCCTCTTTGAAGGAGTAATGAACATAGAAGTCATACTTGTTCAAGTTCATTCTTTGATGCAATGTTTTTTGCAACATATTGAAATATTTGTTGCAAATAAAAGTCAAGCAATTTGAGATAGATGTCTTCCAGCTTATTATATTTCTATGACTTGACTTGTGACTTGCTTGACCTAAGCTATGACTTGACTCGACTATAACAAAAATGACTTGAGACTTGCACATGTATGACTTACTCCCGTCGCTGGCAGAGACATCTACACACTCCGAATGAATCAGACAGAGAAGTAGGTTTAATGATGTCACCTCGGCAATTTTCACGTGTATTCTTTTTATTTATGCAGTTTCAGTCTAATACACCAAAACTTTCTCTTTTATTTTGTTTATTTTATTGAGTATTTATTGAAAATTCCATTTTTAATTTTCAATTTTTGTTGACTCTTCTTTTCCAACATTTTAGTGGCCTTTTATGCAAATTCAAAATAATGGAATGCGATGCCATATAATGCTGTATTTTTTTTAAATGTAGTGTCTGTGAATGGTTGAGTGTTGGGTGGTTTGACGATTTTATATATATTTGAATTAACTATGTTTGCTTTTATTGACCTACAATACTTTATGTATATATTAGAAAATAAATAAAAACGTTTGGATTGGTAATACATTTGTATTTGGTTGAAGTAACCTTCTTGTGTTTATTTACAATTACTTGCACCTGCTCTTGTCAGAATCACCCTTGAATGTTAACCACATATCATCATAGGTATTAGTTCATCCTAACCATGTCACTTAGAAGTCACCAAAAACAATGATTCAAGTTTGGATTCATTTGTACAGAGGGTCAGGATGGTATAAAAAAAATGTCTGAAAACACTGTAAAATTTTTTTTTTTTTTAATTTCAATGTTTTGACAGTCATGTGTCAGAAACAAGTGAACTGTGAGATGTCAGCAGTGTCTTGTGTTTGTCTGATGGAGGGTCTGGTGAAGTATGTTCTGTGACTGTCTTCACTATATTAATGCCTCTGACTAGTTGCAACAGTCCCCTGTCTCTCCTATTTCTTTGTTCTGAATTACAGTTGCCTTCTTTCAGTGTGTGTGGTGCATTTGTTCATTTCCATGTCCAGCCAGAATGTGCTGGTCTCGTAGCTCTGCTTGTGAAATGAGTGCTGGGCTTCAGGCCCAGAGGACGGACGGCCTGGAAAAGTCAAGTGTTTTGGCCGCGGGATGAGGACACATGCTTGCATTTAAGGCCGTGGTTTTAAGCTGTTTCCCACCTGGGGGTTTAAACCATGAAGAAAACAAGGAAATTAATGAAAGTGCAAATCAAACATACGTCACAGTTGATCCACACCTGTTCTTTCATGTCCTTCACGATATTGTGATTTTTTAATCAGTGACATATTTGTGGGAATTAGCATGGACAGTGTTACCTCACATAGTGCTCATGTCATTTCCGACAAATTATCGAGGTTTGTTGCTAAAGTGTGATGGAGTTTATGAAAAACTGCTAAGATAAGTTTCTACAATGAGGCTTTAACACTTTTGCATTGTTTGTCTCTGTGCTACTCTCCGTCTCAGATACTGGACACCCATTGATATAATCCATTCTCCAACACAGGCCTTTTCAAACTTTATCTGATGTAGAATGCAAAGCTGACCCCACATATTAACACTCTTTTATACGCTAATGGAACTATTTGTAATGTAAAACCTTTTAGCCTAAATACTTCAGACCTGTTTCAAGGTGATCAACTGTAAAATATTTCAATTTGACTCATGTTAACTAATTATATACTTCGAAGCAATGGGTCACTTTATTTAAACTGCATCTGGACTTGACAGCATTTATACGGTGAAAGTAGATCTGAACATTACCAAGGCTCACAAACTAAAATGATCAGCCCAAGCTGATGGTCAAGGAATTTCCTCAAGTTCTAAAAGTCAACAAATTAGTAACTCTGAACCATTCTGGTCAGTTAATGGTGACAAAGGTGCACATATTCTTCACTCTGGTAAAACTACAAGCACTTTGGTATAAACAGACTGTGGTAAAAGTTCTGATTCTCTAGTGCAGTTAAAGTGGAGGATCTGACATGAACTCACGGTATAAAGGACAACCTCTGAACCTCATTTCTAGCTGCCAATGTGCAAAGTATATTGAAACTTATGTCACATGAATATGATGTAAAAACTACAAAACTATTCATCAAATAAAAAAAAGCATTCATTCACTTCAATGTGTATATCAGTGTTCAGTGTCAACAGCAGAAATCCAAATGCATCTGTGAATACAGATGAATTCACCAAGTGTTCATATATATCATATATGAATATATCCTTAATTTTTTATATTATTGTTCCTTTCATATACATGCCATGTGGCTGTTTTGGCCAGAGGTGGGTAATCCCAGCTTCACAGAGTAAAAGTCCTGGCATGTATTTGTTCCAACCATTCACTGAACCAGCCCATTTTGATGAGCACAACTCCTCATCCAGGTAGATGGGATAATTGGTGGAATCACCTGTGTTAAGTGAACAGGTAGAATCAATATATGGCAGGACTTTTACTCTATGAAACTGGGATTACCCACCTCTGGTTTTGGCACCATCACATTACAGACCCACTACATGTCAAGACGGAGTGAATGAACAGACTCATATGCATGGTGCTGAAGGGAGTAAAGCATTTTATTAACAGAAAATAATGTGAGGAAAACGACACAAAACCTAGAGGGAGATAATAAAGAGTCTGCAGGGTGACGAGGATCAGGGTGATGGTGAGAATGTCCGGGTTATGAAAGTGAGGCATGAAATGAGAGTCCAGGTGAGTCTATGGAGAAGCAGCAACATCAACAACAATGCAAAACAAACAACAGCAACAGCAATGATGTGGTACCGCGCTGGAGCAGAGGAGCCCCTTATATGGGCCCTGATGGAGATCTGCTCCAGGTGCGGTGCCAGCAAGTGATAATGATAATGAGCCTGAGGGAGGGGTCAGTGGCAACGCAGGAGCGCACCGTGACACTACAGACACTGTGTAGTGTTTCCTAGCTGTCGTATCCCAGTTCTATCAGGAACATTTATATCACGCATGCCCACACTTCCTCCTCGCCTTCTACTGAGAGCCAGCCCTCCAGCGCCTTATTCTAAACTTAACCATCACAACTGAACGGCTGCCCTAACCTCAGTTTAACTTTAACCCTTAAACCATGTCTAAATCTTCAAACATTGACCTATCAAAATGTCTTCACAGTTAATTGTTAAAAACCAAAACTTATCAACAGACTAAAAAGGTCACATCCATACCCTGTGGAAGTTGTAAACAGCTGACACTAGATCAGCCATTCCCCATCAGTGCAACAACAAAAAGAAGGATTAACAGTGCAGGGTTGTGTTCAGTGACGCGCATCTTGTGTGTTTGGGTTTGAGGCTGATAAACATCTCTGTTCTGAGCCTCTGGGATCTGCGTTGGCTGCTATACGACAATGCCATAACAGCCAAGTGTAATCTTCAGTGTTGGCCACAAACAACTCTTTGATCCGGTTGGGACGGAGCCATTAGAATGTCATGGCACATTGAAGTGATAGCTCAGAGCAGAAGTTAGCCTTGACTAAAGATTAGGACTCAGATAGTTCCCCAGGTCTTTAGCCTTAAAGGTAAACTCCAATCACAATGAATGCATCAAACATGTGACTAGCATCAAAGGGTTTGCCAGTCAACTGAGGAAAATAATGCAGGAAATGACTGATTGCATGCAAAACTCTTGCATGTGAAGTATTTGTCGGGGTAAGAGTGATTTCCTCCATAGCATCTATTGGGCAACAACATAATAACGTTTGAGCCTGGACTGGAGTTAGTTTTAAAGATGTGTGCCATCAAGATGAACAGGGGCCAAAGAAATTAGCCCCTTTCAAATCCTTTAAACCTCTGGAAATATTGTCTGAGGAAGGAAAAGTGCATAAGTCAAAGTTGACTTCCTTATGGAGCATCCACTAAACAGTTGAAAAACGGAGTGGATAGATGGGAAAAAATCTCACATCCCAATATTTTGTCAATACTTTTTGGACTCATAACATTACTGAACCTAGACTGGACCAATAGAACCAACCCCAGATCAGAACACTGACCCCACAGGCTTGGACTGTAGGCACTAGGCATGATGGGTAATTCCTTCATCCACCTCTAGAGTAGAGTCACTCTGAACTCATCAGATTATATGACCTTTATCCATTAAACACAGTATAATCTTTATGATTCTATCAAACTGATGGGTGTTTAATCTACTGCATCAGTTAAAGGGTTAAAGAACTGAAACATATTCATCACTGCAGGAATTATCCAATGGAAGGATCTGAACATTGGCTTAGACAACTTTCTTTTTGGTCAGGTTGTTTTGCTAGTCAGCAAAACAACAAGACTAAATTAAATGTTGTGACCAGACTCTAATATAGAAAAGTACAGCTTTTATTCACTGTACTGGTCTGTGTCATTTGGTCGTCTGTTATGGTGCAATACAGCGTTTACTGAGTTACATTACCTGAGGCTACTTTCCCAGAATGCAATGAGTATATGTCACTAAATGTAAGATGAATGAAACTGTAACTTATTTTACCGTGTTAATTAACTGTGAGTGAATTCAGTATGTAATATATTTCCAATATAACACCCAGTTCAAACCCAATATCATTCTCAAACTAATTATGTTTGATGTTTTCTATAGTGTATATGCATATTTAGATGTCTGTTGTGTATTTAGGTTTTGATTTGCAGAGGTTTTAAAGTTTGGAGGCTGTTTTCTGGCTCCGTGCCTGTTTTTGTGTGGATTTCAGACCCAGGTCTGGTCTGGGAAAAGCATCACGGTCATAAAGTGGACCTTAAGTAAATAGTCCTGCAGGGGCACACCCCCCC
>JAPQRQ010000015.1:4233593-4245474 GCA_037367365.1 Apogon talboti | reverse complement strand
ATGAAAAACCAAGTGCTCCGTGTCTTCACTGCGGCTGAAATTTCTGTTTCTTACAGAACCGTACTTTGTTGCTGTGGCACCCAATCTGGGACCCGTAACAATAACTTTGCTACAAAAAAATGGGAAAATCTGAGCTACCTGCCAGTTCTTCAAGCTGGAACATGTATGCTCAAGATGAATAATACAAAAATATTTCTAATTTGAGTCAGTTAAGCCGGTAACATTCTTTCTCATTAATCAGATGGTAGTTCATAAAGTAAATATCATATCAAGTATACCTTTTACCCCTCAGTCAACTTTGGACCGAAGGGGTATTGTAATCGTTTTGTCGTCCGTCCGTCCATCTGTCTGTCCATTCTGGCCGAGGGGTATTAGTGGGCAGCATGTTATGTTTTCTAGCTAGGAAACGTTCCAGGTGGTCAGTCGACCTCTGTCCTCTGTTTGAATTGGAGTGCTGCACATGCTGTTATGTCATGTGTATGTATTAAAGCCAAGACAGACAGAATCCAGCCTCATCATGGATAGAAGATAGATTAAAAAAAAAAAAAAAGAGCCAGGTTCAGGCAAGAGTGTAAGATCAAATGGTGTGACTTCATTTTCTACAGCAACCAAATATCATTTTAGAATGATTTACGTTGGATAAATGTATCAGTTTATAACTCTTATTAAATAGAAAACGCATTGTTTGATTATTTGCCCTTTGGTTAACAGTGTAAAGAGAGAGGGCTTTATTTATTAGTATTCTTATCAGTATTTTCTCATATGTCATTTTTCATCTAGTTGAATATAATATATTTGTATATGATTGTCGGGGCAAGGAGAGAGAGATGAAAGAAGGGAAGGAGAGGAAAGAATGCAAGATCAGGAAGAACCAGGTAAGAAAACAGACAGAGAATAGTGGTTAAACAGAAACTGTTAAGCTGAGAAAGAAACACATGCCATTCACAATATAATTTTATATATACATCATGGAAGTTAGGTGTTCTCCCCACATTAAATGCTTTCTAGAAGCACACATACACTTAACATATATCAGTGTATTTCATTTTAAGCAGGACACAAGTTTATTTTTATTTATGTGTTTGTATTATATAATACTGACAGGAGAGAAAAAGGCAGAGACAAACATTGAAAAAGTCCATTTCTGTTCATATGTTTTACATGTTGTGCATTGCATTTCAAATAAAAGTCAAAAAAATATGTCCAAGGTCCTTTTTTGGTATTTTTGGTGGTCATTGTAAGGGGCAGTTTTACTCCAGAAACATACTGTTTATGTGTATGTGTCTATGTTGAAGAGCTGCTGTATCAAAATGAGTTGGCCTCGTCCAGAAATTAGAGTTAGGATATATTTATTTTATGATTCCACTCCATTCCTCTTTTAGTGTGGCACAGCATTTAAATAACTTTTATCAGATTTGATGGTTTAGACACAGAGTTTCCCCTACCCAAAAAGGCTTTTGCTTTTCTTTCACAAATGTGGGAATGAAGGTCTGAAATTGAGTTAAAATGTACATAACAGTGAAATTTCTTCTGCCTGGTTGGCCAGCAAGTATCAGAAACTCTTAAATATTAAACTTATAAAATCAGAAACTGAACTGAAACTATCATCAGAGTATGACATAAGAGTGTTCACATTATGCCAAAGATGTCAACATAGTGAATTGCTGAGATACTGTATATACTATAACTAGTTATGTTGAAGGAACTCAGTAATGAAAGATTGAAAATGAATACACTGGGTATAAACAGAGATGGAAGTTGGTTCTGTTTTTATTTGTGCATGTTTAAATTTGCAGTTATATATAGTGATTCTGCAGTCTGACAGTTCACACAAACATCATCTCTTCTGATAGAAAACTTCAGGTTTTTTTTTTATTTTCATTCAGTGCAAATCTGTATAGTTTACAATATGTGCCTTTTCCTCATGAAAAACCCACCTCCACCTCACATCCGCAGCCCTGCCTCAGTATGAGGGTTTGGGATAGATTAAATGGCTCCAGCAGTAGGTGTTACCATTTTCTAACTGGTTCAACTGCTGCCAAAGACTCAAACAGCCTTATCCTTGAACAGGCCTAATCTTGGAACCTTTCATATAGACAATAGTGTGGAAAGAAGGAAAAAAAAGACAGAGAGATTGTGGTTGGGTTTGGGGAGAGCAGGGATAAAGATGGAAAACAAAAATGTTATAAGAAACAGATTGCTAAACATAAACACTAATCAGTTGACAGGAGCAGAAACAGGAAATTAGATTCCCAGGAGCTGGAAAACGCATCCACGAGAAAGAAAAATGAGTATCAATGATTCATTGTACTTGGCCTGGTGAAGTTTTAAGAGGAAGAGGGTGAGGGAGGGGTGAGAAGAATGAGGAAAAGTTAAATAGAGGGGAAAAACAAAGAAGGAAGGAATCAATTAAAAGACCATTTAAAGGCTTGTCATGGACAGATGGAAGATACAATAATTGCTCAGGTTGTCATTCTAAACAGAGTTTAGCAACAAACTTGAAGAAATGTTTTAACTGTCAGTTCTGCAAAGGCAATTTTTACATTTATTTATTCATTGAAAATATTCAATTAGTTGAGTTTCACCACAAACTGAAACATAAAGATGGGCCAGCAAACATAAAGCTGGACCAGCAAGCAAATCTTCTAAATGTCATTTTACTTTTACCAATTACACTTCCATTTAGTGTAAGCAGTAGTTCAACCATTACACTTCACTTTTCTCCACCTGGTCAAAATAGGCTCCAAAAACCAATGGTCATCTTGACTGCAACTCAGTACCTTTACATGAATGTGAATGTGTGAATGAATATCCAACTTTACAGCAGAAATAAAAAAAGCCTGATGTTTGCATTTATTTTGGAACGGATTTTATGGGCTGTGTGCAGTGCATAGCGCTGTGGCCTCACAGCAAGAAGGTCCTGGGTTCGATTCCAACCAGGGACCTTTCTGTGTGGAGTTTGAATATTCTCTCCGGGCACTCCGGCTTCCTCCCACTGATAGGTTAATTGGTCGACATAAAATTGCCAATAGGTGTGGATGTGAGACTGATTGGGTGTTCATCTCTATATCCATGCTGTACCCCAACTTCGCCCATAGGTAGGCTGCAGCACCCCCACCCCTCTAAAGCAGGTTCAAAAGATGAATGAATGAATGAATGAATGGATTTATGGTCTTTCATAACCCTTAGCCTGCTAATCACTTCAGCTAGTGCTAATTAATGTGTTCATAGATGGCTCAAGTTAACAAATTACAGTTAATAAATACGTGTTTGTGTTTCCATTCATCAAAAGACTTGGTGGCCTTATTCATGATAATGTTGGTTAACGTTATGGTCCGTGTTTTCAATTAGCATCATGAGTTTCATCCGTCACTCTTTGCTCCTGTGAGTAACTCCACTCATTCCCCTTCCTCCTCCCCCACCTCTTTCTTAGTTTGACTCCAGTGAGAAAAGAAAGACAGATATTGTGTTGTAAGAATGAATCAAACTCTTTGGGATCCATTAACAGTAGATGCTGTGATCAATAATGTCACCAGATTTCCTGCTGAGTCACCTGCAACACTTGAGCCATCGAGCCAGTTGGATGAGTCACTGCATTCTCAAAGTTAAAGTCATGACATGTCAGAGTGAAGATCCAAAAAACTTCCCTTATTGGATTTACATCAAACAGAATACAATTCAACTACAGAAAAATTGTCAAAAATAAGCTTTTTACATGTTGTGTGCAGCACATATGGGGAACCACAAAAAAAAATTATTTTCCATCACTTAGGATGATTTAAAGTCAAAAGTTTTTGCTTTTCCCAGTTACATTGGCAAGCCACTGAAAACACAACGTTTAATAATACAACATGAAAGCCTGGTTTGACCATGTATCCTGCTTAAAATGAAACAGAACTAACATCAAGGTTGACATGGGTTCCTGCAGTGACTCAGTAAAGATGGATGGGATTCTCCAACCGCTGAAAGAAGTCAGGCTAGTACATTTAAAATAATATACAACCCAGCCTAGCTGTATGGAGGGAACAAAAGCCAGGTTCCACATGGTGATGCAGGTATAAAGCTGTAGGTTGTAACCTGCTTTTCACGAGGACTTGACCCCACAATAGCCCCCTTATGGGTAGGGGACGCCCAGCCTTACAACTTGGACACGAGGATGAGGGGAGATGAGGCCAAACTGGCCAGAGACGCAGTGTTTTGGGGGCAATGAAAAATAATTTCCTCCTGAAAATGGGGCCCTTGGGATCCAGCTCAGCCCAGAGCAGAGGAGTATGAGCCATGCAGGAGGAATTCCAAGGCGGGGTGACTGAGAACATCAAGGAAAATGTCAAAGACAGACAGTAGCGTCAGGCTGTTTATTCAATACCTGATTCAACCACACTATGAAGGACCTCAACATGCAAATTCAAAAACCCTGGAGAAAAGTGGAGCATGAGTCAACAACAGGCATTAAATCACTAATGAGCGCTGCAGAAATGGCAACTGCGGCAATGTTTTATCAAAATTTGTGAAAAAACAACCCAGGGAATATAATTTAAAATACAAATGTGTTTTAACTCTGCAGTGTTCCCATCTGAGCCGTCTGCCAAACTGAGTCAGCCCCGTAGACTCTGTGTTAAAATGCACAACTTTACAGCAGAAATAAACCTGTTTACAGCCCAATACAAAAACCATTTGGGTCTTTACACTTCATTTCTCCATTCATGAAAAGTGTATGAGTGGTACTTTTGTATATAATTCATCTGATTATATTGCACTACAGCTTACAAGTTCCATAGAATTAAGGATGTGGACACTGTCAGGTGGACTCTCCCACTGTCAAAAATTTATACCAAAAGTGTGGTAGATTTTGGAATGCACATCTTCCCTGAAGTTTACTGGTACTTAAATACAACTGCGTGGTGTTGAATTATATCCACATTGGCTAATTTTAGATTTGATTCAGTATTGGATGATCAGATACAATGTATTATTTGACGTTACTGTTATAAAATACAAAACTGTATGAAATTACTTGTTGGTATTTAACATAACATATATAGAATGTTTTTCAGGAATGTGTTTTTATAAGTAGTAGTTGTGACTAAAAGATTACGCCACTGAGACTATCAATGTATTCTGTTTTATGACATTTAGAAGAACTTGATTAAAATACCCAGTCATGTATCTTAACTTAGCCATGTTAGCCAGTGTTACAAACTTAGCAGTTTTCATGATAGATTTTTCAACTTTCCAGATCCTAGAGCTGACACTGAAACTCTGAGTAGATGTGTGGTTTTGGTTCAGAGGTTCCACTAACATGACTGTAAATCTACCAGTGCAGTGATGTTTTCCAGTCCACTGAGACATTAAGCTGGTGTTTAGAATTAGCTCCTCCAGGACCCCTCCCACATGGCTCTGACGACTCCCACTCCTGCAGCTCTGGTCCTTTTGTTCAAATAAGGTCACTTCCAGCTCCAAAAAAGCAACCTGGTGAATGCCTAAAACTGCTAACTACAAGTTTCAGAAACCAATAGGTGATGGGTTGGTTCCACCGTCACTAATGTCCATGTAAGTGATGATCATATAAGCCTATGGTTCAGAGAAAGCAGCACAACTCAGTCATATGAAGGAGCTGTCAACTGCTGTACACAACAACCAATCACTCCTTCCATTTATTTGCCAGGGAAGACCTTCTCCTTTGGCTTCTCCAAGGACAGGGCTTTCCCTGCCGTTATAAGTATAAGCATAAATATAAGTATAAATATATGAGAATGGTGAGGTCCAGGGTTGGAGCCCTGGTGGGGGTTCAAGGGGGCGGAGCAAAGCAAAATTAACATCTGAAATGCTTCAAATCACATAAAACACTATTCTTTTTTATTTTTATCATACACTAATAAAATGAATCCAATTTTAGAACACTAATATGACCACTTTTGGAACTTTGGAAGGCAAAAAATTCACTATAATAAGGTTGGCTTCAGTTATGACATTGAATTCCATTGCATTCCAAATAATTTAAATTAGAAACAACAGGATACAGTAGAGCTATAGGCCTGTGTTTGACAACTATGTGTGATTCATTCAATCACTGGCTGTGTTCCGCAGTAAGTCAAAGACATTTAATATTCAGTCCAGGCAATTATATAGTCCCGACTGTATAATAATATATTACATTCTATGGCTGCCCATTTGTTTTTCATGCAGAACCAAATGCTGCTTGAATAGACAGTTGTCTCTTCATGATGAGACTTTTGTATAGTTTAGATTGAACTCCTTTTACCATATAGACTCCTGTAAAAAGTGGCGCGTGCACAGTAGACCCCCCTCCAATACAAGAGATAGGCGAGCCTTGGAGCGCATAAATTTGAGCATTGCAGTAAACGTGGATGGATAGCTCAGTAAGCAAATGTATACTCTGGTGATGCAGGAGACAAGGGTTTGAATCCAAGGAAGAGTGCTCATGTTATTTTGAACATTTTACATGTTCAAATGGGGTTATGGTGCAGAGGCCACCGGTAGGTAAATATACCATTGAACACATATTTAACTTTTTTTTTTTCATGGAAACATATTAAATGTATTTTGCCTCATTCATGCGTGCTAGGTTGTCCATAAAATGAGGGAGAACACTGGAACCTTTGCCCTGAAAAAGAATAGAAGAACAAGCATCAGTAGAAGCTCTGGCAGTTCCTCCACTTCATATAATCTACAGATGGGTGTCCAATTAAACTGTATTCAATTTCGAGGAAATTCTGCAAAAGGAAATGTGTGTATGTATGCACGTTTCCATCCACTATTGTTGTTAAACCATTAAGAGGTGTTAATTTCACAGTCACTTAAACCCTGTTTCAACTGCATTTCCGTACATTTACATTTAATTATTTTATCAGGCTCTGCCTCCGGTCACTTTTTTCTGATATTTGTTTTTTCCTTTTTAGTTTTTAGTTTTACATTTTCAGTATTTACACTTATGTTTGTTTTTTGTTTTGTTTTTTATATGAATCTGCTGAATATTCAAGTAAAAACAGCTGAGGAAACATATGTTGTACAGGTACATATTTCTGAGAGGACACACCCAGCTTTTATAAGACTATGTTGTCATCTGGTCCTGTTTCATGTGTTCTTTGTATTATATTCGTTCAAAATTTTGAGTCATCAAACTCCAGTTTATTTGCACAATGGCAAAAAACTCAACTAAGCGTCCACCATCTACACTGACATTCTGTTCCTGTATTCTTGTTAAATCAGATATCTGACACTTGGGGGGGGAAAAGGCAACAATGGAAAACTATTCCTACTTCTGAAGGTCCTTCCCATTGTTTTATTAGGAGACAGTGATTGGTATTTTTACTGGGCATTTGCTGTTTGAGGTCAGCGATCATCTGTGCTGTTATTATAGCTGAAAACATAACTGAGCAAAAGAGACAAAGAAAGAATATGAAAATTATGTCCCCAGATGTCTTCATAGAGGAACATATGTACATGAACTGTTTTGATGCACTCATTTTACTGTTTTCTGTAAAGGAGACGAGACGCAGAAAGATCCTGACCTTTACAGAAATCAGCACATCGCTCTATTTGTGCAAAATTTTCCACTTTCCCAGGCGCTGTTTTCAGCCTTCAAAGAATACATGAAAAGGTAGAGATATCTCCCCATTTACACAAGGCCCAAAGTGGAGCAATGTGGTTCATATTATTTGATAAGCATCCTGTATTCTCAAAGGTATTTTAATGACCTGTAGCTGATGCTTTCATGGTCCTGGCACTAAACTGGCCGGTGACACTTTGGGAGCGTGCACATGACTGGTTCTGCTGGTTCTGGATTGAAATGGCCCGGTGAGATCTTTATTACAAAACGACACCCGGTGTTTAGACATCACTCTGGATGATGGAAGGAGGCGGAGTTTTCCTTTGTCCCAGACCACTGGTATTCATTATGTATCTTCTTTTCCATGTGTGCGTTTATTTTGGGTTGTCTGTGGATGTCAGTGTGAGGGTTTGTATGAGTGTGTACTGATGGCAGTCGGCGGGGACACGTTGTGTATTGTTTTAGGCCGTGTGCTGTGCCAGCTGTCATGGACGGCCTTGGCCAACGGTTTCCTCAGGCCTCAGGGTTTCTCAATGCACAAACGCAGCCTGTGAGGTCTTTGGCAGCCATGTCAAACCATACACTGATAAGTTTAGACCAAAAACAGGGTCTCACTACACAGGTTATTTCACAACATCAGCATAAAATTCATGTGAAGTCCGAAGGCCACCCAGGCTCTGCTGTCAGTAAATGTACACAAAGAATGGCAAGAAAAAAAGACTTTCAGTACTTAAAACTTCCATATTATATTTAAAGAAAAATGTTTTTATAATGTCAATAAATCATAAATAAAACACAGTAGTTAAGATGATAAAATTCAGATACGAAAAGGACCAAGTGGTTTTCAATAGAAAAGTGTCTAAATTTAAGAAAACATAATAATAATCCCAGCTACCTGAGTTACATTTAACCAGTAATTTGTTAAAACAGTGATTCATAATATAACCAGACAGCAACTTCACTTTGCACTTTAAGAATATTAAGTCAGTCAGGAATATCTGTGATTTGTTGCATCAAATAAGCACAGCCAGATAATATAGGTGTACATATTAGGATTTTTGGTGCATTGTTTTTTAATTTAAAAATTATCGAGATTTGAAGACATAATAGTTTTAACATTATGTCAAAGATTATCTACTGAAATTAGCAATTGGCATGTTACACAGGTAACCCCAATCCATCCTGTCCTGTAATACCACCTCATCAAACAGGAGGTCTAGTACATTACTAACCATGTTTGCATTAAATCTCATGTAAACTTGAACTGCTCTTTTGAGAAGTTTCCATGTGCTTCCATGGCTGCATAGTCCAGTCAGAAACTGACGCTATAGGCTGAATTACACATGACTGTGATAAACAGTCAAGGACAACCACAACTTTTCCATCTAAAATGGTTGGGGTGAGTGTGTTTTTGGATGAGACCGCGGAATAATCCAGTCTCTTCATCCACAGACACCTGTTGTGTTACCAGACCTGTTTTAGGCAATAACCAAGAAGACATCAGAATTAGAGGGTGACTGTGAGAGCGAAAGAATAATGCATCGATAATGTAAAGCGCTTTGGGTGACTTGAAAAGCGCTATAGAAATCTAATGCATTATTACTATTATTATTAATTACATCAATAGCTTAGTAAAGTAACAAACTGCATAACATTACTGACAGCGTTAATATGTTTGCTAAGTTACCTCTTTGTGATGAATTTGTCAACATAAGAGATTGTGGTAAAATACTGCACCCTTCTGTCGATACTGGAATTAATTTTTTCCAAATAAATCTTCCAAACTGCTCCTTTAAATTACTTTTATACACAGTAAGATATGTTGTATCATAAAGTCAAGAATTCCAAAATAACATCCAGCAAGTGTCTATGCTAACACTCTACCTCAACATTTATTCACCACCATGAAGTTAAACTAAAGTAACTGCACAAATTCCCAGCAGCACCAATGGGTTATGACCAGTAAAACTTGCCCTAACACAAATTTCTCAAAACATTTGCTGTCTATGAAGCTTTGAAAGGTTTCACGCCAGCATTGTCAGGTTTGGATGAACGTCTTTCCAGTCTCCTTTTCCCATCCTGTCTCCGGCGGCGTACAGCTGCATTGTTTGCCTTCATCAAGCTACACCACAAAAGCCAAGTCTCACCCTTCGGGGGTTTGAGTTCGGTTCATTTACAGACATCAGAGTTTGTTTGTGTGGATGAGTTATGGACTCTTGTGGTGATCACAAAGGCTTGTGTAGTGACTGTGAAGCTTCCACTAAAATGTCACACAGCAATTTCTTTGTTTCAGCGAAGATTTTCAGGAGGTGGTTCTTTACACAGCAAACACAGTGATGGTCCAACGGCCAACTCACCCCCTTCTGTAAACCTGCTGTTCCCCGTGGACGTCCTGGCATCGGGACTGACTCAAAGTGAAACCCCGGATCCAAACACACTGGGCTGTTATTGAGATCTGGAATATGTACTTCTCACTCTGGAGTCCGTGGGTGATATTGTGTATGTGTTGGGAAATAATTCTTCTGAGAATCTACATTTTCCTTTCCTCCGGGGAAATGCAAGGCTGGGGGGGAGGAGGGAGGGGTGAGAAACGAGTCATGTTGTGGTTTTTCATGCAAAATCCTGATTTTCTTTGATGTGTTTCGAAACTGTGACAGTGCCCACTCTGAGGAGCTCCTCTGGTTTGATTTTGCCCCATGTCTGTCCATGATTTCCTTTTGTCTTTTATGTCTGAGAAAATGTGTTGTGGATTCCCAAGCTGTAACATATTGTAAATTGAGTGTAAAATGACAGAACCAGCTGAATTATGAGGAGTGATGCATCATGATCTAAATATGCAGTTCGTGCAGAGTGCAGATTTGGCTAGCTTTTTTTTTTTCTTGTTTTTTTTTAACAGAAATCTCAGTTCCAACATGAGGAAGATGGAACTGGGCGGAGCACACTGCTGAAGTATTCAGGCCCACTTTTGATCTGTATAATAATGGATCAATGTGCTCAGTTCAATCCAATGTGATCCAGTCCAGAGGAACTCTGTGAACAAAACCCACTGCTCTGAAACGAAGGTCACAACTGAGGGGAATAGTAGTTAAACACGGTAAACCATCTCCTTCAAACCAAATGCTAATCAAAATATTTCTACTTACTTGGTGAAAGATAACATGTTTTTTGATTGGATGTTTCATTGACTTAAATTTCCTATGTGTGAACAGATCAGCATATACCTTAAAATTAGTATCTTGTGTCATTAAAAAAAATCTTAGTACTTAGTTAATATTTGCTTTACTTGTAATATTCCAGCTGTGCACTCACGCTGGAAGGTCATTTGTTTATGTTAGCTATTTCCATTTCCAAGCTAACAACCATCGTCATCATCATTGCATTCATCCAAAACAGCCATCACAGAGGTCAACCCCAAAGGCACATTCACACCTATAGGTGATTCAAATTGACCACTTAATGTATTAGTGCATTTCTTTGGATGAACAAACCAGGACAGAACCCACGCAGACAAAAGCTGCTGTTTTCGAAGCCAGGAGTTTGTGCCAGGGTCACGGCCATGCTGGCTCTTTGGATCCAGAAGGGACACTATTTGGGAAAAGAAGGGTACAGCTGAGCTAATGCTAGATGCTAACATACTGACATCCTACAGTAAGAGTGAATTACATCAAACCTTTGAATAAAAAAATAATTTGATGGTCTTGTTCATTTAATCACAACTGGAGTCGAGCTGTCTGACAGGGGGAGGCGTCCTATTGTCAGAAGGCCTGTTAGTCAGAAGGCCTGTTAGTCAGAAAATCAGAAGGACCATTAGTCAGAAAAAGGGTAGGGTTAGATTTATCAACTAAATCCAAACTAATTTTCTGACTAACAGGCCTTCTGACTAACAGGCCTTCTGACAATAAGGTGGGCACCCTGACAGGAAAAGTGTTTAATTCAATAAATGGAAGCTTACAAAAGGAGGAATACTTAAGAAAATGACATGTGTTAGAGGGTCTAAACACAACCAATCAGTCCTAAATGACAAAACTGATGTAACATCCTTGGAGACTAGTTTAATATCAGTCTGTGTGAGCCAGGGCTTTTGGAGCTGCCACCTAGAGCATGTCACTGGTTTTACACATTATGTTACAAGCTGTGACCTTTGACCCTCAGTTTGAAATAACCTGGATTTGACTACATTCTTTTATTTGTTTTTGTTTTTCAGTTTCACAAACTGATTTGTAAATCAACTTGTACAAATTTAAAGACAGTTTGACTAGTGTGCGTTACGGATCTGTAGGCACAGCTGGTTGATCATACGCTGTGACGGTG